>VXBZ01010321.1:206419-249391 GCA_013399135.1 Heliornis fulica | reverse complement strand
CTTCCCCACCGGCCTCCCCCTTCTCCCCGGGCTGGGTATTGCTCTGCAGGCTGCGCTCGGCTTCGGGCCCGGCGCCTCGGGCTTTCCTGTTGCTCCCGCGTTGGCTCTCCGAGCCGGCGCAGTGTAGGCTGTCGTGCCTGGTTTTGGTCTTCTCCCTTCTCCGCGGCTGCTGAGCGTGAGGGTGGTTGTGTCCCATCTGTGGGGCTGCCGGGGTCTTGCTGCTGGGTGCCTGTCTCGGGGCCTGCCTCTTGCTGTAGGCGATGAGTTTTAGGGCTTTTACTCATAGATTAGATTGGCTTTTACCTTCTGTGAGGTTTTCCTGGAATTCTTCAGAGTCAGCAGTTTCTCTTCCAGATGCCCCGATGTTAAGTGACAAACTTTGTCATGTACTGTTACCTTAATTTCTCTGATTCCCGCCCTTGACTGGCCACTTTGCTTCTGACTTCTTTGCTTTGGTTCTTTTAAGGGCGTTTCTCCTTAATACGGGGTTCTGGGGTTCAATTCAGCACAGCTAGAAGATCCACAGTCTGCCATGAGCCTTATATAGAAGTGGATACGTTCTGCTGTCTAATCGCTGTAACTGTTCTGCGACCTCAGCGTTCCTAGGAGTGAAGTGTTAAAGCTTTCTTCCCTGTATGAACAGAGTGGTTTGCCACGTGCAGCCCGGACCTGATCAGCGGCGCATTCAGAGCAGTTGGGGGAGAGTTTCTGCGATGTGCTTGATGTCGCCACACTGTTCAGAATTACTGGTGTCCTTTCTCTTTGCAAACCATATTCATTTACATAGGTTTTGAGGGCCAGTTGAAACACGTTTGCTTAAACGTGCCTGTCAGAGGGCACTGAATCACAGTGTGGATATTATATAACTACATGTAATATGGTTGTTAAGAGCTCACTTAGAGGGAAAAAACCTCTTCGACTCTAGAAGTAATTTTTCATGTTTTCTTGCTACTCTGAAATTCTTTAATTTTGGATGTGTCTCTAAATCATTTGTAACCAGCATTTCAGTGACAGTTTTCCACATGAACAGTCTCCTGAGAGATCTGTCCATGCTGTCTTCTCCTCTCACAAAGATTTAGAGCATTGCCTTCATTGTCTGTCTACATCGATATTAAAAGAAGGGGTTTGTTTTTGTTTTAGGAAGGCTGTGGACTTACTTGTAATTTATAGTCTTGACACCTCTATTCCTGCGTGAGCATACTGCACCAGTAGCATGGCTAGTATTACAAAACTTTCTCTTATTCTGAGGCCTGATCTGTGTGTCTAGTGCTTCTATATGTACAAAAGCATCTGCCAGGCTTTCTTTCCCTAAGCTGGTTAAAGTTCAGAACAGCATAACCTTTTTTTTTATGTTACCTTATTGCAGCTCAAGAAATGGTACGGTGTTAGCAGTTTTTATATACACTTGTGTGCGTGCGCGTGGTTGTGCTGGTATGGAAATGTAAGTGGTTAGTGCAAACTGGCCAGAACTTCTCAGGTACACACAAAACTGCAGTTTACTGTTAAACTGTTCCTATCAAATAACGTGTTCTGACAGGATCAGGCTTCTCGGTCACCAGGTTGCATCTTTCCCCCGAGCCCCAAGATGACTTCCTTTTTGTTTTAAACAACATTCTGACATCTCAGATAATATTTTCCCAAGTCAGGTACTAGGGGAAAAAAAAAAGGCTTATATAAACTGTTATCATTTTAATTTACCTGGTAATTCCAAATATGGCTAAAAGACTGTACAGTACTAATGGAAACCTGTCAACTCTAAGTAAACTCGGAACTCCAGTGAGAAGAATTGATTATTTATCGAATCTTGGTGTGAGCTGACAGATTTTGTTTAAGAACAAAAGTTGTTCCTAATAAGAAATTAAAGATATCACCTGTAGAAAAGGAAGCATGTTAAGGTTATGACTTTGAATAAGCTACAAATATGTTTAAAACTGTTGTGTTGTTTTTTTTTTTTTAATAGGTTTTTGCTGTTCGATCTGGTGGAGCTACAGGAGTTGTTGTTAAAGGGTTGGAGGATAGAAATCCCATTTCTTTCAGGTAAGAAACCTTCATCCTTGCTGTCTTGGGATAGAATTCCGTAGTCTTAGAATTATGTGGTACCTAGTCCTATATCTTCAGGTATAAAGCTTATGAGTACTTGTAGTCATCTCTTTATTTTTTTATATTTTGTTTTTTAAAAGTCATAATCTTGAAATTGACAGATTGTGCATCCTTATTAATAGACTTCTGGGAATGGAGGAAGTCTTTAGGATTTTTTTTTTTTTTAAAAAACCAATGTTTTAATAAAACATGCTATTTATGTGAGAGCGTGTGGGGATTCAGACCTGTGATTCCTACAGTAGCAATGACTTATCCAAGGGTGCAGTTCAGTAAGTTTAACAAAATGAACTTAAATGTGCAGAGAACCATCATTACTGAATTTAATGCCTGTGATTCAAGCACAGTGTTTCCTACATTCTGTTTTCTGTTGTTTCATCTAAATTGGCTTCTTTTATGTCTTCCATTTCTTGTGGAAATATACTTTTTGCAGAATCTGACAACAGTGCTTCAATGAGACTGCTTTGTCTTTCAAAAGCTATATATATGCCTGTGTTTGAATTCTTCTATCATACATAAGGAAGTAGTGTTTTACTCAAAAGTTGCTTCGATCGTGATATGGGTGAAGTGATTTGTAGCTGAGGTGTGATTTCACTGTTTACTGTGGTCTGTCAGGTACAGCATAGGGCCTGTCTTAAAAGTTGCTATTTTTATTTTACTACCTTTGTCACAAGTCCTGAGGGAGCTGAAAATACTCTGTGAATTTCCACAGTTTTGCTGCTTGGCTGACTAGCTCTCTCTTTGTCTGGACATAGTAATGCCTGCTGGAAGTAGACCTGCCTTACTCATGCTAATTTTACAGATGCTTGTTTGGCAAGAATATGCTTTTCATTTTTTTAAATGGTGTAAAAACAGCCACACTTGCCCTCTAACATCAGAAAATCTTCTAGAGGATGTGTCCCAATGGGGAAGTGAGTAGGCTTGTCTCAATTTTGGTTGCCCAGAGAGGTTGTAGGTTGGCAGTGTTCAAGGACAGTTTGGATGGGGCTTTGGGCAACCTGGCTTTGCAGAGGGTTTCCCTGCCCATGGCATTGGGAATGAGAAGACCTTTGAGGTCCCCAAAACCATTTTGTGATTCTATGAATCAGCAGTAGTTCTGCAAGTCAAGGAGCTGATGTCAGGCAGTTGGGGTGTGTGTCACAGAATTCCGAACTCACTCAAATAGAACCGAGATGTGAATACTCCCAGTCTTCCACTTGCCCATCGCAGGCCAACAGAACTGAGCATTTCTAGTAACTTCAGATGCTACTTTGTGCAACCTTAGCCGTGTTTCTGTAACAGACGTGTTCCTGTCTTCTGAAGAGTGAATTGCCATTATCTCAAGTTTGAATTTTGAATCCTGTACTTGTCAGGCAACACTAATAAATTGTATTCCAGAGCATCTGCATTACATCTTTTTTCGCCCTCTCTCATTGTCTTTTTTGGGTATATGTTACAGACTTCCATAAGGAACTATTTTAGACAATGTTTCCATTACTTCTTTTTCTTCCTGTATAGAATGGAAGACAAAGGAGAAGTGAAGTGCATCAAGTTTTCCTTGGGGAACAAGATACTGGCAGTGCAAAGAACTTTGAAGAGTGTGGTAAGAAAACTACATCCTGCAGATAGGGAATTGGAGCTGGAAATATACTTGAAGTATCAGAGTAGAAGCCTCTGAGATGAATATTCCAGACTTCTGGTGGCTACCAGCAGCTGTACTGAAAATTCCTCCGTCATCTTAAGTCTGAACAGGCTGCATTGTTGTCTTGCTGGTGTCATTTGAGAAAAAGTGTGTGTGCGAGTATGTGTGTACCAGCTTCTGTAAGCAATTCCTTGGCAGGAGTGAAGTGAAATTTAGTAAGGCAACTTTTTCTTTTATGTATCTCATCCAAAATAATTTGATAAACTAATATATATTCTCTTGTATCTAAGTATGCTTCGTTATTGCTAATACACTGCATTGGTGTTTTTTTCAGGATTTCTTGAATTTTATTCCAGATAGCCCTCAGCTAGAGTATACACAGGAATGTAAGGTAAGTTAAATGTCCCAAGTTTAAATGTATAAGTAAAACTGTGATTTTAGTTACATTGGTGACCTCTACTCTCCTAGAGAACTAATTGAGATAACTTTCAAAACAATAATGTGATGTAAATGAGATACATAGTCACTACTGCCTACTTGGTTTGAGGTAAATGAACAGGTATTAGCAATGCTCTAAAAAACTTCCTGGTTTGGTCACTTTAATTCTTCCCTTGAAAGAATTGGAAATGCTGTGGAGGCAACTAATGTCAAGGTTTGGGAAGGAGCAGAGACGAAGAGATGATGATAGAATAACAGTGGACAGTAGTTAAACTAATGTCAGATAATGTGGGGTTTTACCCTAGCTTTGCTGATCAGTGATAGTAGGTTATTACTAGTTTGCATGTTACGGTTTTTGTATTTTTAAACAATGCTTCTAGTTTTTTTGATGATTGTTTTAGCAGAAACAAGTACCATTGAAATTGTATGTTACTTTCTAATATTTAACTAAGATTAATTATGTTTTGCAGTATTAGAATGCTAAAGTAAATGTTTAAATGACTGATTTGCACACATCCTTTCAATCCTGTAGACTTTAATGCCGATGCACTCTGCATCATTATTTAGGATTTTATGTTTGAGTAAAGCATTTATAGTAGTGTTAGTGAAGTCATGGCAAATGTTTCCATTTGGGTCCTGATTTCTGTCCACAGAAGGAACATCTTTTCATGTCAGGAATTGGTTGAATTGACAGTATGATTTGAAAAAGAAGAACTTGGTTCTATATGGGGGAGGTGGTGACGTAAAATTATGTAATGAACTTGTGAATCCCACAAGTTCATTACATAACTTTTTTGTGCTGCCAGAAATTCAGGTCATACAGTATTTGTGTTCATACTTTGTTTTGAGAGTCTTTACAAAAATTGCTGATGCATGGTGAGTGTCCAGCTGGCCAAAAGCATTAACTCCAGTGAATGGTAACTGAATTGCCTTTGGTCTGGTGGTCTTCCTTTAGTAATGCTAGCTTATCTGAGTAGTTAATTTTTCCAAGTAAAAGAGTGTTCGTTTGCTTGTTTGTTAAAAGACAAAGAATGCCAATATTCTAGGATTCTGCTGGACAAGTTCTACAGAAATCGTCTTCATCACAGATCAAGGAATTGAATTCTACCAGGTAATGCAAGTAACTTGTGTAGGACGTATTTAGAGATTAGAGAAATGTGAATTTGTGACAAGTGTCTTTGAGTTCCTTTGAGTTGGGCAATTGAGAAAGCGCGCTACTGATAGAAAGATTCTGCTGCTTTTGTTTGCAGACTAGGATTGATTTCCTCTGAGGGGAACACAGTTTTGGGGCAGTGGAATTTGTCATTACAGGTTCCTTAGCACAGCCAGTGAAGACCCTGTGTACAGGGTCTTCACTGGCTGTGAAGCTTAATTCAGCACAGCTTAATTCAGCACCCCTGTACACAGGGGTGCTGAATTAAGCTGTGAGAGCTCGAGGTTAATAGATGCTCTTGGTTTGTATGGGAAAGAGTATCTGACTCTGTTGTGAAATATCACTCCATGCAGAACAGATCAACACTGTGGGAGGACGTGTGCTTGCTTCAAACACTGCAAAGAACAAATAATTAACTAGGTAGTTATATGCTTCTGTGAAATGGAGTTTCTCTGTGTTACGTGCAATTACCTTTGCATGTGGTTTTGAAGAAATCTACTGAATAAATAGCTCTTTCTGACTTTCATGATGAGTCATATTATCAACTTCCTCCAAAGTCATGCACTTCCAAATAGTTGCGGTCCTGCAGCTAAGACATGGTGTTTTACACAATTACTGTTAGTAAAAACTGGTGCTAAAGAAAGTAACTGAAAAAGCAGCATTATTTCTTGTGGATTGAGGGGAGGAATATGTCTGACACATAAAAGGATAAGGAAAGTCAACCCTGCAGGTAAAAGGACCAAATCAAAAGTTTTTGAGGATGAGTTATTTGAACCCTTAAAATGAAGAGAAACAATTTATAGGCTTAGTTCTATAATAAATAAAAGATTAAGGGAACAGGGTAGTGAAGGCACCAAAGATATCATAATAACTTTTTAGTTTAACTTCTTTAGATGTGTCAAGCTAGGTTTTTTTTCCATATGGACAGAACTTACACCCAGACCTGGGTGAGGTAGAAGACCCAGCACCTTTCAGCTTTTTAGAGTTTGATGAGCTTTTGATGTGCATTTGTTTAGCTACAGTATTAGTGGAGCTTAAGCTGTGATTGTGAGGTTTCTGATTTGTAATTCCAGCACCGTAAATGCTGTTACACTTAAATGTTTCTCGATGTTCCTAGGTACTGTGTAGTACCATTTTTGCTGTGGGAACCCTGATAGTAATATAATGCTGATATCCTGTGTTTCCAGGTATTACCAGAGAAACGAAGTTTAAAACTTCTGAAGAATCAGAGTATTAATGTCAACTGGTACATGTATTGTCCAGAGAGCTCAGTTATTCTTCTGTCAACCACTGTCCTTGGCAATGTTCTGCAGCCATTCTATTTCAAGGTAAAAGGATGTGTTCCAAACTTTACCATTTTATGTGCTTTCTTTTTCTTTCTTTTTTTTTGTATGCTTCACTTAAACATTGTATCGTTTTTTTAGTGTTTCTTCCAAGAGGTGCATGTGTTCATGTCCTTGTATGATAATAAGCAAAGGACAAAGCAAAAATCTGCAAGGTAGTTTCTAGATGTTGGCTTAAAGTTAAGGAGTTGGCTCTTTCTCTTTCTTATGTCCTCTTTGGAAAAAGGTCTGTCCAGCTGAAGTTGAGACAGTTGACTTTGACAAAGAAGGTGGGGAGGATAGTGACCCAGTATTTGACAAGTATTTTTCAATAGATCTTTTTTTCACTTAAGCAAGCATATTTACTCTTAATGTGGAAATTTATGTGAAAAAAAAAAAAAGAGCCTTTCACTTGTGTTAAAATTAGAACCTTCCAAATGTGAATGGATGAATTTGAAGAGGGGGGAAAAAAAAAAAAAGTAGTGCTTAACAAACAATAATTGTCCCAAGGGTGCTGGGACTTTTTTTACAGTAGTTTTTTCTCTTGGTATTCTTTCCTGTTTACAACACTTAAGTTTATCAGGAAAATATTTTTCTTCTTGGCTTGGAGAAAGTGTGTAGTGAAAATTTGAATCTGTTTGAAGTTGATCATGCACTAAGATGATTTAAAATGAGAACTCCAGAGTTGATCTTGCTTCTCTTAAAGGATTAGGAAGACTTCCCTGGTAGCACAAGGGAAGAGATTAGAAAGAAGCTTATTCAAATGGGTTTCTGTTGTGCGTTGATCATGCACAGGGTCTGTCCTGGATCCAGAAATGATGTTCTCTTAGGTGGAACTTAGTAGTTTCTCACAGTTTTCTTTTTAAGGACTTAGGTCATGCTTACTTGTAGTTCAAGTTGAAGTTGAAGCCAGGTATTTTTTTCTTCATGTTCAGAAGGTAATCTTCGAAGATTTTGTGGGAAAGGTACTGTGCTAAAGTAATCTTTGAAAATAGAGCTCTTGCAAAGGGGATATTTCTGTAGTGTTCACACAGCGTTCAAGAATGATTTAACAAGAATTGGAAGTGAATTTCAGTAGAAGTTTTGGAAACTATGAAAACTTAAAAAAATTACTTCTGTAGAAAAGAGGGAGAGGATAGAGGAAACCTCGGGCAGAAGCAGGGATGTGTTCTGACGTTGTGGCTTTACCATGTCGGCAGTACAGTCCCAGACAGCTGCTTGCTCACTTCCCCCTAGTGGGATGGCAGAGAGAATCAGAAGAATGAAAGTGAATGAAGTCATGGGTTGAGATAAGACAGCTTAAGCAAAGCAAGATAAGGAATTAATGCTCCGCTTCCCATTGGCAGGCAGGTGTTCAGCCATCCACAGGACAGCAGTTATTTGGGCAAACAAGTGCCATCACTCCAAATATCCATCCTTCCTCTTCCTTCCCGCAGCTTTATATGCTGAGTGTGATGCCATGTGGTATGCAGTATCAGTATGACTTCAGTTGGGGTCCCCAACTGGACTGGCTGTGTCCCAGCTTCTTGTGCACCCCCAACCTACTAGCTGGTGGGGTGGAGTGTCCCTGCAGAAAAGGCCTTGGTTCTCTGTAACCACTGCTCAGCAACGACAAAACCATCTCTGTTACCGACACCATTTTCGGCATGAATCCAAACCACAGCCCCAGCCCAGCCCAAACCAGCACGTTCTAGTATGAGGCAGATTGTGGAGTTGGCAGGAACAAAAGGAGACCATGACTGGTAGGAGGCACCGATACTCTTCCTTTCCAGTGAGCAGGTATTTAACAGTTGGTGTGTGTGTTTTACTGGGAGAGAGGCAGGAAGTCAAGAGAGCCGCTGGTTGAAATCTCCAGGACAGTTGTAAACAAGATTTGCCTACAAATTTGTCTTAATTAAAATGGAAGTGTTATTGCCCCTCTCCACCTCCCGGGGGTGCTGTTGATACATCCTTGATGATAAGTTACTTGAGACCTTTCTGCTTCAAGCCCTAACAGTGGGTTTCTTTGGGGTTTATTTCACAGAGTGGAACGATGTCAAAACTGTCAAAATTTGAAATCGAGTTACCTGCAGCGCCAAAGTCCTCCAAGCTCAGCCTTTCTGAAAGAGATATTGCTATGGCTACAGTGTATGTATCTGACTAATCAAGCTTCTGGTGGAAAAGTGTGACAGTTTGGGAATGCTGAGAGAAGACAAGAACATTAGCATGACTGCATGTGTTTCTTGTTTTAACAGAACTACTTTGATAAAATGCTTGTTACTGCCTTGAGCAAAGCATCTAAAAGAACTCCCTTAGGGCAAGGTGGGGAGGAGAAGCCGACTGATAAACCTGACATTAAATTGTTCTTGATTGAAATTTTGAGCTGATAGGTAGGTAGGGTTGTTCATAAATGTGTAATTTATATGAGCATAGGCTGTACATTGTGATTTATCAAGTGCTATTTTAGTTGCTTATCGAAGTCAGGCAATCAATTAAAAGTGATCTCACATCTTCTTATAGGATAAAATGTATTGCTCTAATAGACTGGTGGAACTTGTGTTTGAAATTAATGCTTTAATCCTCTTGTCTTGATAGATACGGGCACCTTTATGTTCTCTATTTGAGGCATCACTCCAGGACTTCCAATAGTGCAGGAGCAGAAGTAGTCCTCTATCACTTACCAAGGTAAGAGCAGAATGAAGACTGTTAGTGGCAAGTCACTTTTTGTGCGCTGCCAGCTGGAACAGGCTTACTGACCAGTTCTCATCACTATTTCTGTAGAGAGGGCTCCTGCAAGAAGACACATATTTTAAAGCTGAACAGAACGGGAAAGTTTGCACTGAACGTTGTGGATAACTTGGTGGTAGTGCATCATCAGGATACTGAGGTCTGGTTTATTTATATTCTGTTGTGCCTTACCTTGCAAAAGTTATGGGCAGCTTTTAGTAACACCACCAAAAACCAGAGCATTTGCAAGACCAAAACCATGTAAGAGATGCAAAGTTATCCTTTTACATCGATAGAGTAACATTTAATCAGGGCTGTGTCTATAAAGCCTGTCTTTCCATGCACCTTTTCCCCTGTGTTATTTTCCCTATGATACTCTGCTGTTGCACTGTGCAGGCTTTTAAGATACAGAGAAGATAGCTAGCAAGTAGAGTGAAATTGGATACTGAGTTATTAATCATGGGAACCTCTCGTATTGCAAACATTTGAAGCTTCAGTTTCTATGACACAAAATTATGTTCTTGTAGGTCGAAGGCCTGGATCTACAAAAACTCCTGTGAACAAAACCAATCTTTTGCATGTGGTAGTGTGGGTAAAACCTGCCTGTCTTGTAGCCTCAGTAGCAGGACTTGATCAGTGGTAAAGCTGAACTGGTACTTAGTTGTTGATATGTGGAATGGCTTTGGATTGCTGTGTTATCTCCTTGAGCAGCTTCAAGAACTGGGCTATCAACAATGACTTGATGTTTCGGTTATAATTCTTGTTAATTCTTTACCCGAGCACTTAATCTCCAGCATTTCAGTCAAGCTATAAACATGTAACTGTATAAACACAGAGAACAAAATCAGACTTGATAGACTGTGTGCCAGAAAATGAAGTCACGTTTCACTAGCACTGACAGTGAAGCAAATTTCGACAGTGCAGGGTTAAGAATGGTGTCCACGTGGGGTATGACCAGATTTGAACAAGGTGGAACAGTATAAGTATGAGGGTATCCTAGGAAGACAGAGGTTTTCTTTGTTTCAAGGTTCCATAACTAAGCAGTGAACTTGATAATGAATCTTCTGTAAGGGTGCATATTTGAGCCTGAGAGAGGCTTTTTAACAAGGCATGCAGCGACAGGTGAAGGGGCAACAGTTTTAAACTGAAAGACTGTAGATTTAGATTAAGCAAGGAAGATATTTTTTGCAAGAAGTGTGGCGAGACCCTGGAACAGGTTGCGTTGGGATGTTGTGGATGCCCCATCATTGGATGTGTTCAGAGTCAGTTTGAAGAGGGCTTTGAGCAGCCTGATCTAGTGAAAGATGCCCCAGCTCCGCAGCACATCCTTTCCAGCCCAAACCCTTCTGTGATTCAAATGGAGAACACAGGTTGGAAATGTTAAGAGCAACCCAAGTGCCTGTAAATGGGTGGTAATTCATGTTTGCTCTTACTAATGTACTCTTCTCAATTGCAGACTTCAGTTATATTTGACATCAAGCTAAAGGGAGAATTTGATGGGTCTGCTACCATCCATCAATTTGTACTTCCTCCTCGATCAATACAACCGTATCAAATACCTGTAGCAGGTACAACTATTATATAATAAGTATTCAAACACTCTTTAGAAAACATTATCTAAGTATAACAGCTGATGTACAAGAGTGATTAGTTCTTCAGATGCTGGTTACTAACACTTCTATTATATGTATTTAGGAGAGAGTGGTGGGTGGGAAGTAATTGAGCACGAATGTTTGTTTTACAGGAGGTGCTGTTAAAATGTATATTTTCCATAGTACTTTGCTTTTACACCTCAAAGGGAGGTTTGGTTTTTGTTTTGATTTTTTTTTGTGTACGGGGGTGGTGTTTATTTTTCATGGCTATAAAGGTTTGTGTGTGCTTAAAAGCACATCACTCTTCTCCAGCTGAAGTCATGACTATTTCATAAGTCACAGAAAGAGGCTGAAAGATAATACAAGCTTTGAATCCATTTTAGAAACAGTGCTGAGTGCTGAAGTATTAAAACCAAAGATTATTCTTCTTGGACCATCTTTCTGTTCTGGAAGTGTAACAGATGGCCACTTCCAGCTTGAGAACAACCAGAAGTAGTCTGGGCGTAGTTCTGCTAGCTTATGGCAAAGCAGTGTAGTTCTCTGTATAGAAGAGAGACTCTCCTACAGGAAGGACTGTGCCTTGAAAAGCTCGTGAACATCTGAATGCTGAAGTTTCAACATAACTGAAATCTGTGGGTGGACATCTGCATTAAACAGAGATTAGGATCAGGAGTACAAACCAGTCCTGCTTTTTAAGGAACTAAAGTGGTTGCCTAAATACAGCAAGTGGAGTTTGTGCATTTAGCATTATAGGACTAGAGAAATTCTGTGTGTATGGTTTCACTTGGCTGAAAAACCAAAAGAATTAATGTTTTAACCAATGTTTGCCTTCCTATGTGTCAGATTCTTTTATAGATGATCTGGCTACATGAAAGGGGTGTCTCTTCCTTGCCCCTGTGCTTTCGGACTGCTAGACGTGTTACAAGCCATACTTACCTTTATAGCATAAGCATGTAGCTTGTATTTTGTTGGTGTACAACAACTGCCAGAGTACTACAGTTTTTCACCTCTTTTTAATTTTTCTGCAGGTCCAGCCTCTGTGACAAGTCAGTCTCCTGTTCCATGTAAGCTCTGTATCCTTTAAGCATTCTAAAAGTGCAAGAGTCTTACTGAAGCCTCCTACTGTGTACCAAGCGCAGCAGCAGCTAGAATTTGTCACCTCTAGGCATTCAGTCCAGCTTTAGCTGATTATGCCTGTTTACTTCAAGTCAGACTTCATATGCTTCATATGAGATTTTAATGCTTTCACAGAGTTGGAAATATGGAAATCTAGTATTTTGCATTGGGATCTATTGGTTATGTGAGAAACTTGTATGAAATTACTGAAAGTGAAGCTATCATTTTAAGGTATATGGCTCAAGACCTTGTGAGACTACAACTGTGACATATTTTAGTTCCTGTTAATGGTGTTTGCTCCTGTACATTAATATATAGTAGCAAGCAGTTTAGAATCACTGTTAATATGGATGTTAGGACTTTAACATTTAGATTCTTCATCTTGGATTGTCTTTCAACCTGATATTATAATCAGCGCAAGTGAAGGTAAGTAGAGGCTGTTTGACACCTTGAATGAACAAAGCAGCTTAAACCAAAGTGACTGATGACTCCTCGGGGTAGCAATAGCCGAGGATGACTATCTTTACTGCAAGTGGAGGGGTCATGCTGTTTTAGAATGTAGCCTGAGAAGGGTGAATATATCATCATCTAGATGTGTTCTCACATAAGGGGGAAGTTGATATCCAGACTGTACAATAAGGTAACACTTTATTTTACTTCAACTCAAGGTTACCTCTGGAGTCTCCAAGTGAAACTTGAACCAGTAGTTACCCTCTTGCTAGATAAAGGCAAACTAATGGATTTCCTTCTCCAAAGGAAAGAATGCAAAATGGTTATCCTTTCTGTGTGCTCTCAAAGTAAGTTCATGTGCTTTGTCTGTCTCTTGAAAAGTAGACTACTATGTGTTTGTAAGTGTTCACACAAGTTAGCAGGGCCATTTTTAGATTTGAGATTCCCACTGAAGCTAGCTTAGTCCTCTAAGATGCCTATAGTACCCTCAGTCACCATGCTAAAGAAATTATGACAGCATGGAAGAATTCAGCTCTCCCCTATCACTTAATTAAAATAGATCTGACAGCTGTTACACATGTGTTTGATGTTTAGAGTAGCACTTACCTTTTGGACAAAGGTAAGATTAAAGCGCTGGGTTACTTCTCATAGTTCTTTTCTCTTTTTATCTTTCCAGTGCTCAGTGAGCCAGAAAGAGGATCACTGTCTGTGATTGCAACTGTTTTTGACAAACTGAATCATGAATATAAGAAGTACTTGGAAGCTGAGCAAAGCTATACTATGGTAAACCATGTTAGATAAAGCAGCTTACAGAGACAGGATGATGCTATTTGTGTTTCAGGTTGATTCATAGTGAGGGCAAAACACCTGTTTTTTCATACTTACGGAGGTCAGGCCTAGCCCAAGGTTCTGGCTTCCTCAGGCTCACAGCAGGTAGTCACCTGAGCAAGGTACAACACAACCTCCCTCAGAGAACTCTGTTGTGGCAGATGCTCGTCTGGAGCACAACATCAGAGCAGGGGGCATTCAAAGAGCAAGTTGAGATATCAAAAGAGTTTCCATACCACTGATTTTGAGACACACTGTACCGCTGAACAGTATTGTTCAATGTGGTGTCAGTATACAACAGAAATAATTGATGTGCATCAGTGCTGCATATGTTGAACTGGTGAGCTCACATAGTACAGCCCCATACTAAATATCCTTCTAAAGCTGAGGGCCTGCATCAGCATACCAAGTTTGGTTCATCTCCTGGAGTCCAGACATACAAAGTATGTACAATTTTAAAACACGTTTAAAATTTAACCTGAAATGCATATTGGATGCATTCATTCTGTAACATGACCACAGATGTGAATTTGCTTAGTCATTAAAACTTCTCTAGTAAGAATATAAACATATATTCTGCCTTTACAGATAAATGGCAAACTACTAAAACACTACAGTCCTCTCATAAAGGCTTTCTTCTTGTAGGTGGTAGAAGCAGGCCTGAGTAGAAGTAATCCACTCCTGAAGCGTCCAGTCCGCACTCAAGCAGTTATTGACCAGTCTGACATGTACACACATGTTTTATCTGTGTTTACAGAGAAGAAGGTAAGTTGATTGTAAGTGCTAGCTTGGTGCAGGCATCTCAGTGCAGCAGACCTGACTGCATTAGTACATTGAACCCCCCTTTCTTGGAGGGTGGTCATTAACAGGGGAAACTGTGCAAGCTGCACCTAACACCTTTTTCTTGTTCAGGAAGCACCTCATAAGTTCACTATAGCAGTCTTGATGGAATACATTCGCTCCCTTAACCAGTTCCAGATTGCAGTTCAGGTAAAGTACTTCCATATATGAAGTACCACGTCACCTCATTCCATGAAGTTACATGGAGTTTCAGACCAACCTTGGCCCTGTGTCTAAGTCCTATACAGTACTGCCTTCTAGATCATGAAAACTGGTATTGAGGTATACCTTTGGTTCTTCTTCCTGCATTCACAGCACTACTTGTATGAGTTGGTCATCAAAACCCTTGTTCAACACAATTTGTTCTACATGCTCCATCAGTTTCTACAGTACCACGTGCTCAGTGACTCCAAGCCTTTGGTATGTAAGGCAGGTTGCTTCTGTAAGCTAGTAATGGAGGTGGGAGGTGTTCAAAATTGTAAGATGATTTCTACTTTTGCCCTAGGCTTGTCTGTTACTGTCCCTGGAAAGTATTTACCCTCCTGCACACCAGCTCTCTCTGGACATGTTAAAAGTAAGCATTTCAGCCTATAGTAGCTCCGTGTCACATGTGGGTTAGACTTGTCAAACAGCTTACCTGACCAAGCTTGAAGTGACTAGCTAACATCTCAGTCATTTGTTAGAAGCGTAGTCTTACAGCTGTGATTGACTTCACAGAGACTTTCCACAGCAAATGATGAAATAGTGGAAGTTCTGTTATCCAAACACCAAGTTTTGGCTGCCTTGAGATTCATCAGGGGTATTGGAGGACATGACAGCATTTCAGCCCGCAAATTCCTCGATGCAGCAAAACAAGCAGAAGATGACATGCTTTTCTATACGATATTCAGATTCTTTGAACAAAGAAACCAGCGGTTGCGAGGAAACCCTAGTTTCACACCAGGTAAGCAATAAGCAATTAGACCAAGATACTCAGTTGTGCCAACAGAACCAAGACTTGTTTCACTTATGCTCCAGCTGAGTCTGTATTACAAGATAAAACCTCTTGGCGTCTTTCAGGCTTAACTTTGGAACTATGCTTAAAGGTAACTTGTCTTGCCCCTCTGTATATTCCACCCAGGAGTGAAGAGACTGAGCCAAACAGGAACTTAAAGATTAAACTAACGTGTTTGGCTTGTGGTTGCTCTCGTTGCTTAGTCCTTATCTCCAGTTACTGCTTTCTCCTGAAGCCAGAAACTGGGCCAAGAAGCCTTTTGGGTTCAGCTGTCTGTTTCATCAGGTTACAGAGATTTAGAGGCCTTTTTGCATTCCCCTCACTATAAAAGCCAAGCTAAGCTGCTTGCCCTGGCAAGGGGTTTAGTCACCAGACAGGCTCTAGGCTCTGAATCCCATTCCAAGCTAGAACTCACATGGATATTAATCTGTTGGTTAGATGCAGGTACTAGATCAGACATCTGCTTCAGCACAAAAATACTTGGCACAAGACCAGAGATAACTTTAAAGCAGCAGAATACTGAGGTGTTAGCCCTTTGCTGAGGTAAATGAACGTATGCAATCTTGCCTCTCAGTTTCTCAATTTCAAAGTTAACATTAGCTTGCATTTTGCCCCCCTTAGGTGAGCACTGTGAAGAACATGTTACCTTCTTCAAACAACTTTTTGGAGAACAAGCTCTTATGAAGCCCACAACATTCTGAAAGACTCTTCCACCGAAATGTATAAACTTAATTTATTGCATTTAAGTAGATTTTTGAACTACAAAATTGCTATTTTATAATAAAGTATATACAAGACATTTTGGCAAATAGTTCTAAAAATATTACAACTTGTGATGGCTTCCCCCTAAAAATAGAGACAAAAATTGCATTGACCTGCATTTAAAATTAGTGTCAGTGGTTGAGCTGTCTGTCCTCATACATATCACCTCAGTTTCATTGAGAAAAGCTAGTTAACTTACAGTACAGCTGGTTTAGGCTTCTAGAAGATAGAACCTCTTGAAAACAGAAGTGTTTTAGTAATCTTGTTAACACATTGAGCCTTAGTAATAGTTACACAAGCCACACATAGCACTTCCTGAGTTTAAAGCTATGTCCAAAGCTGCAGCTGGTATTTTCTACTTGAATCTGTGGGAGTCAAGTCAGTGGTGGTTACAGTGTGATAGTCAAACATTGCTGCGCTTCAGTTCTTCAGAGGTGGGCCTAAAGCCACAGTTCACAGAGTCCACTGAACACTGTTAAAAACTAGAAGTAGAGAAGCCTCTCCCGTTCTGTACCTCTGGACTTCTCCTGTGTGACACGAGTTTTAGCTTTATTTACTGATGGACCTGAGAGTGAGAAAGAGAGTTACCACAAATCAACATCACAGCCAGTCAGTCAAGTAGCATGTGTGATCTTAGTTGTCTAGGTCCAGCTTAACTGCAGGAACACAGTTTCTACTCAGCTCTTACTAGCAGTCAGCAGCAAAGGCAGCAGGTGAATGCACATCAGTCTTCCTCCCCTTAAGTAAAGGCTCAGTTAAAGCCTGCCTTAGAACTACACCATAAGCACAAGTTGCCAAATCCCAGAGGACAGTATGTGGACCATCCTTACTGCAAAGCCAGATCACTTTCTGCTAGTGCAGGGACACAGTCCCACAGCAGGCTTGTTGCCTCCACCACCCTTATCCTGTCTCTCAATTGTGACATTAAACATGCCCCAGTCTGCTGGGCTGCGTGGGCCTGGGCAGGGTGTGGGGGCTGCAGCTCAATTGCATGAGGGACACACACATCCTTGCCATCCTTCCTAGTTAAGGGGGAGGAAGTATCAGCAGGCAGCTGTGTGTGAAGCATGTCTCTGCAGACTGTCACATCTTACCTATGTAACTAAGCAGAACTGGAAGAAATACAAGTCCGTGTGTTGCTCCCAGCAGAACCATAGCTAGATACATCCTGAAGTAGAACACCTTGAAGATTTGAGATTTGGAAAAAGCCAATACTACAATTCCTCCAAATTTGGTCAGCGTGATACCACTGAAAACCTGTCAATAAAGAAGTGGTTAAGTGATAAGTAGGGCTTACATAACACCTCTGCTTGAAGAAATGCAGTAGATGTTCATTCAATACCTGTATTATTTGAGGCTCCTATAAGCAATGTGCCTCCCTCCTGTTAGTCCTGAGAACCAAATCCCAGACCTACACTTGAGAAAAGTTCAACTGCCATCCTGTGAAAAACTGACACAGGACAGGCCAGCCTGACTAAAAATCCACTCTAATCTGTACAGCCACCTACTTTTAGTTTAATTTTTACTTCAGGCAGATAAAGACCATTTAACAAGTAGCTTGTGTTCCAGGGAAGTCCTTTACCTGGATCCAGCACAAGCCTCAACAGTCTGTTCCAACCCCATCCAGGTCAGTCACCACAGTACTGCCTAAATACTGAGCCCTGCTTGCATTCCCAAAGCACCTTATCACAGCTACAGATCATTGCTTTGTTCTCTACTACTGGGTGGTAGTAGTAACATCTGATTAAGTTAGTCTTCATTACTCTCAGCACAGAATGTTAGGAGATGGAAGGGACCTCAAAAGATCATCTACTTCAACCCCCCTGCCTGAGCAGGATCACCTTATTACCAGTAGAAGCCCAGGTTGACCTTTAAGAGTTTTAATCAAATATTCCATGCCAAAAGGCAAGGCCACCCTTAGGGCTTAAGGTTATTGACATAGTCTGTAAAGTTTAACATGGCTACTCAGCCCCCTGCCCCCTCACAGCAGATACTTACTGAGCTGCCCATGTGAGACAGAGCTTCTTCTGCACGTTCCACTCGACTGCCCTTAGTACTAACAGTAAATGCTCTTGTCACATGACTGCAAAATTCCACAGCAATACCACAACTCTGGAGAGTGAAAAGAAGCACAAAGATAGCATTTAGATGAGCACTTTGATGGTAAGGTCTACTCAGCTCTAGACAGGCCAGAAAGGTTCTAGCAGCTGTGGTCAGTTCTCAGGGTTACAGTGACATTGGAAGTTACAAGCACAGTATTAGCTGCTTTCTGTAGGCTGCTGGAGGTACTATATGGAATCTTACAACCAGTTATTAGTTGCCTGACTAATGTAGTCTGATAAAACAGGAATCAGAACATGAGACCCTTTTGGAGGACAAAAGATGGACAGTGAGGAAAGCTGGCTTCAACAGTGGACAGCCAGTAAACACTGAACGCTAAAATCAGCTTACAGATAGCTGCAGTGACACTGCTTTGAAGTGATACTCAATGTACGTGCTGACTTGATACCATAAAATGTTCAGCTGTTTAGAGTCTCACAACACTGACCGAACACTTGGAGAATCTTAGACTTAGCAAGCAGCCTTGCGTGAACATGCACCTAGCTGCAATATGGGGAAATAGTTTACTCAACTTTCTCAGATCTGCCACACATCCCTAGAGAACCAGCCAAGCCAGATCTCCTCCAGTGTTATTTGTTATTGGCTTCTGGAGCATTTTTACTATGTCTCTCTTGGGATAAAACCCAAGTGGTTTTATCTATTTATGCAGGAGTGATACTGGTGCCAGCACATCACAGGTTCACTCTGTAGACCAGATTGTGCTGAAGGTAAGGAGGATACAAGGTTGGTGTTAAGGCTTCTGCTCTAACAACCCCTGCTGATGTGCAGCGACACCTAGCCTTATAGGAGCAATGCAACTTGCTGCAGAACAGCAGACACCCCAATCAGATGCAGTACAGCTTGCAGTTCAACTGCTGCATCTTGTCAGCACTAGTCGTCGTAACACACCTGTTTTCTACACACCACTACATGTTCTAAGATAGTTCTGCTACTGCTCAGATGCCTGTCAAATGTTCAGTAGAAAATACATATATATATCTGTGCCAAGTAGCACAACACACAGAATGGTTCCAGACTTGGAAACAGAAGCAAAGTCTCATTAACTTACCATGACAAGATTCACTAATGAAACTGCATTCAAGCTGATGCCCCAGAGCCACATCACTCCAAACATGTTGATGATTATCATCGCAATAGTGACTGAAACTACAACAGCAGCCCATACTTCAAAACCAAGCAGCACTGTTGTCACCAAAAATATCGATCCCAAGGAGATGCAGAGGTTAAAGATAGCATCATGTACAATTGTCAAGTATTGTTCATAGAAGACATAAAACACACTGGAAAGTAGGAAAGTTGTAGTTAGCAATCTTCCTTGTTGTATGCTAATACCAGATTAGCCTGTGCTAAGGATAAAGTAATTCCCTCTTTACAGGGGTCACCAACATGAGCTGGCTTCCTAGCACCACTGGAAGGACTCCTGTGGAACACTGGCTGTTCCATGACACTTCAAAGAGAGGCTGTATCTGTAAGTCAGGGTCACTCCCACACTTCCATACAAGCAGCTACAGTAGTTGCCAGAAGGTAGTTCTTCAGATCAATTGTGATTTCTGCTGCAGAGGGTCTGAACCAATTAATTATGCAGTGAGACCACAGCTTCCTTGAAGCCAAGCGATTAGTACTGCAGCTGTACAGACATCAACTCCAACCAAACTGCTCTGTGGTACTCTTATGTAGGGTCTTCTGTATGTAACTATGCAACCATTAGCCAAGCAGTACTTGACATCACTGCTGCCTTTAAGCTAAGGCTTCAAATGAAGTCAATACATTGGCATTACAGCCTGCAACAACCCAGGTCAACAGATCTGCTTAATTTAGACCTCTGAAACCTTGCTATGAAAGCTAGGAAGGGCCCAAGCTGAAGCCAGAGCTACAAGGACAGGTTTCCTGAATTTTTTTTCCCAGCCATCAACTACAGTAAAGTTAGTGCTATAGATCTAAGATGTAGTTTTATGGTTTTAATAAAGATTCCACAGTGTCTGTATTATCTCCCTTGAGGGCAGATTCCAGACTCGAGTCTTTAAAATGTTATTAACCGTTACCTTTTCTGAATCCCTCAAGTTGACTATCTGCTACCAAGGCAAGACAGACCTAAGCATACCTGTAGGGAAACACCCGGTAGTTCTTCCCTTTGATGCCCATGGTCTCAGTGATGTTATCTGCTATAGCCCGGGCTTTCTTCAGAGCATCAATGAAGTCAGATGATTTTTTCAGTACAGTATGGTAGGTCATAAAATAAGTAGCTCCAACATCAGACTTGTTGTTAATAAGGTTGACAGCAGAGTTATATGCAGCATGTCCCCTACATAAGCATAGTAACACTGTATAGGTCAGTGAACACCAGTCAAATTTATTAGCTTTTATAGCTTAATCATGTTTCTAACAGTTTCTAGAACTGATAAAAGCTTTTGAGTAAAATATGTTTCAGGATCGCACAGGATGTGCAACAGATTGACTACAGAAGTTGTTTCTCCTTGTACAGAGAAAAACTGCTGCTCCGTTTAGTGAGGAAACAATTGTTTTCCTGGTTTTGTTTCAGAAAATACATCAGCAGAGGCAGAATGTCAGTGTCTGTATGCCTTCTGGAAGGAAATTAGATACCCAGCCTTGCAGATGTTAAAAAGCACACACTTGCAGAGCCTGTATCTCTGCCATACCGGTCTAAGCCAGATAGAGAGAAGATAGCTCTTACCCTTTGCCACATTTCGGGTTAGGGTTGTCAGACAGGAACATTGGCAAAAATGTCATGAAGTCTTCACCCTGTGGTCTCTGCTTGCCTTCCTGAGTCAGTGGTCGACAACGAGTGCAGGATGGATCGATGACTGAGGACATACAGAAAGACAGTCAGCTACAGTATCACATATTTGTTGTCCTAATACTAGTACCTTTTGACTTGCAATACTGGAGGATACAGTTCCATAAAAGACATATCCACTGACAAAGTAACAGGTCAGCCATGAAATTCTGTATAAAGTTTACAGTCCCTTATTTGACTTGATTACTACTAAGGCAAGGGCTACCAGAGAACTCAGCTGCTTGTGCACTATCCACTTTATATCAACGACAACTGTATCAAACTGAAGGATCCAAGTAAAACCAGAGGACTGTGTGCTGTAATGAAACCACCAGAAAGATAAACAAGTTGTTTTTGAAATGGCCATTATATTGGCTGTATAGGTAAGCTGTCTTTAGCTTGCAGCATTCCAGCAGAACGCTTAAGTTGACCCAACCAGCAGTTCAAACAAATTAGAGGGCAACTCAAGAGGAAGAAAAACAATCCACCTGACTCATGTCATGATAAAATGTTTTGGCTGCGAAGCCTACAAACCACGCTAATCCCCCAGCAACAAGATGGATGTCAATACCTGAAGCATTGCAAAACTGTCCGGTGGTGTTGTAGACTCTGCAACAAGATGACTGTGGCTTCACCCAGTCAAAGTAGTCATCAATCCAGGATGATGGGGCATAGCCTATCCTTGTGCTAATAACACAACACACACATCAGTATGTTCATGTTTCACTGCAGAACAAATCCCTTGATCTCTCCAAGTGCTGACTTACTCCATGTCAATCCATTCTGGTCCAAGCCACTTAGATGGGGGACTGGAGCAGAGGACTGTATGGAGAGCTAAGAGCCAGGGTTGCTCATAACACCACAGCGAGCAGACAGCAGGAGGTTCTTCCCTGGTTTAAGTTCTACTGACATGCTCAGCTTTCTGCCTTGTCCACACTCTGTCCCATCCCAATTCCACGTGTTGCTGTATCAAGATTCAAGCAAGGCTCCTCCTCCAGTTAAGCTGAAGGAAACCTGCTGTACTACAGTGAAGAACGTCTCCTCCTGACTCCTTCCATACGTTAGCTACTGAACTCCAGATACAATTCCTGCTTACAGCCTTACCCTTACCAGGTTAGTGTAGCCATCAAGCTTAGAAGTTCATCACTAAAGACATATTCCAGGAGAGCTTAACCATACTGAGAGCTTCTTACATGCTTTGGTTCCTATCATTCCCAGATTTCTTGAAGGATCAAGCTCTTTTTTTTCCAAACTTAAGTACATCAATGTATCCCATGAGTTTTATCCCCATCCTAGGAAAGGCCACAGCTTCTTCCCTTCTCTCCTTCCCAAAGCCACAGTATAAAGCAAGTACAATAGAATGTCAGTTGTGTAATTAACAGCTGAGCCTGAATTAAATTAAAAGGACACACTGATCAGCTAAATCTCTTCCACGTGACTACGCAAAGAAAAGCATTAGAGACTTACTAGCCACCAATTTCTGCAGCATTGAAGACTTGCTGGACAAGTGAATCATTATTACAACCTGTTCCACCACACACCATGTTCTGCCCTTCCAAAGAGGTGTAGTTGTGCCCTTCTTCTAGGACAAAGTAGACAGGAGGACCTGTGTGCAGGTACTTGCTGAGCTGGCTGAAGTAATCCATTACATAGGAGTCCTTAAACAGAAAGCTCTGAGTTACCACTGAGGTAGCACAAGGTATCAAAAGGTTTCAATTCAGCCACAAATGGCTGAAAAGCAACATGATTTTAAGACTTACATCTGGCATTGAGAGAGACTGATCCAGTCCAATCTCGACATTGTGCATAACTGCTACACTGAATGACAAAACACCCACAAACATGGCTATCTGCAAAGAAACAAGTTCACACAAGTGAGAACTTTACAGATAAAACAAGGAACAGAAGTGAGTTACTAAGGTGATAGGTTTAAATCTGCTATCCAGGGTTGGACCAACAGCTGCAGTAAAACCTAGCTACTCAAAGTTCCCTCTGGAGCCAAAGGGAAAATTTATACTTGGAAAGCAGCAGTGAAAGGTGTGCCAAGCCATCTGTAAGCAAGCAGAGTAACCTCAAACTGAATCATGGATTCAGCAACAACACTCTAGATTAACGCAGTGTAGGAAGCAACACATGCTGACTTCTGATATATGCCTGAAGTGGTCTGATTGTCAGTAATGCAACTCTTAAGTCTAGGCTTTAGATAATCCAAGGTCAAACCTCTATTTACTAGAAATACTCCTGCAATTACTAAAGCTTATTCCACTAATGCTGAAAGCAAAAAATACTAGAAGCTTCAGCTGTTTCATTGTGCTGAAGATTTTTCTTCAGTGTTTAGAACTTCAGGTTCACTACACTTTTGCTTGAGTTTAGCTGACTGCTTACTTTAAAGCTAGTATACATACTATTATTGGTCTCATCCAATCCTTAAGCAAATATGGAGAATACAGATTTTTGAAGAACATAAATAAGATGCTCTCAGAACGCTGAACTCCACTTGCTTCTTCATTGCTTTTGATGCAACACAGAATATCCAGCCTATTCCTCTGAAAACAGATTAAATGCCAGATTTAGTACAGTTCTGCAGAAGATGCCAATCCCTACTACACTGTAGTTACAGGTGCATTTATACTCACCTCTTGACGCTTAATATCCAAGCCCAGGAGACTTACAAAGCAAGTCACTTGCAGAATAAAGTCTATGAGCACAGCCATTCCAGCAAAAAGGGAAAACGTGCGAACCGCTGGCATCGTAGACAACGTCCCTGAAGGAAGAGGAGATCCAGTTTCTTTAAATTAGGACCACAATAGTTTGGGTTGGAAGGGGCCTTCAAAGATCATCCAGTTCCAACCCTGCTGCCATGGGCAGGGACACCCTCCACCAGACCAGGTTACCCAAAGCCCCATCCAACCTGGCCTTGAACACTGCCAGGGAGGGGGCAGCCACATCTTCTCTGGGCAACATGTGCTAGTGGCGTACTCCCTTCTCTTAGAAAGGCAGGAGCATTTTCTAGAAGTATACCCAAATTCAGTGTTAGCAGGACAAAGCCTTTCTCTTCAGAGTAAGGAAAACAGCTGATATGAGCCTGGCTACTACTGCCATCTTTGACCTGCTTGACAGCCTTAAACCTGCTTATTTCTTACATCTCAGATTAAATGTTAGGGTGTACCAAGATCAAATTTGGAATTATCAGTCACTGCAAGTCAGTAGAAGTTCCAGCCTTCATGCTGAATAGCTTGACAGATTCACAATTAGGTCTTTTTATCTGTGAGTATCTTAAAGTACTATGATATCTATCCCCCAGCAGAGGCCAAGTTACACTTGATTCTATCAATAAAGAACAAAAACTTCCTCTAAAAATTCTTGCTTTTAAAACTATATTAATTTTGGGTTTACTCTTGCAACATGGAAGTATAATATTTTAAAATAAAGTATCTAATCAAGGTAGTCTTACCAAGAAAGAATGCTACAGTCTCCGAAAAAGATGAGAGAAACATACTGGGTGCCACATCTCCCAAGACCCTGCCAATCTGTTTATCCAGAGTTTCATCCTGAAGCCGCTCATCTCTCTGTTTTAAAGACAATATTTTTTACAAATTAGGAATCATGCAGTTTAGTGAGTGATTTCATGTGGCTTTAAAAAGCCAACAACTTTCAAACATCCAAAACCTTTATTTTCACTGCATTAACCCAAGTTAAATAAAAAAGCAGTGATTCTCTAATACAAAAGCATGAACATTGCCTTCCTTCAACCCCTAAGTTAAAATACAGTAAATTCAGTACTTGAGCCCAAACCACACACTTGCCAGAGGGCGTGCCAGTTTCTGTGGGTTACTGAGCCTATCAAATTAGAAAGTCAATAACTCACTATGACTTAGTGTCAGAAGACCCTGCTCCGAAGCATGTCATTTAGTCTGATTGCTACTCACAGTACACGAGAATTTCGAGTGTTCAAAATAGTAGTAAAGTTCTACAACTACCAAAGGAGGACGTTAAAAAGAAATAATCATTTGTACATCTGTAGCTTGTGGAACAGAAACTACGTTAAATGAGCTGGATATCAAATCAGCAGTAAGAGTAAGCAGAGGCTTTCTAAGTTTGCTTTTTGACTGGGGGTGAGGATGGGGATAACACACACAACTATAATCTTGGTTCTCTATGACTATTAGTTATCCTGTGAGCCCAGAGCTACTCACACTGAGTTAAGCACTAGAACATGGAAGACTTTGTGCCAAGTTAACAGCCTTCAAAGGTGACAGGCATGTTTAGAAGAATCTATATGAGAGAATACATACCTGAAGTGTTTGGACTATAATGAAAATATTGTCTACCCCAATAGCCAGCACCAAGAAGGGAATTACTTCTATCACAATCAGTGTCAGTGGGATTCCAAAGTAGCTGAAGATGCCTATAGAACATGCCACCGAGCTCAGTACAATCAGGATGCCCGCAATGCCCAGGGAGATCTTGGAATCCACCTAAAAAAATTGCAATGACTGTTAACCAAACCATCATCATCACACAGACAGCAAAGATAAAAGTATTCTTACACTTAGCACAGTTAGTAGAAAGCTTGCTTTTCTGGTCCTTTTGAAGATCCAGTTACAAATTAAAAAACAAACTTGAAGCCTTAAAGCTTGAGTTATTGCACGTTTGGAGTGAGACTATGAAGCACACATGAATTATCAATTATGACAAGGACAATGCTCCCCTTAGCTCCTGCCCAGGGAGGTCTTACAGCACTAAGACAAGATGAATCATGAGCATTCTACACAAAGACTGAAGTCACTTAAAGCTAAGAACAACTATTCGGCAAGCTGCAGCTTTAGTGTTTACAGCAATGAGAACTATACACGTACCAGCAGTCTTCTACAGCTCTGAATATGTCCCAAAGCTATGGAGATGTACACAAACATTACAATATAGCTTATCAACACAGTACCAATATCACTGTTGCTTTCGCGATTGATCTCATCTTCAATACTCCGTTCAGCAGAAAATGATATAGTTAAATTAGGATTATTGTAGTTCTTCAAAAAGTTAATAAACCTGAAAAAAAAGAAAAAGGGTCAATCACACTTTAAAGGGTAAACCAGTTTGTATTAGAGATATTTGAAAGTCTGCTAGAAATTAAATCATCCACATGATACAAGAATGCACTGTGGCCAGAAAGTACTTTGAATGATCTTCCTCATTTTTAAAAGAGTGCTGGTTACACATCCCTAGAACTCTACTCCCAGCACAAGAAACACCCTGTGCTGAACACTTTGCATATTCTGTCCAGAGTAACAGAGGTAGACACTAGTTATACTTTTACTTAGTTTCAGACATTTCAGTACAGTAGTTATTTGAACTGTTAGCCAGAGCAGGTGGCCCATGTAAGCAACATCAGCTCTTCAAGTGTGAAGGGGATGAAAGTTTTAGATCCTCATCCAGAGGACAATATTCAAGATTACAGGTAATGCTGGGTCTTTCCACTGGTGGTTAATGGTCCAATACAGTGAAGAGTCTACCTGTATTACAGCGAAAGTAAAATACATAAAATAATTTCTAAAGTTACTTATCAGCAAGTACTACTGGACTACAGTCACTAACAACACTGGAACCTCTCTCCTCAAAGCAAACAGAGTATACCAGATAAAGTGAAATCTAATCACCAGTACAGCCTTGTCCTTGACCAGTTCTGCTGACACAAAACCTCCCTGTAGTTACACTGCAGGTGGTTTTCATGTATCAACATTTAAAGCTGCTCTAAGTAATGTATGCGTTTCAGAACGCGGGAAGCTTACTTACTCTTTTTCCCATGCCAAGGCTTTCATTAGCTTTCTTGAGTCATTGTAGTAGTTGTTGACAGGAAAAGTAATAACAAGAGCTGTAGCGTTATTATAGTTGTCTTCTATAGAGTGGGAAAACACACATAAATGGGGCTTAGATTCTGGTATAGGTAGGTACAATTAAGTTTAAAATGAGCATTGTCCAAGGCAATCCCATCTCTACAACTCCATCAGGAGCAGTCTGATCACCAAGTTCTCAAACACACTACTGACATACAAGTCGAAGCAGTAAGCACTCCAGAATGTTTTTAAAAGTAATTATTAACTATTTGCCATGTTCATGGGACCCCAACATTAAGTTGCTGCATGGTAAGACAAGGGGCTACTATCTAACTAGTGCTTATGACTAAGAAATAGGATGTGGTTTCCTAAACACTGTGCCTCTTGCATAGAATTTACCCCAAGTAAATACAAACCCCTACAGTTTTATCAAGAACTGCTTGCCTTCAAAGGCTGTTTCAGTACATTTGTGTTTGAAGCATCTGTCCAATAATGCTTAACTGAACAAACCGCTTGAACAAAATTCTGGCTTTGGAATAATTATGTTCACAAACACCTTAATCTATTTTTAACTCCTTTGGCAAATCAGCAGCAAAACTAATTAAAAAACAAAACACCTGCTCTGCCCAGCATATCAACTGGAGATACTACTTTACCTAGTCTCTAGAAACTATGGATCCTTTAGCAAACTGAATGGATCCCAAACTATGGATCAAAAGCAGACTGAACATTCACATACCTGTCAACAGGGCAAGTGTTTTACAGTAATAGACTGCTTACATTTTGCACTTCCAGGTTAGTCTGCCTCAAGTCTCAACACCGATTTGCTGAGAAGTTATTTAATATCCTCATTTACTGAAAGTTTAACAAAACTCCAGTGTTTCTGGAGTGCCTTTAGTTATTTCTGTTAAATAATAATGCACCGGTAGTGCCAGAATCAGCACACAAGTATGTACTCTCAAGACAAACTGCAATACTGTTTTGCCACCTACCGTCATATCCTCCCAACACCAGCCATGGAAATACAGGTCCACCAAATGTTCCTAAACAAGGATCGTGAAGCAAGCTTGTGTCATTCAGTGATGCTGGAGCCCTAGAGAAACCACCACCAATAAATGTTAGCTTCTGCTTGACAAGTGAGGCACAGCATCACACGATGAGTATAAAGCTGCCACGTTGCAACTGCTACAAGAGAAATAAAACTGCTACTCATTCTCTTCCCTTGTGCTATTTTACTTGGAACTCAAACACCACTGTAAAGGAGCTCTCCTTATAACTTTTAAGACAAGGAGTCACTTCTGCCCAACTGAACCATAAACTGAAGTGAAAGCTTTGAAACTATCTCCTCTAGAACTCTACTTCCCAGAATTGTCTGAATCATGTCTAAAGTAAACCAGATCCAGTGTCTGTACCAGGCCACGCTTAACTGGAGGCCCAGTTAAAGTGTTACTCCTGCTGAAGCACTAAGATACAGTAAAACAAACAGACTTTATTAATCTGTGGTTTCACATAGTACTGGGATTTTTAAAAGGGGTAAGAAAAGGTTTGAGGGGGCAGGAAGAACTAGCTAGTTTTGTTTGCCAGCAAGACAAACACCTAGCTGGCCTTCGGTTTGAAAAGAGACACATGTAATTGTGCTGCTTACCGAACACAGTATAAGAAGTGAGTGTGGTAGTCAGCATAGACAAAGAACTCATCCCCAATAGTGCGATCTAGAACAGAATGACTGTTCTGAAAGTAGTTGAGTACACTCAGTATAGTGCAGTTGTTGTTGTAGGGAGCAAGAGGAGCCAGGCAAATGTCTTTCAGCGTTACAGTCTCATTGTCAAAAGAAGCATTTATGTTGACAATAGCATTCTGCAAATCCAGGACCTTAAAAAAAAAAAAAGCCAACCAAATCACAGATTAAGTACAAGAAAGCATTTCCCTTTTAAGACAGGACTTAAATGCATGCTATATCCCTAGAAGTTTCCAAAGACAGTGGTATACAACAACAGAAGCACATGACTAAATCTTATTGCTTCTGTGTTCACACTAAGAGTATTTACTGGAAGACTCAGCTTGCAAGTCTACCTCTAACTGAGGAGGTCAAAATACAATGTCTACAGCAAAACGTTTACAGTAGGACTATAATAAAAATATCTAGTGATCCCTTTGACAGGCACAGGGCATTACAGATGGAAGCCCACTCCATGTGGTTATACCCGTTAGTTATGTTTACGTCTTTGCTCTTGAAATTCCCAATTACCTGATGGAGAATCTCTTTGGTAAGTGGAGGACCAAAAGGTACATCTGCTCCTGATGGGTAAGGTGAATAGGTGTCTGGATGGCTGTTTGGTGCTTGAATAATAAGTTGTTCAGTACGAAAGAAAGGCCCGAAGTGCGTGTCAAAGTATTCCTTCTCCTTGCGAGCTTGGCTGCTTGGGGCTGACCAGAGGTCTACAGGGTTTGTAGTTGCTTTAATATACACGAAGCCTGAGCAGCACATTGCAATGAAGACCACAGAGAAGAGGATAACAGGACGTGGATTTCTGACACAGAAAGCCCCCCATGATGTGAATGTCATCCTTAGCCCATTCTCAAACCTTTCACCAAGCCTTTCACCACAGGTAATCTTCCCTGTAAGAAGACGACAGAAGCAGTAAGTGTTGAAGAATTCAGTTTATCTGTGTTTTCTTTAAGTTCATTAGGAAAAAATGAAATTTTATTCTATCTCTGTTTGCAGTAAGCACCAGAAGTGATATCTATGCTGACAGTTAGACCCAGGGACTGATCCCTGATTGACATCAAGGGCACAGAAACCAGTGTGTAACTAACATTCCCCCTTCTAATGTAAAATGGTCTTTACCAGCAGCAGGCACAGTAAATAAAGGCATGAAGCAGCTAAGAGATTGCCAGTTTTAATATTTAAGTACCCCAGATGCTAGAAAAATTAAACTACAGTTCATGTGCACACTTTGTACAGGCACATGATCAAATTGATTCCATTTGCCACCAGCTACAAAGCACTCCAGAGCTTACTAGCATACCCAGATCACTGTGCAACCAGGCATCCAGCAGAACAGGGTTAAGTACTATTCAGAGATACTGGACTGAAATAAAATGCTCTCAGAGTGGGTTATACAGCCTAACAAAACAAAAATTCCAGAGCCTGTCCACAAGAAAGGGATGCACTTAAGCCATATTTTAATAAATCTACTCCCGTTTTTCAAGACATACCATCATCACGATGGGAATTCACAGAAAAGGCAATATTGCTGTCAATCGGTGTGTACTCTGAGACAATGTGCCGCCTCCTGAAAGACAAAAAGCTATGTTACCCTTCTTCCCCACACAGTTATCTTTTTGGGTTTGCACAGTACAGTCTGATGCTAGTAATAAACTGGGTACTTGACTCTTTCAGAATGTATAGGCATTATGTACAATCATCTGCTCAAGAACAGCAATCGCCATTTTTTATGGTCCTTTGGAACAACTTATAGCCATGCCAGCTGTCTAAACTTTTCCAGCTTGGATCAAGGACACATCTATGTGGATTTTTTTAAAATCAGTAACATTAACAACCAAAAAAACCCCAAAACACATCTCTAAGCTGATAACTGAGTGATATCTATAAAGCAGAATTTTTACACTTCACGGGGCCGAAGCGTGTTTGGGTTAGTGCTTAGGTAGTGTTTAGTCTAGGGTTAAGTGTACTAACTTGTTTTGCTAAAGAGTATCCTTGGAGAGGATCTGAAAGGCTGATAAAGTGGAAACATCCTGCCCCAGCAGGTGCCAGAGCGGGGATTGCCAGAGAGGCCTGAAGTCAACAGAAACCAAGGGAAAAGTAAAGGTGGCACGGAGGGTTTGACCACCCACTCAATTCAAGGACTATTCAGATGCCTCCCCCACAACCTTCAAAGTAGCATGCAATGCTAATTTGAATATGCCTGACCAATAGCAGATGTGGTAATTACTAACCAATGAATGTAGATTGAGGTAGGTTTTTCTACTCCTGCAACAAGACTGGATGTGTTGTAGATTCTGCATGTAGTGTGCCAGCTCTGTGGAGTTCTCACCTAACACCCTTCTCTGTGTGGACATGGAGTACACCAAATACCTCTCCACTGTGTGCAATGGCAAACTGCACACCAGGTAACAACCCCACTTTTAGAGCAACAAGAGTGACAGTATTTGCAAGAGACTTTAGAACTATTTTACTTCATCTTAAGTTTTAGCTACTCAGCTTGAAGTGGGAAGTAATGAAGGAGTAAGGTACTTTCTTCCTGTCCTGAAGGCAGACAAGTAATAGTCTAGAAGACTTAGACCTATATTGCTTCTACTCATTGCTGATACCCAGAGCAGTAGATAAGTTCAACAGCCTTCTCATGACAATCTGATCAGATCTCCAATTATGGCAGGACATTTTGGACTATGAACTGGACATCTCAAACACTTACCACTTTATGTGGTTACTGTGTATGTTGCACAGTAAGTTAAGGCCACTGAGCATGTAATAAGGTGGTTGTACCCACTAACCTTTTCCACACAGATTTAATTATTGTACAGCAGTTTAATATTGTTCAGTTATGGTCAAGAAACTGAAAGTTGCACTGCAAGTACCACCACCATAGAGGAAAATATTAATAAGAAATATTAATAGTTCCCCACTATTTTGGATTGCTAGTACACACCCATAGCATTTACAGCTACACAGTTACTTATGCACTTTACTAGCAAGTATCACATAGCACAGAGAAACTGGCTTGCTACCTCTTGCTTTACAAAGATGCTATCAATACTGAGATTGTTGCCTTTTCATAACAGACTAAAAGTATTCATGACTAAATTTGCAGTAGAGCAGTAATTGTTTTGATATAAGCATTACTCTGCATAAAAACTAGGCTATGATTACATGTGGCTACCAATACCAGACCTTACTCTCCTATTTATCCCAAATTTTAAGTCTTTCTCCCTCAGTGACATCACCTGACAGACATCACCTGACACAGAACGGAATGTTAAACACTCTGCTGCACAGGTAACAGCCAGAAGTAATAGAAGCTTTAATGAACACTGCATGAGGTAAACAAGCCTCTCCATCACTGGAATTTTTCAGGCTCCTCCTAAATACAACTTAAGAACAAGCGATTTGAGGAAGACAAGAAGATCACATTTTTACTTAGTCACACATGCTCTCCTCCAAAGTATTATTTTATTTGTGTACCAGCACAGTCTTAAGCACCAAAAAAGCCCCAGCTTCCAGGGAAGTTGACACTTGAGTGTGAAGACAGTTCACTGCTCCAGCATCTTAACACATACAATCCAAGGACAGATTCAGTTGAACTGGGATGTTACTCTACCACAAATGTGTATATTTGATCCTGTAGCTAGCTAGGGATGCTATGAGTGTCATCCATCGGCTAAATTGACTTCTGCACTTGCTTTCTACCACATGGTTTTAGGTGTTAAAACATTCCCTGTAAATATAAGCATTGCAACAAAGCATGATATCTGTAGCTGGGCAAAGAGAGAGATAAATATCCTGTCTTGTGCAAATGAAGCTTCCAGGGAAAAGGAAAGTGACTTGGAGCTACGCATTTTGAATGTTTTTACCTGTAACACCAGACTCCAAAAACTAGTGCAAAAAATATGAGTAGAAATCCCATGTAGGAGAGACATATGATGACATACATAGCATCCAAACCAAACAAAAGCCAAGGAGGAGGCAGTGGAGGAGGTTGAGGTTTTGGACCACAAACAATTGAACAGTCTTGACAGCTACATGGTCCTGTTGAATCATCCACGGATTCATTACAGCCTTTGGTAGCATTGTTCATAGGATTCATTCCATGTACAGGAACATCTATGACAAATCACAAATTGTACAGCCAGTTTTACTACCAGATAAATATTCACACCTTCACAACACAAGCTTCCCATTAGAAGGGGGTGCACCCTTTGTATGAAAGGCCCCAGCCTATACAGAGTTGCTCTTCTTGGTCTTATAACTGAAGAAGCCACTGCCTTTTCCATAGTACCTGCTAACTGAGTAGTCACATTTTAGAATGTTTTAGTCTATAAGACTAGTATGCAAATGCTTATATAATTTCTGCAGTGATCTATCATCTGCTCAGGATTGTGATGTGTAACAGTTTCCTTGCAAAGAAATACTAGAGGATTGGGGTACTACCCTAGTTTCTCAAGGAATACAAGCTATTCAGTCACCTAAGCTCAGCACTTAATGAGTTTGAGATATCTATACAAAGAAGCTGCACGCCAAACAAGCCTAACGTATGGTTTCCACAGAGAATATCTTGTATTGTTCTGAAAGCCTCAGACAGCAGACATTCAATTCCAGGCAGCTGATTTAACAAGTCAGCATACTAGCTAAAGCAAACTAAGCTTCAGAGGCAAAGACTATTCATTACCTTACCTGAAAAGATAGGAATAATGCTGAAAGGAGTTTGCCCATTGTCTTTACTAAACATGTACTCGATCCAGTTGGTTGCATTGCAGTCCTTGACATCCTTACCACACAGCAGCCCCAGTGCTTTAACATTACTTGAAGGAGCCTCCACATCTTTACAGGCATTATACATTGCTAGGAAGAGTGTATGAAGACAGAAGAGTCATTAAACCAGCCTTATCAAGTAAGTATTCCAAGTCTCTCCAGTAATTTCAGACTCACCAAGTTCAAAGACCATATAGCTTTCAAGAGAAAGCATCTTAAGGTAATGAAATAATGCTTTCCATTATGTTCACAGTATTGGAGGTTGTAATGCTTTGTTTTGGCTATCTTAATCCGAGTAGGCCACCTGAATCTGCATTATGCTAGAACCAACTTAATATTAAATACTGTTCTCTTAAGAGTGAAAAATTTTTCAGATAACATTATGACAAACACTTAAGGTACCTTTGACCTATGCACCATATATGGCTTTCGAGTGTCTCAACTTGATTAGAGGTCACTGCACAGAATATATAAAGACTGATCTAATGCTTCAAGCTTGCTATAAAATCTAAATTCAACAATGAGTTGTTTGCTCTTGGACCAAAATCTTTCTATTTTACAAAGGACTAGAACAATCCATTTCAAGAGGAGCAACTGCCTCTTAGATAACTACTGCAGTGCACCAAGTCCAAACTTCACTATTGTACTTGATAGGCAGTTTCAGTATCAGGCAGGCTTTGGACATTCAGTATTTGTCAAAAAGCTGTTTAACTTAGTAATCAGGGTTACTCACTATTAGCCATTTGTATAGATGTCCTGTCTCAGCTAAACTGTCAAAAACACGGTCATTAACAGCGCTAGCGTAACGTTTCCTACCCACGTATAAATTAGCATACCATCAGTTTAAAGGAGGAACCTACCGGTACCTATATGATGCTTCAAACTTCCTAGGACAGTCAAGAAGATGTTTTACCCTCCCAATTCTTCCTGCAAGAGTACTGGTCTTGTTACCTTGGCAAAAGCGTAAGTATGTTAACACACTGTTTACTCACCATTTGCAAAGTGTTCCCCAATGAAGTACTCCAGCTCTGTAATACTACTTTTGTTCTCTTTTAAAATTGGATCATAATAAGGTATGGTGCTTGTAACATTCAAAAACTCAGACTGATTTGGACTGCAAGTCAGTTCACAGAACAGGTTTATCAAGTTGTAAAAACATGATGGACATCTGGGTAGGAAAGACAGTGAACAGCAATCAGATTAAGAGGTAAAGATGCATGACATATCCTACTTGACCTACACAGCAAACAGACATTCTGCACAGTGACAGAACAAATATTTAAGTTCTACAAGTTTTTAAATCAGCAATGCATTTGTTGGTGCTTAAAATTGCTTACTTATTAGCAGTATCAACACCATTCACCAGCAAAATCTCAGATAGCAGATACAAATAGAATTTGACAGAACATTTAACTGCTGCTAGCAGGAAGACTTCTGTTAGAACAAGACCACCAAGCAGTACTTTATGTCACCTTCCTCCAAAGGCTTCCTTATAAATACATCAGCTTGAGAAAAAGCTAAGGTAATGCTTATTCTACCCGCTAACGCATTCCAGACTGTAGTTGTTTAATGAAATTTAAAGCCTCCTAATACAGATGAGGAATTGCTTCAGTAAGCCTTCAAATGAGACAACCACCTTTTCTACAGTCTACTTGAACAGAAGAGTCTAAGTGTGCTTTAATATGTTAAAAAGTTCTAGTTGCTTTGCCATTTGTTAGCCTACCTGGAGAGAAACTGCAAAGGCAGCTGCAAGTTGATTTTCAAAGTCTGAAGCTGACGAACATCACAGCAAGTGCTAACATTGCCAAAGAATAAGCCTGGACAGAGTTCCTTAAATAAAAACAGTATTGAAATCAGGAGGACAGAAAGGAAAAGCATGTTTAAGACTTCAGAACTCATTAGTTTTGTATTCTGCTTCATTATAGCTCAGAAAATACTTGCTGTTGCTGTGAGAGATATATAAAAAACCACCTAGCCTATGAGACTATTTAGGGAGTAGGAAAAAGAATCACTTCTTTTATTCAAAGCATCACTTCCTTTTAATAAGCTTCTTCAGATGATCTTTAGTCACCAGAGTCTATATATAGCATGATAATTGTATTTGAGAGTCTGTTAATGAGAAGACAACACATGTTTATTCCAGTTGAAAGTATTCTTGCAGCATATCCTTTGGTATACCTTCTGGACAGCATCACATTCTGGAGTCTCAGAAGGCAAGCCACTAACCATAAAAATCACCAATTACCTGAAATGGATGTTTCACGTTCAGTTTAGAGAGGAGACAAATGCATTTAAAACAAGAACAGAGTAACATGGAAACTGTATATTAAGTCTTCAGAAACTGTACAAAACAGTAGTTACCTCACCTATGTATTTAAGTCACTCCTGCCACCAGCTAAACCATGATTTATTTCACACCCTAAAACTTTGAGTGGTTGTGTTCAGCTAAAGCCCAGATAAGGAATACAGCTAAGAGAATCAAACTCTGACTCCATTTGAATGAGTGAATGTATCAGTTTGAAGAGTCCTAAAAGGAAAATTAGTCTGACTAAAAGAGTGATCAAGCCAGTGAGGAAAACTTGCAGGAAAGTGAACCGATCGTACATTTGTGAGGGTACATTTGTGAAAGTATGTAATTACACAGTCTAGAGACTTCCCACATCTCTGAAGAGCTATTACCTTTCACACAGTTGGTGCTACCAGCTGTATCGGAGAAACCAGAGATAGTATGTCACTTTCTCATCAAGTCAGAATGAGAAATGTAAAGGTCATAGCACATGTCCAACAGAACCTGATACAGAAATCTAAAGTACAGGAGAATTTATTTTTAGCAGCAGACCTCCAAAAGAAGCTCACCTGCATTAAGTCATAGCCATCCTCTGGTAGTGCTATGGGTGGTCCATCGTAGGCACAGTTGTATCTCTTGTCTCCAGAAGCAACTCCACATTCCCCATACCAGACACACGATTGTGGAAGTACCTAATCAACAAGAAAACGGATTAACTGCAAGGAATAATTGCCAAATTCCTCAGCTATTGTAGCATTTCCACACTACTATTATAAAAATTGTTTACAATCCAGATTAGATAATTTCCTGTTAATTTAAAGAATGGGATGTCCTACATAAAACAACCATTAACAGAAGCACGGGTTTTTGACAGGGTGCACATCACCACTGACCTCCAGCTCAGCTCCCCACCCTTCCTTGCCCAGAAAGACACTATTTGTTGTTAAGTATTAGTGTATCAGTATTAAGTATCAGTCACTTAAATACCTAAATCAATGCTTGAAAAATATCTCCAAAAAGAAGGTGATGTAGAAAATAATTTGTCTACGGAAGACAATATACATGATTAGTGGCTTAAACTGTCACCTTAGAGCACAAGAAGTATGTTGCTTACACATAATACTTCAGTTCCTCCTACCACCTTTTACTCCTTGCCAACTCAGCCACTTAGTGACAGATTTTTGAGGAAACAGCAGCATAAAGAGGATTCTGAAAGAGAACTTCATACCTCTGCACTCACTATAGAACGCCACTTACTGTCACAGTCCCAAAAGATGCCTTCCACCACTTCCAAGCCCAAGCACGCAACATTTAGATGGGCTTACATTCCAAGAAAAAAAAGCTTCAAGTCTCACTTTAAACATGCTTTAAGAGACTACTGAAAAACTCTGATATGGGGTCTTTATTATGTGCAAAAAATACAGGATATTGAAAGAGGACAATGGCACCTAGCAAGCATTGTATTTTTGTCTTCGTACCACTGACCATCTGAAATGTTAAACCAAAGCATTTATTCTGAGAATTAAAACATTTAATGCAATAACAAGTTATTTACAGCAGAATGGTTAAGACAGCTTCAAGGTTTTCCTGTGCACCTGAGTTGTGAGCAGAAAACAAACCGCACAAATATTTATTATACTTCTGCCAGCTCTGGTCAGAAATTTGTATGGTACAGTTTCAAAGATAACCAACCTATTTTTATCTCCTGAACAACCTTGACCCAGCATTTGTAAAAACACCATATGCTTACACTGCAAAGACAGACTGCAGTGCTTTGTGCTTGACCATGAATAATATTGTTTACTGACCAGAGAGGCCTCTAAAAGGCTGAATTCATAATACCCAAGAGCTGCCCAGAATCACAGTGTCTCCACATATGTTTTTGTGCTAACACCACTGACAGTTCTTCAAAAAGTACATCAGCAGTTTGTAGTTTGGTCAAGTCAGGTTTGATAACCATCCCAAATTCACCTGACCTTGTTAGGACTGTTTTCTCTAAATCAAGGCAACATGGCCCAATTCAAAGCTACTAACTATAAGCCGGGTCCAAACTTCAGTTTAAGTACCACTCATCAAAATCACCATTTGTCTACTCAAGCTCCTTGAGAGCAGCCCTGCTGAGAAGGACCTGGGGGTCCTGGTGGACCAGAAACTGACCATGAGTCAGCAGTGTGCTCTTGCAGCTCAGAAGGCCAATGGTATCCTGGGCTCCTTCACAAGAGGGGTGGCCAGCAGGGACAGGGAGGGGATTGTCCCCCTTTACTCTGCCCCCATGAGGCCCCTTCTGGAGTGCTGCATCCAGAGCTGGGGGAGCCCCAATGCAGGAAAGATGTGGAGCTGTTGGAGAGGGTTCAGAGGAGGCCATGAAGATGATCAGGGGCTGGAGCACCTCCCCTATGAGGACAGGCTGAGGGAGCTGGGCTTGTTCAGCCTGGAGAAGAGAAGGCTGCGTGGGGACCTCATTGCAGCCTTCCGGTACTGGAAGGGAGCAGATAGTCAGGCGGAGAATTGGATTTTTACAAGGGTAGATAGTGGTAGGACAAGGGGGAATGGATTGAAACTAGAGGAGGGAAGGGTTGGGTTGGATATCAGGGGAAAGTTCTTCATGGAGAGAATGGTGAGGTGCTGGAACAGGCTGCCCAGAGAGGTGTGGTGGATGCCCCAACCCTGGAGGGGTTCAAGGCCAGGTTGGATGGGGCCCAGGGCAACCTTGTCTAGATGCAGGCCTGGAGGTTGGTGGCCCTGCCTGTGGCAGGGAGGTTGGGACTCCATAATCCTTGGGGGTCCCTTCCAACCCTGACCATTCTGTGAGGTATCAGCATAAACAGAAAAGTTTAGTTCCTGTAACCTGGAGACTATCCACAGAAACTACATAGTTTAATTTGATGTGTGAAAAAATTTACTAAGACATCAACACTTTGTTACAAATTTAAAAGTCACTACTTCAATTCTCCTTCTCCGCACCCAGATAATCCAAGTTTTAAAAACAATCAATCTACTAATGGGGAAGGTGGTTCAGTGTTTCTATGTAGCAGTGTCAGAAGTGACTTAATCATCTATTCAAGACAAAGTACAGATTCACAGGTATTCTTGCAAAAGGACAAGGAATTTTGAGCTTCTTGCTACTGCCCGTGAGAAGAGAATTTGGTATTTCTTCAATATTAGGCTGACATCCATGGTTAGTAATCTATGAACACTTTCTAAAGAAAGTAACCACGATTTTCTATGCTTCATTAAGTCTTGCTATCTGAAACTTAATTTTGAAACCCCACAAAATTATCAACTTACTCTCTATTTTGGAAGAAGCTAAACCTTCCTGAAGGGAGTATGGTAAAACTGTCAGTACAGTTACCAGTTACTAACAGCTTACCAGGGCACTTCTTGCATGGAAAGACTTAAAAGTCTTTTGTTTTAAAGTAATATCAGTATTTTTTAAGGTAACAATTCCTTGGTTATAAACACACGGATACAAAGCAAAACACACTGTATTAGGTCCATACATTTACCTACAAGGCTTTTTGCCATAATTTTTAAGACAGAACATAAAGCAACTTACTTGCAAAAAAGTATTCAGATACACACAAGAAAAAAAGCAAGATGAGGTTTCAGTCAAGTCCTAGTTTACACTTGTAATCTGAATAAAGAATTCAGAACCATATTGCTGAAATTCCACACTGATAAAACTTACAAAGCAAAACCAAATGTTTATCAAATCTTCAGCCTGTTCAGAAAAGCTGAACAGAACAGTTACTTTTAGCTATGAGAGAAGCACTTAGACCTAGAACTACCTGCTTGAATACTCTATTGCACTAAGAATTCAATTTCAGAAACAATCTAAGATTAGGTATTTATGCTACGACCTAGAAGGACCTCTGAAGTCTGAATTTGTTCCCCAAACCAGCATCTTTGGTAATCCTTGGTTCTCAGTGGTTGAACTGAGTCAGCCACAAAATACAGGAGTGGGCTGGTCTCCTAAGGTTCACAGTATTCAGGACTCTACAAGTAACTGAGTAACTGTTCCAGGACTACTGATAAGATACAGCTAGATGTTCTTCCCCCCCAAAAAAAACCCTCCAGTAAGAGCTAGATGATGTTACAGAATAAGACAAGTACTTTGCTCTTTCCATTCTTTCAGAAAATTCCTATACTGGTAGGAAGAGATAGAAGTGAGTAAGTGAGGCTGTAAATTAGTCACAGTTAAAGCTACTGCACGCAGAGTCAGACTTTCAAGTCACTTAAGATCTGGGTGAAAGCCCTCTTAGCCCCAAAATGAAAAGATAAATGCTGTGTTGAACCTAACAACCTTCTAAACAAGGCAATATACTTCATAAACCTAACACAGGGTTGGGTTTTGGTGTTTGCAATTTAGTGATGTGATTTAAGAAAAAAAAAAAAAAAAAAACAAAACCAAACCACAGCCCAAAGTGCTTCATATTTTAAAATGGAACTTTAAATACTTTACAAAGTAATAGCAACACAGCCTTATGATTAAGGCTATTCCCTCCTGCCTCTGCACAGCTTAGAGACCTCCTGGTAGTACACTAATGCTAGCCTTCAGTACATCCCTGGAATTCAGGAAAGTGTATTCTTGCTTCTGGTAGACATTTACTGTATTTGAAAAGAAACTTCACCTCGGGTCAGAACTCCAGGAGCTCTAACAAAGAACTTGCACACAAGCAAATACAGGCATTTCACAACTACTAATGTTCTACAAAAGGTCTGTTACAGCTTTCTGGTTCCCAGGCATTATAATTTGTAATGCAACTAGTGCTCCAAAAGATCATAAGCACATTTACTTTGGTCCAAGTTTCTTTAACTGCATGTTGAAAGAAATCAATAACCTTTAATGCTTCCAGCAGTGTTAGCCATCATCAACAATGATCACATAGCTGCAGGACAGACAAAGAACAACAGTGACGTTGTGTACAGAAACAGTAACTATTTGTAGTCCTGCAAATTCCAGATGACAAGTGAACATTGTTTGGCTCTCCAAACTGAGATTACTGATGTACAGAAAAGGCAACAGCATCAGATACAGCTGTTTCCCCTTCTTTCATCTAGGATGGCACATCTGGGATCTCATGGGACAACAAGAAAGATTCCAATAAACAGCATACTCCAGCATCCTGCCCTCATCTAGTCCACACCACACTTGATAGTGGATATTGCCCACTAGATTGAGAAATGGAGTTCTAGGGAAACACCCTATCCTATTAACCTTAACAAACAGCAAGACTGGTTTATGGAAACAGGTGATCAGGTCAAGCTTGCAGATATGCCCCACAAGTTGCACATTACCTCACAGCCCTTCCTATCATGAGAGGAGGTCATCCATGGTCTGAAGGGAACTTTACAGGTTTAATTGTCTCTTTCAGTAACTTGTTCAGAGGCAGCTAATCCAGAGGCAAGCTGTCTGCCAATCTCCTCTTGTTCCTCTGCTCATAGGTAAGGGACTGTTCCCTTCCAGAGAGAAAAATCATTAGCTACTTCAGTTCAAGCAAAGTCCCAGTTCTGGACACACTTCGTGTGTCACAGGCAAGTCAAGGTCAAGTAGGAAGAGAAAGCTGCAGTAACGATAGTAGTTTGGTATCAAGCTGGTGTTAGCTGACAGTGACTTACTACATGATCAGAAAGCACAGGGCCCCCTCCTAGCAGCTGTCCACAACTTAGGCCCTCTGATGCCCCGCAGAGAGATAGCAATAACACCACACAACACTTATTTGTGTCTACTGCCCAGCAAAGTACTGCTCAGTTCTACCAGTCATTCCCTTCAGCTACCTCCCCTCCTTCCAAGAGGGCTTCCTCACTTTCCATCCAGAAAGACTATGAACAAGTCACTCCTGATTTTCCAGGAAGTAATTTAAGTGAAGCTCATACTGTCATGCTCTGATGCTACCCTGCTATCCCTGCCAAGCCAGCTGCTCCACACAGACACTTCAGAACTTTATGCCCAAGGTCAAGTAACACCACAGTGCAAGCCTGAGACAGAGCAGGACGTGCCTTTAACATCTTCCCCCAGGATTTCAAGAAACTCAAATATATCCTACAGCCCGAGACCCCAACTGCTGATAGGAAACCTCTGTGCAGCCTTGCCAAACCACTACATCATGATGTTTGCAAGAGAACAAGAACAGTTCCAAGACCTCATCCTCTTTCAAATCCACATTCAGGAACAGGACTGAAGGGGCCAAGATTTCTGGTGTTATTAACAGGTAGTTAACTATTGGCTAGTAAGAGGTTATATGGCACAAGTCCTGCGCCATGCATAGTTCAGAGTGCACAGAGACAGATTCTATACAGGCTGACACTTCCAGTTCATTGACAAAGTGTCTGTAACAGAAGCAATGCGCACAGAAATACCACTCTAGTCCACTTTTTAAAAAGAAGCAGCATGGCATACAGCACTTTGGTTTATACACACAGCTGAAAGCATGAAAACATTACAGCATACTTGAGGTGGAGAATAGGTTTACCTTCACAATGTTGTTCTTCTACAAGCCTCTAACACTACAGTGTAACTGAAGGCCCAGCTTCTCCAACTAAAGTCCACTTTGTAGACTGTTAGGCTGTAAATAAGTGTTAATAGCCAAAAAAAAATTACATTGCGCCCTTCAGAACTGAAGCCTACATGTTTAAAGTAATTTTGTGATGTTTACTTCTTACGGACCACAAAGCCACATCTGCTCCAAAGAACTTGTTTGAAGCTCCTCTAGTTCAGTATCCTATAGCCAGCAAAAAAGAAAGCATCTTGTCATTTCCTTACCAGCCTGGGACACACCTCATAGAGCCTTGTGGCAATCTCCCTCCAAAGACATTACATTAAAGTGTGAAGTCCATTACTTATACACCTGGAGATCATGAGTCATAACTAAACAACCAGCTTCTCCAGTAGCAATAGAAGAATGAATTCCTACTTTTCTGTTCAACCTTTAAAAAAGGTTGTTCGAAGAGGACACACACAGAAAAGCCAACTTGTGAGTTTAAAAAGGGGTAAGCATAAAACTTGTCCTACGGTACGTTCCCAAGTGGGTCAGAGCAAAAGCCACAACACCGAGGCTCAGGAGACACCCCGTGTTTCTCCGGAGGCATGTGGATTATCTCATCCCTATCGCACCACAAGGCGTGAACAGAACACGACTGAGAAGAGTTCTCCTAAACTACCAAGAACTTATCCCAGCCCTTATTTCTATGGAAATACGTAGCCTCAATATCGGCACACCAACACACTGCAGATCTCGGTACACACAGCTTGTTACCTGGAGGAAGCTGTCACCTAGCATGAAAGCCGCTCCAAGTAAGCCGAACCCGGCACTGAGGACACACGCAAGCCTCTGCACGAACGACATGTGACCGCATGGCTACTCACATGCGTAGGGCATTGCATAACCAGGGCACCGCAGGACCGCGGCATCCCGGCCAGCGACTGCTGCCTGCAGTAGCCGAGGAGTAAGGGAAAGGGGAGGGCGAGCCCCACCGGCGACAGCGAAGGGGCGCTCCGGTACCGCGCTTCGGCTTCACGCCGCC
>VXBZ01010321.1:165555-206364 GCA_013399135.1 Heliornis fulica | reverse complement strand
TGGCGGGTCCCCGCCGCCCCTCTCCTCCCGGCAAACCCCACCGCAGGCACAGCCGCCCGGCGGCACACTCCCCGGGAGGGACTCACCCGCACGGGCGACAGAAGCAGAAGGAAGAAGACAAGCAGGCCGATGCCGCCCTGCCCGGGGCTGCCTTGCGAGCCTCCCATGGCGACGAGGGCAGGGCGCGGCGGGAGCCGGCAGGGCTCTACGGCCGCAGCACCGAACGGCGGCGGAAAAGACACGGAAGCCGGCGGGCACCCGCGCAGATCCGGAAGAGACGCTCCCACTACACCGGACGGCGCTACCGGTCCCTTCGCGAAGCGGCGGAGGGGTAGGGGGGGAGGAACCGCACCCGCGCGCCTCCACCAACTGCCGCCACCGCCCCGCCCGCCGGCACCGCCCCCCCCCCCCCCCTCGGCGGCAGGGGCGGGACGGGGCGGGGCAGCGCCTCACGCCACGGGCGGGCCGAGCTGAGCCGAGGGAGGAGGTGGTGGTCGTGGCGGTGGTTCGTGGGGCGGGCAGGGTTGCGGCGCCGCGAGTGGCGGAGCGCAGCAGCGCAGCAGCGCCTCTTCGGAGTGGAGAATCCCGCCCGGGCTGCGCCGGCAGGCGGTCAGCCGCCTTGTGCGGGCGCGAAGCCTTAATCACGTCCTGTGTAAATACCAAAGTCGCTTAAAAAAACCCAGGCTTTGGCAAAAGCGTCTTAATTTTGTTTCTAAATTACTAATTCATAGTCTTCAAGCAAGCATTAACCTCGCAAGGCCGTCAGGCTTTCCCGGGGCTTTGGCTGCCGGCGAATCCTGGGGGCAGAGGTGCGTGCGGCCTGACCGCTGTCGCACCCGGCAGTTCTGGGAGGGCCGATGGATCTCTCGCGTTGTATCTGGGATCTTTCTCCCTTTGGGATCCGGCAGGGATCAGGCACACAGAAAGCGGGGTGCTGCTTCCCCCTCGGCCTGACTGCCTTCTCGTCAGGGTAGCGCACACAGCGCTGCTGGAGTTACTTAGCACGTTATTTAGCTGATATTGCCACCTGCTGACAAAAACGCGGGCTAGGCTTGGTGTCACAGCTTCGCGGGCCACCGTGTTGGTCGGGGGACCTCTTGAGGGGTCACGCAGCCCGGGTTTCTGATCAAAGCCGAGCCCGCTTGGATCGGGTGGCTCAGGGGACTGTCCGGCTGTGTTTCGAATAGCTTCGGAGGTGGAGGTTTCACAGCCTGCTTGGAGAAGCGGTGCCACTTTTTGACCATGTGTATAATAGTATTTTTTTAGTCTGTATCTAAAGAGGTCTTTCCCCTGCTCCAGCCTGAGTCTGTTGCCCATTGTACTGTCATTGCGCCTGTCTGAGAAGATAGCGGCTTCCCCTTCTTTGCATCCTCCCATGAGGTGTCTGTGCATAGCAGGAAGATGTCCCCAGAGTGAGCAAACAGCAAACACAGCTCCTGTGCTCCAGCAGCCCCAGCCATCCTGGTGGCAGTAAACCGGACTTACTCCAGTACAGCAGTGTCTCCTTTATCCTGGGGAGCCCAAACCTGAACATAGAACTCCAGATGTGGTCTAAGGAGTCCCAAAGAGAGAGGAATAACCCAAACCTTTGACCTACTGGGTACTGTCTTGTTGATGCAGCCCGCTGACTCATGTTCAGCATTTTGCCCAGCCCAGCTACCCAGTTCTTTCCTGCCAAACCGCTTTCCATCTGGTCTCTGCCCAGCTTGCTTTTCCATGGGATTATCCCATCCCAGGTGCGGCACTTGGTATTTGGCAAGTGCTAAACAAAGCTACAGTAGCTAAAGTTGTATTGTGTGTAAATTATGATATCATAAATAGAAATTATTATTCATCCCGATGCAGTGTGATCCTAAAAGTAGGGGACATAGAGTTGCCACATTTTTTAGTCACTTCACATAGCAGAGGATGCAGTGGGCATAGCTTGCATAGCTACAAGTTAAAAAAATGCAAGAACGTTTTTTCTGTGCTTGTGAAAAAGGTGAGGGAGAGCAAAACTGACTGAACAAAAATGGCATTTATTTCTGAATTAATTACGTAGGGAAGAAGTAATTTGCCTATCATAAGTGAGAGAGAACCAATTTATAATGTTGCAAAACAAACAAAAGAGATTCTATTGCCATGACAATTCCCACCATAACCTGATGAAGTCCGTAACTTCACACTTGTCTGCCACCTACTGTATTAACAGAGAGAAGAGGCAGTATTTTAATATATATTTAAATCTCTGAGGAGTATCTATATTTAGATGATTGTCTAAATTCACACTTATTCCAGTGCAATCCCTCAGAGAACACTGCCTTTTTGCACTCACAGGCTAAAGTGAAGACTTAACAACCACTAATCAGACTCAGACTATTTTTGGTCATAGGGACCTCTGAAATCTTCCGTAATGGCAGATGCAGAAACTCAAGGGTGTATCTCTTTTTATATCACCTCTGTATGGTGGCAGCCAGCAGACCAGAGCAAGGTCCTGCTGCAGCCTTTGATCTTCGTTGCGGTTGTGTGCCGTATTCAGGAACTAAGGATGCTGTGCTATCTCTAGCAGCCTCCAAGAATTTAAGTGTAATTGCATGGGTGTTATCAGTGATAAAGCTGGCACCATCGACTGTGTCATCTTGAAGTTATCTCTTTCCTAACAGGCAGGGAAAAGGTCCTGTTAAGGACTGTCTGCTTGGAAGGTTAATGGGGAATACTTATTCTGGTTCTCAGCAGTGTACTGAAAAATACATTTTACTGCCTGAAAGAAGGCAACATTATTAATTCACAGTGGAGGGTGTCACTTTGGTGCCTTCATCACATCAAACAAGTCCCTTAATTATCCACTAGGATCAAATAAGCTCTTTCCCTCATGGAATACCCTGAATTGTGTAAAGACACCTGACAGGAAGCTTGTGTAAAATAGTTGCCTGTTTTGTTGTGTTCTACGTCTTTGACAGAAAGCCCCCAGTGGTGTTTTCAGAGGTGTGGGCCTCAGTTTCCATTGCTATGCTCAATGCAGAAGTGAAATGCAAGTTGCCGCTTCCACTAGAAACTCAAGTGACTAGTGGTAATGACCTTGCAATTTCTACACTGCCATCTGTCTGAAGAATTGCTTGCACATACAAATGGAAACACAGTACATGACCGCTTTGCAGCAAAATCAATTAAAATGTCCATCACTGTTTATTCTCCATAAATTATTACTTCTGTTGTGACAGCACCCGGAGGCACTGTCAAGAAGTGGGAGCAAGAAGTGCTAAGCAATACCCTTCACAAACACATGGTAAAGTGGGATATTCTCTTTGAGTGTCTTGTAGTCTGTGTGAGGACAAGCTGCAACAGGTGGGTGAGAAATTTCACCCAGTTTCTCACACATCCGTTTTTTTAGAGATAATTCAAACCACTATAGTCTGTTCCAAGATTGTTTTTCCAGCTAAACCAGAATAATACTTGTACTAAAGAAAGGTGGTGCTTCCTACTTGATGGTGTAAGCAAATCATACTCCTTTCATCAGCTCTCATTTGTCAGCCTTCTTTGCCTGTGGAAAACTGCTTGTCTTTTAATTATACTGCCTCGATGGATATAGGTGCTCTTGGCTGCAGAGTTCCCATATGGGATCAAATGAGACTGAGGGGGCTGACAGCAATTTGCCTGATGCTGCCAGTACTCACATAAATATACGTTTAGGATGTCGGGTGATGCCTAATCAAGACTTTTAATCTTTTTGTCTTTGTATCTGCCCTAGTATATTTTGATAGCTGCTCTACCAACCTGTGCCAGTGTGTCGCTATCAAACTTTCGAAAGTTCAATAGTCGCTTTTTGAGATCAAATTTTTTTGTGTTTGTCCTTCAAGTAATAGAAGCTTGTTCATTTTTATTACAATTAGTCAAAGTTATTTATTGTCTTGTTGCTAAAGCTTGGGATTCAAATGAAGCAATAAACTTAAAAGTTGATTCCAGTTTTGCTACAAACTTGTGGGGTGATCTGGGCATGTCCCAACCTCTCCCGTGCAATTTGCTATTCTGTAAAGTTGTGCCAATTGCATGGCAACATGCAACATGTGGTCCAAGAGCTCCAAAACCAGGTGGTAAGCCTAGTTGTTATTGAAGAAAAACACTGTAGAAATCATATAATCACAGACTGGTTTGGGTTGGAAGGGACCTCAAAGATCATCAAGTTCTGACCCCCGTGATGGGCAGGGACAGCTCTCACTAGACCAGGCTGCTCAAGACCCCATCCAATCTGGCTTTGAACACCTTCAGGGAGTGGGCATCCACCACTTCCCCAGGCAAACTGTTCCAGGACCTCGTCACCCTCACAGTGAAGAATTTCTTCCTAACATCCAATCTAAATCTACCCCCTTACAATTTTCCCTTGTCCTATCACTACAGGCCCTTCTGAAAAGTCTCTCCACAGCTCTCTTGTAGGCCCCTTCAGGTACTGGAAGGCTGCTATAAATCTTCACTTCTCCAGGCTGAACAGCCCCAACACTCTCAGCCTGTCTTCATAGGAGAAATGCCCTCCTCTGGACCCAGTCCAACAGTTCCATGTCCTTCTTATGTTGAGGATTCCAGAACTGGACACAGTACTCCAGGTAGGGTCTCACAATAGAGGAGTAGAGGGGTAAAATGGAGACTGCGTTGGCCGGGAATCGAACCCGGGTCAACTGCTTGGAAGGCAGCTATGCTCACCACTATACCACCAACGCTTCTTATTACTGCAACTTATTATTGTGACAAGGCCTGGAGGCATGCTGCACTTGTTGCTCTGAGAAAATAGGTGCGGTGTGTACTCATGCCAGATAGTGTACGTAAGCACTAGTGTCATAGAATCATGGAATACCAGGTTGGAAGGGACCTCAGAAATCATCTGGTCCAAACTTTCTTGGCAAAAGCTTCATCTCAACAAAAGAACCATCTAGACAAGATGGCCCAGTACTATATCAATCCCTGGGAGACCCCACCTGTGATGGTTTGTCAGTTTGAAAAAGGGTTATTTACCATCATCCACTGGGTGCAGCCTATGAGCCAGTTCCCCACCACCACACAGACCACTTGCCTAGACCATAACAGATCAGTTTCTCTAGATGGAGGGTGTAGGGAAGCATATCAAAGGCATTGCAGAAATCCAGGCAGGCACTGCTCGCCCCACATAAGCTGAGCAGGTTACTTTGTCATAGAAGGCAATTGAGTGTCAAGCATGATTTTCCATCAGTGAATCCATACTGTCTTTTCCCAATAGCACACTTCATTTGACTTGTGATAGCTTCCAGTAGGATTCGTTCCATAACTTTTCCAGGGATTGAAGTAAGTTTCCTAGATCCTCCTTTAAGTCCTTCATAAGCCTTCTTCCATTCTTCTGGGACGTCCTGCAATCTCCATGACTTTACAAAAATTATGATGACTAGCCTTGCAACAACATCAGCCAGCACTCTGGACACTCTTGGGTATGTTTTCAGGGCCCATTGATTTGTAAGGGTCAAGCTCCTCGTATAATAGTTCATATGCCAACTCTTCCTTCACTGACTGTGGGTCCCTGTTTGCATAGACCTAGATTTTTGTTCCCAAGGCTTGGGGCCCAACAGTGCTGGTAAAGACAGAGAGGAAGGTGTTGAGAACCTCTGCTATAAACAGCCTATAGCCATCCATCATGATCTTCCAGTCATGTGAGCTGTCCCACCATGTTTCAGCTATTCCTAGGATTTCATAGATCTTTGACTGGGCATGGAGCTCCAGGTACCCAAGGCTGCATATATTGGTATACATACACTTGAGGTAGTTGTCCTTGTGGTTCACATCTTGGGAGGCAGCTATGTTGCTGCTCTGGTTGGCCTGGCTTATTCCCAAGTTGGTTGTAGTGATGTGAGCATTGACACTTCGGACTTCTCCCTGAGTCATAAAATTGTAGAATCATAGAATGTGTTAGGTTGGAAGGGACCTTCAAAGGTCATCCAGTCCAACACCCTTGCAGTAAGCAGGGGCATTTTCACTAAATTAGGTTGCTCAGAGCCCCATCAAGCCTGACCTTTAATATCTCCAGGGGCAGCATCTCCCCACCTCTCTGGGCAACCTGTTCCAGTGATCTACCACCTTTATATTGAAGAATTTTTTCCTAATATCCAACCTAAATCTCCCCTTTTCTAGTTTTAAACCATTACCCCTTGTTCTATCACTACATGCCCTCATGAACAGTTCTTCCCCAGCTTTCTTATAGGCACCTTTCAGGTACTGGAAGGCTGCTATAAAGTCCCCCCCAGAGCCTTCTCCACACTGACAAGCTCAACTCTCCCAGCCTATCCTCATAGGAGAGGTGCTCCAGCCCTTGGAGTCCTTCAGTTTAAAGCCCATCTCACCAAGTTGGCCAGCCTGCTGCCAAAGATTCCCTTGCCTTCTACAGATGTGTGGATTCCATCCCTCACCAGCAGGCTGTACTCATCAAAGAATGTCCTGTTTTCATAAAAGCCAAAACCCTCACGATGGTTCCAGCCACAAAGTCAGAATTTCATTTTCACTATACATCTACTTGCTATTGGAAGTGGAGCATATGGGCAGAACTGTCACAGGGAGTCCTTGAGGGCATTACCAAAATCTAATTTGGCAGGAGGAACAGGGACAGGTTTATGAACCACAGTTCACCTGAGAGGCAGCCTGTTTATAGGTGGGCTTGAAGTTGTCTTGTCAGTTTTACAACACTTTGTCCCACTTAGAAGGGTCCACATGCAGTCGTGCAGCCAAGGGAGCACCCACAGAGCTTATTCTTGAGGTTTTCAGAGAGTGGAATAGTTAATCCTCTTCTTCATGAGATGTAGTCTGGACAAGCAGACCATGAGGTTCTTGTGTGACTTTTCCATGGGGATTCTAGGAGCTTCTACCAATAAATTTGGTACAAAGTATGATTGCATATGTGGATATGTATATACCATAAAGGAGCGCAACTGTGCTGTATATATAAAATCACAGTCTGTTTCAGGTCTGTGTTGTGTCCAAGCCAGTGAAACATTTGCCATAGCAAAAAGTGTTATCCCTTGTTCCTTTCTGACTTTGCTGTGTCCTGCACTGTTACATCCCATGTTGCTCTGCTGATGCCCTGGCAATGTGCAGCACTAGAAAAGTCCTTGTGTCAGCTCTGAGCAAACTGATTCGACATTGAGAGCAGGACACTAAAACATTGGTCCAGTTAAAATGCCTTGTCAATGTTCTGACAGCGAGATGGATTATTTAGAGATGACTTAGGTATGTGTCTCAGATTTCATATTGCCGTGCAGCTACAGCCACAGTTGCTAGGCATATGGTCTCGTTATTGGTCTCATGAGGGTTGTCATCTCTTTAAATTACTGAGGCCATAAAGCAAAAAAACTTATTGATTCATGTATTTTAAGATCAAGGAGACTATTACGATCCCATAATGTTACTTCCTGCATACCACATAATTTAATCTGGTAATTCCTGAATCAAATACAAAATTGTTCAGGTGAAACATATCTTTCAGAATGAAAAGTAGCTGTTGTTTTTTGTTTTGTTTTTTTTTTTAACTGAAATGATGAAGGAATCATCTCAGCATTTTCCTTCAATAGATAATTACCCTCACTCTTGAAAATCTACAGCTTGAAGTTTGAATTTCAGCCTCTAGACACTGTTTTGTTATGCTTTGATGTGAAAAATTAAGGAGTTTTGGGCTACTAGAAATCATCCTTTGTAGTGATTTAGGTCATGAACAAGTCACAGCATTTTCTCTTGAATAGGCGGAGAGGCTTTACTGTGTTGTGGCTGTAGGAATTTTTGTTGACAGTTTAAAATGTGGCTCATCACAGTAGAAAATTGTAGGAATGAAGAAAAAAGCCTGGGATGTAAAACACAAGGCTAAAAATAGTTTTCAGTGTAGCCTCTTTCCTACTTTTATGATGTTCATAATCCACCACACACTATAATAAGTATACCAACAGGATGTAGACCTTTTCTCTTTAAACTGAAGTAGGTCAGATCGGTGTAAAGGACAGTTTTACACTTAGAAACAATAACAGAATAGTATTGGAACCACCAAGGGATGTCTGACTAAATAAAAGTATCATCTTACTCCTTTGGTTCCTAAGTTGCTCTTCGTAATTTTCATTTCAGATATGCCCTAATGGATATTAATGTCAAGGAGATTCTGCCTGTGAGGTCTGTATCTTTGAAACAAACCTTGTTATGTCATACAAAATTGTGTTGTCCTGTTTCTCAAGCCAGGGCACTGGCTTTATTTGTTTTGTGAATGCTATCTCACCTGTAAAGACCTGGAAAATAATTTCTAATCAATCAAGTGGACTAGAACAAAATGGCCTTCACATAAAAAGGAAATTAATTTTTGTAATCTACAAAGAGAAAAGGTATAGTATGTAGGAAAGGAATATTAAAGTACGCAGATAAGATACTCTGAGTAGTATATTGATTTTTATTGAAACAGCAGTGTGGAAAAATGTGGTTTAGCAAATCAACATTCTTGTTGCAGAATATTAGGCTTACATGGAGTTACATGAATTTATGCAGCTTTTATAAAATGCGTAAAAGTGCAGGTCAAGAGAAACCGTGGAATTCAGAAAAGCATGAAACCATTGTGACATCTCCAAGGACCAAATGCAGAGACGCTATGTGAAGGCACAACTCCATTTAGTCCCATGTGTGTAATGCAGTACTCCACTGCTGAAAAAAAAAAAAAGAGCCATATATAATCTTTGGTTGGCCTTGTAAGCAGGTGTTAATGTTTTAACACTGCTGACTTAAGGGTTCAAGACAAAGGCAGCATTTTATGTTTGTTCAGTGTTGACATTAAGTGAAGTAGAAAAGGGAGAGGGTTTGTACTATCTCATTTTCCTTACAGCAAGTCTGAAATTTCTGAGACAACATGAGTTTTGGTTGATTTGGGGATTCCCAAACAGTCACCATGACAGGTGAATAAAGAAGCATGGATCATTCTTGCAATTAGGCTCTGGCTCTGAGATAAATAACCATCATTGTTAAGGTGCATCAAATATGACCTGAAGCTGTTCCAAACTGAACAAAGATGGGTGGCTCATGAGTTTCATTGGTTTCACTAAAAGGGAAGAGCATCATGTGCAAGTCAGGAGGTACAACATTGCCTTTTGTATCATTACTAAATACGTGTCCCTGCACACTGCAGTGATCGCCTTAAATGAAGAGCTCCAGTTATTTGGGACATCTGAGGGTACACCACTACCATGGGATGCCATGGCATCCAGTGGCAACAGACATGGCATCACTGATGGGATGCCACTTCTCTATTTACTCCATGGATCTTTTTCTTGTGCTTGTCCCCATTCTACAATGGATGATACTAGTGAAATAGAAGAAAGATGCCCTTTACCCTTCCTTGCTTTGTTTGTATAGCCTGTTCTTGGCAGTACTCGCAGCTTATGGGAAGTCATAGGCACATAAATCCCAGGTGGAGAGGTCAGAAGGCTGGGCCCCTGGATCTGAATGTGCAGAGAGGCAAACCTAAGAGCAGTGTGCCGCTGGAGATGAGTATAAGATGGAGATATATATGTATACATATACATTTATGGGGCACTTTTTGGGTAAGAGACCCCCCAAAACTGACCAATAATCCAATTTGGCCTGTTATCCTGTCCCAGTTATATTTCACATCTTTACATGGTACCTACCTTCATCCTACCATCTGTTTGGTGCCCCTTAATTTCTAATCTAAATTTGCTCTTATCTATTGGCATAAACTGGTGCTGCATTTCACTGGTGTGAATGAAATCATCTTATTTCCCCAGCAATGCACTGGGGAGCTTACAAAGGTAATAGAGTCTGCAGAGAGCACTTTGAAAGCTTTGCCCAAAAGGCATGACAACTATGCAAAGAACTACCGTCAACATCAATCAGCGAATCACTTCAGTCAGGAGAGGAAAGCAGGTTTCCCTTTTAGAACAACAAACAAACCACAGCAGTATTTACCGAGCACTTAAAAGATAATAGCAGCTACATAAATGAAAAGAATTATTAAGGTTTTTTTGTGAGAAGGTTAATTGCAAAGTGAGGAACGGTATTGCAACTTTCAAGCCCATATACAGGCAGATTAAGCACCTTTTGGTTACAGGGAACCCCAAACTAAAACCAGATCTCTCTCCAAAGGCTCCAGGATGAAACAGATGCTCCCAATGGGGAAGGTTTCCATGCCTAAAAATCTTGTGTTGGCTGAATAGTGTTTCTGCTCAGAGAAAGGCTTTGCCTCCAGTTCTCTATCACGGAGCCCCACACGTGTGTGTTCTGTATCAGCCAGTGGTAATAACAGTAAGGAGGGAGCTACAAGCCTCTCCTTTCTACCTATGCCAGACCCACACTCCAGGTTTTGTTTAGAAATAAGAAAAGCCAGATAGAGCCCAATATCACTCAGAAAAGGAGGACTTGGTAACTGCATCCTCTCAGAAGAAAGTCAGTAGATGCTTTGTATGGGATGCAGCATGCCAGATGTTCTTCCCCTGTTGCTTGAGAGCTTTGGCTGAGGTGGCCAGGCGTGGATTCAGCTGGCCACATGACTTGGAAAGTCCTACTCTAAGTGATGGGGAGCAGACATGCATCTTCTCATGGACAGGCATAGTCCAGGAAGAAGCTCTTTGCTGAGTAGTTGCCCCTACCCTGGAGTGAGACACCTACCCTGGAGTGAGACTGCTCATGAGAAAACTGCCTGTAGAAAGGAGAGGCCACCTGCAGATACTGGACTCCTGCATGCTGTTGTCTCAGCCTGCTTACTGCAGCTGTCACAGGGCCACTGCTGACTTACCACGTCCTCTCTCTTATGCTCTGCCATCAGGGAAAAACAGGAAACCCTCACCGACAGTGGACGCTTCCATATTTTTTAGAAAGACTGCTTGATCATTACAGCCTGTTTGATACCAGGAATATTTATTTCTCACCCAACATGACTACTGAAGACCTTCTAATGCTTATCCTCCTTTACATCTGTGAAAGGGTTTTTCACACTAAGAGTGTGGTTGTTTCTAGCTGCTTGTCGGAAGAAAATTTAGGGAGAAAGATCAATATTGATGCCAAGCTGCCTGGTCTCTCTGGCATTCTTCAAAACAGTATGGTCATCTTCAACCCTCCAGGGGCTCCAAATGAACCTATCCTCTCCAGCATTGCTTGTCAAACTCGTTAGAGTCCAGCCCCATGTAATGCTGTGCAGCAGTAAGGCTCTTGAGATTTCTGCATGCTCAATATTTTTTAGTCTTTTGCAGACTTGAACTCTGGACACAATCATCCTCTAAGCATCTTGCATAATTCTTCATCTCTATACCAGTTCACCTGCAAGTTTTTGTTAGGCACAACATTGTAATTTAAAAAATACAGCAGCATGAATTACCTAAGCAAGTGGATTTTTCTGGTGTCTTCTTATATTGTTGGAAAACTTGTTGGAAAGCTTTCCCTCATAATGCTGAATAGAAATGGACTGGCAATTCCAGTTCACAAGCAAAGGTATGGCCACTTCTGTTCTCTTCACGGGAATCCCGACCTCTTACCTAACTTACTCATAAAAATGATTTGGTGATATATATGGCTAATTTGTAAACTACATTCATTTGTTCTAGCTCACTAAAAGATTACTTTTTTAATCTCACAGAAGCAAAAAAGTAATGATTCAGTTGAATCCTAAGCAGACATTTTTTTATAAGCAGGGAACATTCTGTTCCCTTACAGTCTTTTTGACACTTTTGACATATTTTTTCAGCAATTCACCAAGGTTTGAAGTCAGGTGTAGGATGTGGATTTAAGTACTGGACTAGCACTATATCACAACTTGCTATAAAATAATCTCCAATGTTTTTGTGGCTGGCGGGACTTAGTATATACTGTTTATACGGCAAAAAATGACTGGGTTTTAATGGGTTGTCTTACAGGAACGTGTTTAAAACATAGCTCTTCTCAAACCATCTACAACTCGTTCCTATGTGATCTACTCAAGATGATCCTGCTTGGGCAGGGGGCTTGGTCTGGATGGTCTTTCGAGGTCTCTTCCAGCTCCTAATATTCTGTGATTCTGTGATTCTGTGACTCGCACTACTGGGCCCACATAGGGGCTAATAGAGCGTCTAAGTGCCTCAACCACAACGAAGACCAAAATTACAGTTGAGTGTTCATTTTCCCTGCCCACAATAATTAGTAGGCCTGTTTAAGTGGGGCTGCTTGTAACCCTCTCACCAGCTGTGGAAACACCTTTACACTGCACTCTTACCCCTTAATTCCCATCACAGACCTGGGGAATGAGTGCATTGCATAGTAGCTGTAGGTACTAAACCACAGTGTCACATGTATACATGTGCAGAACATACGTATACTACTTGTATAGCATCTGTGCTGTCATGCCTGCCAGCCAAATTTCTGATGTACTTACGCCAGCGGATGATGGTATGCTCTGGTTGGTTTGCTCAGTAACCAGTCCTCCCCTAGCCACAGAAACGCGCGTGCATAGACCGTGGGGTTGAGGATGAGTCCCTATAGCACTGCGTACTCATCACAAAATGTTGTCAACTGCTCCACTGTGTTTCTGTTGCTGGACAGATTGACAGATCAAGATGCTACGGTTGAAGAGGACGTCTCCTTGCTTATTGTTTGGTTGGTAGCTTTTGGCATCATTTGCAACTCTGCATTGTTTTTATGGAGATTCGTGTAGTAGCCAAAATGTTACCAAAGCCCCTGGGCTGGCAAGAGATATTTCCTGTTGGGATGTTGCAGGTGGGATCTCACCTCTAGCCCCATGCAGCACTCAGAGCTAGAGAGGAATGGTCTGAGCTAGTTCTGCCAGCAAAGGGAGCACAGCAGCACTATGGAGCCGCTCCAGAACTGACTGGATCCAAAGAGCTGTGAGATCTGGGTGTTCTTTTGGCCCAAGGGCTGGTTACTCCCAACACAGAAATGCACCCTGAGGCGCCTGTTATGGATGTGAGGCAATGCCAGTACAGGGATGCATGTCCGAAATGGCAGGAGCACTTGCACATGTGGGGATGCCTATGCTGAAGGTGTGGATGGGCAAACATCAGTGCTGGGACTGGTGGGATCCTGGAGTACAGGCAGGATCAGACAGTGTGAATGCAACTCACAGACCAAACCCTGCTATTTTCACAGTCCTTCTGCCTTCGGAGGTGCCAGGTGGAGGCCGTAGCCTGTGGTGACCCCATGGCAAGGGCCTCATGTGTTCGGGGAGCGTGTACAGGAGAGGCTAATCAGTTCTGCAAACTGTTTCAACAAGCCCTTTTTGGGCAACCTAGGTTTACTGTCATGCTACTGTGGTCAGGGCACATCTCTGTCAAACTACATTTGCTTCAGGGCTTCATTAGCTTTTCCTTTGCTTTTCCTTTGTGTGGAGGAGTCGGAGGATACGTTCATTTTTTGTTAGTTCAGCTGGCAGTTCATTTGCCTGGAACAAAAAAAAACCTTCAGGTTAGCAAAAATGCAAGATTATTTCCACACCATGATTTAAAAGCATTAAGCTCTATAGAAGATGGTACTGAAGAAGATGGTAAGCGCATTATAATGATGCACTTACTCTATTGTTTTCTCATCTCCACCACAGTTGGAGATATCTTAAGAAGTCACCTTTCCACAGGTATTCAAAATAATCCTAACATTGGATTTGAGAAGTCATCTTATGTTCTGATGACTGTCCAGGCTAAACAGTATTTCCTAGGCTCCCCAGACACCTGCCACAAAATTAAAATGGAACATACCTGGTGATTTTTTGGGGGATATGAGGCAGGTCTTTAAGTACTACAGTCCATAAAAGACTTTATTTGCTATGAAATAGTCAGTGCCATTCTGTAGGATTGGTAATAGAACATCAGAGAGTGGCCTTCTGCATTTATTGGATGCAATTTTGGTACCAGAAAGTATTTTTATGAAGCTACTTCTGAAAATCAGTCTTTCCTGTAACTGTATTCTGTTGTGTCACATTGCATGTTGCAAACCCCCCCCCCCAAAAAAAAAAACCCCCAAAACCCCCAACACCACCAAAAAAATCAATCAGTAGGAGAGGTTACAGACACAAGCTTTCCTATACTGCACATCCTTCTGCTGCAAATCACCAGTAGCAGAAAAATCTTGGACATTGCTTGGATACTGTCACAACAAAATGCCTGGTAACACGAGCTGCTCTGAGAGACATCAACTTTGCTGCCATCAAGTGGAATGATACAGAAATAACAGGACCAAACCGTTCAGAATGTGTATGTTGGATTACTTGTATAACAAACCTTCATTCATCCAGTCATAATCCAAAGGAAAATACCAGACCATCCATTCATATGCAAACCCACATGTATATTAAATACTAGAAGCAAAAGGTTCATAAACACGTCTCAGAGGAAGACACTTTCATGGAAATTTTCAAACGTGATGATGAAAGATTTCACAGAATAGAAGCAAGACAAGTTTTCTGCAGGAAAGTTGCTGCTATAAATTGAATATGAAACTATTTCAATAAATTATCAGATTTACAGTAAAATATGGGAAAGATGCCTGTGATTTGGGATATTTTGTTATATTAGCAGTGTGCTGAATTCTAACCAAGCTTTAATTTGAAAAGCACACAGATACACGTTTCTCTTGCTGTGGAAATATCCTCTACACATCTGTGTTGAGATATGAATATAACTCATGACTGAGTGCATGGTTTGGTTATTCTCAGATTTGTGTAACTTCACAGGAGCCAGCATCATCACTGGCACTGCCTAGAACCCTTAAGGTGCTTGCTCACAGAAACAAATCGCCTGAACAGCGGTACTTCAGGAGATGATCAAGAGGCAGCCATGGACCAACCCTGAGACACAGATTGCCACCACACACAGGGTATACACGACTTTGCTGATCAGTGCTCCCCACCTGCTCCCCATGTGGGATGGTGTGCCAGAACGTACCTTGTTCCTCAGGCAAGGGTCCGCTCCTGCTTCAAGGAGCAGTGCCACTGTCCTTGCATTGCCACTCAGGACAGCCGCATGAAGAGCAGAGGTCCCATTCTAGAAAACACCAATGGAGATGTTTGTACCATGCATGGGAAGAACTCAAAAGGCAGTGAAATGTGAATGGTTGCAAATAACAAGGGTATGAGTAAGAAAAATAATGTGGAGGAGACTGAGCCATCAGAGGTATAGGGTCTGATTCAGACAGGATGCTGGCAGGCTGGTGGGCTATGAGGGAGGTGGTTTTAAATGCTTTAATAAAAATGAGAGTCAGGATCATTTTACCACAGCAATATTTCCCTTTTAAAATTACCCTTGTCAATAGATGAGAGGTGAAATGAACATTGCACTTGCTTCTGCCTGGCAAAATCACCCATTAGAAAGGGAAACAGAAGCACAAGCAGTAATGGAAACCATCTGTGTTGTATCTTCTTTCTCTGATGATTAATGATCTCAATGTCAGGTGGTTGAATGGTGGCTTTTTTTTTTATGGCTGGCCTTTTTTTTGTGGCTGTGAACTGACAGTTCAAATTAATGTGGAAGCGATTTCATACTCGCAATTAACAACTGAGATAATGCCACCTGGATTTTCAAGTACATAAAAACTGTCAATTAGTTGCATGCACAAAGGCTATCAAAGTATGAGATTTATAGACATATAACATTAGACCACCTATAAAAAAGCAGCTTCCGAAGGTCTGTCATTTTTCAAGTCGGTCTGTGAATTTAGGTGAGAACAAAATGAATTAGAGAATCTGCTTACAACAGATCTCTTAGGATACGGTTTTGCTGACTAAATGCAACAGAGGGTAGGGTATAATGCTAAAACTGCACTGTTGAGAGCAGTCCCTTTACTGTAGAAATAAAATCAGATGATGAAAAGCAGGACAATTCCTCCTATGACACAATATGCTTTCTCATTTAAAAAAATCCCAATTTTGTGAAAAAGGTTCATTTTTTGTATGACATTAAAGGCTAAATAAGATAACTTCCTCCTTTTGAATTTTCAGGACTCAGGCTCCTTATTATATTTTACTACCATAAACCTCATGTTTATGACCCTGTGTTAGTCATGAGCAGCAGGTCTTTCATCAGACAGTTTGTCTTCCTGAGTTTCTACTTAAAAATCTGTGTGTTGCTCTACAGACCTTCAGCAGGCCAAGTGTGGGAGAGAATTTCAGCAACTCTTCTATCACATTGTTGTAGCCTTTAATGGCAGCCTTCAGTAAAGCCGTGGTACCATCCTTCGGAAAAGAGAGGAAGGTCAGTTCAGTTGTTATCAGTGCTTTATCCACATTCCTTCTGTCTGGATAGAAATGTCAGCTTCCCCCCATGCCTCTGAGAGGAGGGTGTTCTCTGCTCATGATCTTTGAGGATGCAACTGGACAACATATGTGCTTTAAGGCACCTGGAGGATTATTCCACTGGCAAGTGAAAACTTCAAGGTAAATGAACCAGTGACACCCTATATCACAAAATCACAGGGTAGCTTGTGTTGGAAGGGACCTCAAAGCCCACCTAGTTCCACACCCCTTCCATGGGCAGGGACACCTTCCACCAGACCAGGCTGCCCAAAGCTCTATACAACCTGTCCTTGAACACTGCCAAGGAGGGGGCAGACACAGCTTCTCTGGGTAACCTGTGCCAGGGCCTCACCACCATCACGGTAAGGAATTTCTTCCTCACATTTAATCTGTATCTACCCTCCTTCACTTAAACCCATTACCCCTTGTCCTATCACTATGCTCCCTGATAAATGGCCCCTCTCCATCTTTCCTGAAGGCCCCTTCAGGCACTGGAAGGCTGCTAAAAGGTCTCCCTGGAGCCTTCTCTTCTCCAGGCTGAACAAGCCCAACTGTCTCAGCCTGTCTTCATAGGAGAAGTGCTTCAGCCCTTGGATCATCTTCATGGTCCTCCTCTGGGTTTGGTCCAACAGCTCCTTGTTTTTCTTGTATTCATGAGAACCCCAGAGCTGGAGGAAGCACTCCAGGTGGGGTCTCACCAGAGCAGAGGGGCAGAATCCCATCCCTTTACCTGCTGGTCATACTGTTCTATTGATGCAGCCCAACATATGGTTGGCTGCCAAATGTGCATTGCCAGTTTATGTTGAGCCAATGTCTTTGTCTCTCATTTCTATGGACATTTCCATGCCCTTATTCCTGGAGGTCCCTCCAGGAAGCTGTCCCAGACACACAGGAGAAAAGGGAGACTGGTAGGACTTTACAACCTGGCTAACAGGACAGACTCTGGGGACACCAGGTCTCCATTCAGGCAGCCTTGGAGTTGGAAGAAGTGATACTTACATCCCGTGCAGCATCTCGCTCAGCTCCCCGGAGCAGCATTACTCGTACCACTTCACTGTGACCCATCTGCGATGCAATCCACAAGGGTGCTGTCCCATCCTGCAAACAACAACAACAACAAGATTGCTAACGCTTTACCTTGAGATCCTGTGCTCCCTGATATTTTACCACTCAAGGCTGCCTACTGCAGTGGGTGTACTTCAATTCCTCAGTCACATCTGGCATGACAAATAGCCACTCGCAGTCCAGGAGGTTCCTCCAGTGCATTGCTGACAACTTCTTGATGCAAATGGTGAATGAGCCCCTAGGAGAGGAGCACTCCTGGATCTTGTTCTTGTAAACAGGGAAAGACTGGTTGAATCACTCAAAGTTGAAGATAGGCTTGGCTGCAATGACCATGAGATGGTGGAGTTCAGGATCTTATGTGGCAGGAGGAGAACCTCAAGTAGGACTGCAACCTTGGACTTTGACAGGGCTGACCTTGGCCTCTTCAAGCAATTACTGGGGCAAACCCCATGGGACAAGGTATTGGAAGGAAAAGGAGCCCAAGAAAGTTGGTCCATATTCAAGGACTGCTTCTTACAAGCTCAAGATCAGAGGTATCCCAGTGAGGAAAAAATCAATAAGGGGAGCCAGGAGACCTGTGTGGTTAAACAGGGGACTGCTGGGCAAACTTAAGTGTAAGAGGAGAGTCTACAGGTCATGGAAAGAAGGAATGACTATGTGGGAAGAATACAAGAATATTGTCCAAGACTGTAGGGTGGCAACTAGGAGAGCTAAGGCCTCCATTTTGTGATTCTGTGATATGTGGGGACAAAGCATGTGTGGACTCCATGTATCAAATCAGAACCACTCCAGTTGTGGAGTAGAGCCATCCTTAGCTGCTTTCTGTTGTGTAGTTAGCCTGAAATGTGCATTGCTGTGTGAACATTTAAACACCTCTTCTACTTACCAGTTGTGCCTAAAAATACATAGGGAAAGTTGAAATGTACAGGACAAAGATATCCTGTGTGGTTTGAACTCACAGTGGCCAGACGTGATGGAAAAGACAGGCAGATCTCCACATGCATGGGCAAGTGCTTCGGCTGTGTCTCTGTACACTTGGAGTGGAAATTTACAGAAGCTAAGGAGCAAGGCAAGATGATTACCATCTTTCAATGTTTAATTCCATTATCCACCCTAAGGGAACCTGGTAAAAATGTCTTGCCTTGCAGTGATAGTATTTCACAAATGTTATCTTCAAGAATTCCTCTAGAAAACAAGGCAATTATCAAGGAATCCATTGTGAAGTAATCTGGTTTGGAAAATACTGTCTTATGCTATCATTATTTGAGCAGGAAACCTCAGAAAATAAAATGCACATTCAGAATAAGTCGAGTTTTGTGTTTGATTTCCATCCCAGTGCAAAGTGGATTCAAGTTTTAACACTAGAAGTATTTCTTGATGCAACTAGAATTTAATTTTTTGTCATTTGCTTCTCAATGGCCTGATTCTGTAGACTGCAGGAGGACTCCAGCAGTTATGTGTTACCAAATGGATTTTCATGGGCCTTTAAGAAGAGGCTTTGCCTGTATGGACTTTAACATAAAAGTGAGGCCCCATGTCGCAGGGTTGCTGCTTCTGGCTTCAGCGCTTGCCATTTCCCCTCATCGCCCTCAGCAGCCTGAAGTCTTGGCAGGAAAAAGGGCAAAGAAACATTCCAGGCCTTTCAAAAGAGCCTTAATGAGAAGTTTGAGAAGAAAACAACTTTTTACTTTAAATAAGATATTTCTACCTCAATCAGAGAAGCAATGTCTCTCCTCATTGCCAACTGAAGAGTCATATGACTTGCTCATGCAATCCAATAAAGCATTGTTGAACCAGTTCTCTGCTTTCTATGGGCTAGTGACTTAATCCTTTGGAAGAAACAGAAATTTTTTTTCTTCCTTTGATATAATATTCTGGGCTTCCATTTTTCTGATTCTGAGAAAGAGTAAATTCACATCCTGAGATCTTCATCCTTCTCAAATGTTGAGGAATAGGGTCTTTGTCCACTCTTTTAGCTTCCCTCAATAACTCACTGAAATCAATGACTGACATTCTAGTATATATCCCACATATAACATATATATCCCATACATAACCCATAACAGAGGGTCTCTTGTATACATTGTATGCGAAGTTAACATGACGGCAAAAACTGTGCCTCTCCAATTTATAGTGTTTTCCCTGCCAGTAAATTGGCACATCATATTTTTTCTAATCTCCCCCACCAGAGGGCTCTAGAAAATAGCAAAAGGGACATGAAAAAGCTTATAAAACTTGGAAAGTATCTGAGACCAGCCTACACAATTTAATTTTCATGAAGATCCACTTCTGTGAAAGTCTCATCTTCTATTTACACAAGAAATTAATGTATGAGCACGGCATGGGGAACATAACAGCTTTCTTTTACTCACAGTGAAGTTTATAAGAATAACTCTTATTTTCAGGTATAAATGAAAAGAAGATTCTCTCTTTGAAGCAAACAGCATCTACCAGGCAGGTTTATACAAACACATAGAGATTTATAGGGAGTACATGAGAATTCTGTCCATTTTTATGGTGGCGGCTAGTAAAAAAGAGATACTATGTTGTATTAAGACACCAAATGAGAATTCCGGCATAAACAGATATTAGGGCTTGGAGATGAGTCAGAAAGAAAGTGAAAATAGGGAAAGATGCAGTTTTCAAACTACTTTCCTGCCCACCCAGCAGTCTGCAGACTACTACATTCCTAGAACCCAATGTGTTTTTAACCTGTGCTTATTTCTGTATTTGATTACAAGCTAATACATACCACCTAAATCTCATTGTATCCGGCAACCATCAGTTCCAAACATGTTCCAATCAAAATCTCTAATGCTCTTTCTCTTACCCATTGAACTAATGACTTCATTTTGCAGCTTTGAATCTCAGCATTTGCTTGTGGCTTGAAGTTTTCAAAAGGGCCCAGTTAGGGTGGGAGTGAAATGCTCCACGAATTCCCAGTCAGGACTGCCAGGGACAGAGAACCCACACTCTCAGACTACTTCATCTCCTCCACTGTTCTTGACCATCAGTCCACTTGAATCACTAGACCAGCAGAATTCTCGCTAATAACAAATTGCTTGCTTGTCTGAAGTCTACACTCTATATAGCCTTGTTGGGTTACATAGCTGTGTAACTGTATATCATGTGTTAAGAAAAAAACCCTTAATTTTCAGAGTATTTTGAGTGTTCTTTGCCAGTCGGAGTAAAGCCTGCTAGGACATCGGCTGCCAAAACAGAGGGGAAAGTTCATTAGCAAATAATCATCTTTGGTTTTGAGTTGGAGAAGCAAAGAAACACCTCCCACACTAGGCTTCAGACACTGCCCCCAGCTCTGTCTAGACCAAAAGATGACAAAAGAATTCCTGCTTGGCTTTGTAATGTCAGAAAGAACAGAAGGTGGCTAAAAAACAAGAGAACTTACATTGCCGCGGAAGAAACCTGCCAGGAAGCTTCACTATTTGATCTTGTGAGAGCTGAGCTGAAGGGCCTGCACATGGACAGCCAGCACCATCTGAGATGCTCTATAGTGTCAGGAGCATCCCTGTGGGACTGGAACATGAAACTGAAGGGGAAACTTGTACCCACTGCAGCAGCAGCAGGAGGCTCACAGGGGAGACCTATGTGCCTAGGCAGATGAATTAAGCCCCCAAATTCAAAAGGTAGAGTGGAAAACCTGGACACCATGAGGAAGGAGAAATGTGATCTTCCGTCACTCTGCAGCTGTGGCCAGCCCTGTATTTTATGCCACATTGCTTAGAAAAACGTTTCCTACAGCAGTGAGAGCAGTGTAGTTGCAGTGTAGTTTGTAACTGACAGTGGGAGTCATCTGGCATTGAAACTGCCCTATCTAGAGCTACATTCCTCATGACCAACATGTTCCCCTTTGAACAAAGTACAAATGTGTTTGTTGGTAAGAAAGAGGCTGAAGTCCATCCAACCATTACTTTACTAATTAAACAGTAAAAATGTTCCATTTGTTAAGGAAATATTTCAGGTTACAGTGGGCCCAAATACAAATGCCATGGACTTATCCAGGCATAATCTTAGCAGGGATCGGAAGTACCCTGAAGCAAAGTGAGTCTGTATTGCTGGAGATGAAACCAAGACAGGAGTAACATTCACAGAGAGTCAAGTCTTTACCTCCACTAAGATATAAAAATGCCTCGTGAAACATTGTGTTGTAGAAATTGGATTAGAGACCTAAATAAATATTGTCAGAAAGAATTAGCTGGGGCATTTTAATTACCATTAGCAGAATGCAGTTTTTATGGTAGTGTGGTGGGGGTAAATCTTAAGGCTCCCTAACTTTGTTTTGACTGATTCAAAAGGCATTATGAATAGCTTGGCCTATCCTTCTACATTTGTCTTTTAGACCACACTAATTAACAGCTTTTGACAACATTTCTTAATGTTTATCTTGGGAGACACTGTGGAGGTATCAAAGAGTCACAGAATGTTAGAAGCTGGAAGGGACCTTGAAAGATCATCCAGTCCCACCCCTCTGCCCAAGCAGGATTATCTAGACTAGATCACATAGGAACGTGTCCAGATTGGTCTTGAATGTCTCCAGAGAAGGAGGTAGCCTAGGAGTAACTAAAGCTTCAGTCCAGGGAGTAGCTGATAGTGTAGCTTTGGTTCTGGAAAGGTGAGAGAAGAGGCATCAGGAAAATTATTTTAGTTTGGGCACATAAAATGCTAATCCAGTTTACTTACTCTGTAGGAGCAGCAGGGAGGCTTTGCAGACCTACAGATGCAGTAGAAGTCATATAGATCAATCTCTGCTGCCCAGGTTATGATTTGTCAATTGTTTTTTTTTGGTGTAAATGAAAGGTACTCCTAAAAATACTTGACAAAGCTTGTCACATGCCATACTGCCCACTGTTATTTGAGTTTTCACATACATTACTCCTGCCTGCTGATTTTTGACTTGCTAGAGTCAGGGATCACAGACACTTGGCAGCCATACATGACTGATTGGAAGGACAAGACCTTATCCCATCTATTTAAAATGGGCAGGCAAGACCCAGGACAGCTACCTTGCCTGCAGGGTTTCAGCAGATCGCAGGGGAGGCTCTCGCAAAGCAGGTGAAGATTCCTTAAAAGCCCCGTCTCTAACCAGACATTTCTGTGTGCTGAGAGTAAAGCTAACTAGGCAGCTCACACATCTGGCTACTCAAAGCAGAATCTAAATGTCCTGAAGTCAAGAAACAGCTAAACAACTGAATAAACTTCTTTTTTTCTTCTTTTAAACCTGGATAACTTTTGTATATGTGTCTGTACACTATGTATACTTACATATCCCACAGTTAAACACCTAGGAAGACTTACTCACACCACCCTTACACCAGCATACAGTGATGCAAGGTGGATCTAGCCCTTAGGCCTCTATCAGGGCCCTCTGAACCAGCCACAAATCTAGCTCATACATATAATTTAATGATCTAACAGCAGCCCCACTGCCTTCAGAGGAGCTAATTTCATGCTTACAGTTGCCACTGGTAGTATGTGTTTGCAGGATCAGGTCCACTAGAGAGAGCAGCTGGAATTGGAGACAACAAGGCTTTCCACATGTATCAGAAGCTTCCAGAGATGAAGTGCTTGAGTTTCAGAGGGCACAGGGATGACACAAAGTGAAAATAAAAAAGGTAAAACTAAAAGTAAAAGCTTTTCTCAAAGATGAGCTTTGACACCGAAGCCCAAGCACTGAAGGTCTTGTGATTTCCAAATACCAAATTTAGGACTATCTCCCACTAATGTTCTCAGATTTCCCAAAACTTTTCCAAGGATTTTCAGAAGAAGACAGGGACATGTGTGTAGGCTGTGTAGACCTTTACAAGTAACTTGGGATAACAGAGGCAGATCAGTAATTGCAAGAGGTCATGCAAGGCCCTTTCATCAACATTATATATAGCTGGAGGCCTTTATTTTGATTGAATTTGTTTGCTGGCTGGAATACACATGTGATTCCAACCTGAAACTGGTACAGACCTAGAACAGAGCTTCCAGTTTCACTTCCTCTAGAAACTACCTAGTTTGCATGAAGCATAAATGTGGGTGCACGCTTCCAAACCACATTACCAATCTGAATTAAAACACAAATGTGAGCACAGCTACAAGCTGCCTTACAGTGAAACACCTCCCTGGAAACTTGGTACCCGGAGAAAATTCCAGTCTAAACTATTCATAACTGTAAAAAATTAGAACCCAGCTCTTCCCTGAAGTGTTGAGCTTACCTGCCGTGGCTGGTTCACCTTTCCTCCTGAAGAAAGCAGCAATCGGATGACATCCAGATAGCCTCCTTGTGCTGCCAGGAAAATTGCAGAAGCTCCATCCTAAGAACAAATACATCCAGCTTACACTGTGTTGAAATGGTGCCATTTTTCCACAAAAAAAGCGCTAAACAAACCAAATCATTCAAAAGCCAATATGCTGTGCAACAGCAGATATACAGCCATGCTGAAGAAGTCATTACCAAAATGCAAAGTTTAGTCCATAAGAAAGTATGATAACAATTTAATTCAGTACACACAAGTACAGGCTCCCATCATATATCAAACTGAGCATTAAATCCTGGGTCTGAAGTGCTAGTGGCCTAGTTCACTGAAGCATCGATATATATAACTAGAAATTCATTCCTGTAAAGCGATATGGGTTCATTCAGCTTGTATATGTTCATAGGGAAATGTTCTGCTGCATAAACACTTGGTGAAAACATGCTTCAGTACTCTGCAAGACTGGAGACTCCAGCACTGAAGTCTGTCCTCGAGACTGAAGGAGTAAGTACTGACATAATACTCTGTCACCCCAGCAACTACTGTGCCACTGCTCTGGCACAGCTTGTAGAAGGGACTTCACCTATAATGTAATAAAGTGAAAGTAGCACATGCAAAGCAAAGTATCTCGTAGCCCTATCAATGTCAGTTTTCTCCTGCAAAAAGCTTGTGGAAAAAAAAATTTGAAACAAATATGGGATTTTATTTTTCTTCAGCGTGTCTTTCATGTGCAGGTGTTCTTGGAGTATGACTTCACAGAAACTTCTTCCTTAGGCCAAAAAAAAACCAAACCCAAAACCAAAAAACCCCAAAAGTCGTATTTCATTAAGATTTTGATGAAAAAAATGCACACAGCATTCTAATCCATCCAACAACTAGAAGTGGAAGTCTTCATTGAGGATGAGACAGGATGTTTACCCATCCTGTATCCACTGTACATGCTGATCACAAAATACAGGGCATTTTAGTGGAAGCCCGTTGTTGACCTTGTTGGCATACCAGTATGTTGGAACTGAATGTTGCCTTCTGAGAGATACTCCTTAGCTGCCCCTCTGCCTGCAAAACTTAGCACAGACTTAGTGAAGCATGAACTGGAGTGCCCCAGGGAGTGAATTTGGAATGTTTGACCTTGATTTCAAGACAAATGTTCTGGTAAACAATCAAGAGAGGTGTCTGTTGGCACTACAGATGCTCAGCCCTGGGCCCTCTGAGGGGCTGTTTTCTCTGTTTTCTATGCAAGTATATGAAATAGGGTGATGGTATCAGGTCCCCTGCAGGCTTCCTCCAGAGACAGGTAGAGTAAGAACACTTCCATTTAGAAGGTAACCAAGGTTGTATAAAATTAACTCTTTATTGTAGCATCAATTAAGATGGGGAACCCTGGGTTCCCTATCCCTCAACCATTTCTACAATTAGTAGTTTTTTGTACTTTATTTGAATTGATGCTGTAATGAAAACCTGCTTTAAGGCTGTAACATTTGTGAAAAAAAAACATGTTTAGTTAGAGTGTTCTCTTGTCTTCTCCTCTACTCCTCATGTGAGTCAGTTTAAGATTGAAAATTCCATCTTGATGGTTTTGGGAGGACTACCCAAATGCATGCTTGAAACCCCCTCTCCGTTGGTCCCTGCCAGTGCAACTACCAGTCAGACAGAACTTTGCAAATGCAACTAGATGACATCCCCCAAAAGGAGAGCCAGGACAATGCTCAGTTTCCAAGAGTTTGTGTTCTTATTTTATTAGGAAGCTGTTTCTGTATTGCCTGAGAGCAATAAAATGCAAATATTGCTCATTTCCAGCAGAGACAAGATAGTTATTTCACTGCCTTCCCTTTTAGGTAAGTGCCCTTAGTGTGGCAGCATGGTTATTTTTAAACCGGGCTGTAACGCCTGGGATTACCACCCAGAGGTATGAATCACCGCCCTCAGATTAAAAGGGCAAACTTGCTGCTTACACAACAGCGAGGGTGGAACACCCTTCTTTAAAAAATATGAGGTGAGGGTGGGACAGAGGTGGGGATCCCCTGTGCCAACACTGCACAGTCCCCAGTGTGTTGGTGGCTTCTGCAGTCCCATGCATGCTTGTGGGAGTGGAGAGCGCAACAGCATCCTGCAGATACAAAGCCAATGGGAATGGCTGGGAAAACTCACGTATCCCTGGGGAACAACTACCTATTTATCAATTTTGAGAACCTCGGTCTAGGAAAGGGTGGTGAGAAGCAGAGGGAAAACCTCCTGTTTGTTTCTGTTGGATATGGAAAAGCTTGACTTATTTGTATCTCTGCTGGAGTAAATTAAAGCCAGAGCTTCATTGGCTCAATCCAGCTTTCTGAGAAGTCAACTAAACAAGGTCAGTTCAGACATTTTAACTATCCTTTGCCCCAAACACTGTCAAGCTAGACATGCACAAATACCAAGTGACATAATTTTAACTGATATTTAAAAACTATTTCAAGATATTTAAAGATTTTTACTTTTACTACTCTTTACAGGAGAAAACTGACAAAATGATTCTGTAGTACCTCAGGTCTTTTCTCTGTGATGGAAATCATGGCAGAACATAACTTTTGTTCAGCGCTAATGGATATCATAAATCTGATCCAGATTTGGCACATATCTTTTGTACAGATAACAGACCAAAAGGTTAAGTCAAAACACCTTTTCTGATTTTTTTTTCTACTTCTCCCAGGATCATGAAAAGCAGACAGTTAACAAAATACATATCTTAGTAGAAGAGTACTGCAAAACCACAACATTTGGCATACTCTTCTTTGTGCTGGAGCCAGAGTATCCACTGTTGTCCAACCAACAGCACATTTATTCCATCATCAGTGTTGTCAATACTGTCTGTGTCAAGTAACTCACATAAAGTTGATCGTGAATGTTGGCACCATGTTTTAACAGAGTTTCCACTACTTTTGCATGTCCATATTGACTGGCAGCAAGAAGAGCAGTACCTCCATCCTGTCAAAAACCAAATAATGGGTATGGTCAGGTTCAGGGCAGTTATGGGGATAAATATCACCATTACAAAATCCCAACAAACAAACAACAAAAAAAGCCCAACAAATGTTAAGGCTTTTCAAAATTTGGCTCACAGCAGTTCTGTAGCGACTGCCTACTGAATCTTTCAGAATTGCTAGTAACACTTGTCTCTGTCACTATAAACATTTCTTTCCTGAGAGTTTGTTGGTTTTTGTTTTGTTTTGTTTTGTTTTGTTTTGTTTTGTTTTTTAGTGAGGGACAGGAGGACAAAAAAAAAAGAAAATTTCACTTATTGTTTCTTGTATTGTGCCTTCCTATCAGAATCTTTATTCCCTTCACAACTCCAAACTCCTCCACGTCTCAATCCTTTATAGCCAAAACCACCACCCCTATCAAACCCCTCCACTTTTTGAAGGACAGCACACCTTTCCTGTGCTCCAAAGCCTGCTGATCATCTGCTCTTATTTGGCCAGAACCTCATGCCCTGTTGTGTTCTACCTCTTACCTGTTGGATTTTTGACTTGAAGAAGAGGAAGGAGAACGTGTTTGAAAGCATGCCAGCTAACTGTGGAACTGTGAATCGGACCAAATCCATGACCACCATTGAAAACCCCATTAATTCTACTGATGAAGTGGTCCCTAAAGGTAGGATCAATCCCAGGTATTTATAGTTGCTGCATGTCACCACTGAAGGGAGGCCTAGATACGTGCATCAAAACCTGCTGGTAGAGACACTCCCTTGAAAGCCTCTGAGAAGGGAAATGCCTCAATGTCACTGACAATTGACTCCTAGGTAACTGAAACAGTTGAGATAGCAAATGTGGACCTTGCCATCACACACTGTGCTCCACTCAAAAATTGCCATTAGTTTTGACAGTGATACAGAGAAGTTATTGTCTTCTGCTTGAGATGGCACCATGTCATTACTCAAAGATGGCACACACCCACACCAGAGGTCTCCTTTTTCCTTCCCTGACTTGTTGGGTTTCAAGCCCTTCCTCTGGAAGATAAACTATCTAAAGTATTTTAAATAAATGTTTTCTAGAGATGTTATTAATATGTCCATATTATTGTGTCTTCCCTCAGCTTTGTTACCTGAAATAGCTCCAAAGTTTGGTCTGAAATTTTCTACACAGACAGATATCCACAAGAGAAGCTACAACTGGAATGGCCAAATCTTTTATAATGGGAAGTGCCAATCAAATTTCTTAATCTGAGGTGCAATTTCATGCCTGTAATAAAGTCGTGAAAACTAAAGCTCTGACATGACAGAATTAACCCACAGGGACTGTCTATAGGTACTCTCAAACCCTCATCTTCACCTTCCTCCCTATATCATTGAAAAGCAAACAAGGCTTGAAAGTCAGCGAAGTCACAAATGTGATGCTGCTATGCTACGATCCAATAATTGCATATTAATTTGGGGTTATTTGCGTAAATATAGTGTGTAATCATGTCAGTGGAGTTAAGTTACTGTATAGCTACAGTTTGTCTTTAGCTTTTCCTGTCAAAATAAACTCCCTCAATTTAGTAGAAACTGCTGGAACAGAACACAAAAGTAATCATGATGGTTCCTGGATTAAAAACCACCTTATAGATGCTTAAAAGACAATGGCTAAAGGTATAGTTTTAGGAAGCCTATTTACTGTCTCCAACCAGCTGAAAGCAACTTTGCTCCAGTAGTGAGTTACCAGATCAAAGGGCTACAAACAAAGCAAGCTACTTATAAAGATACTTTCCCTGAAGGAACTGGAGAGAGAAAGGTTGGTGAGTGAAGAAGACACACCATGCTATCCAGATTGGAGCTCCTCTGTGGAGAGGCAGGGAAGGACAGATGGGTATCAGAGCAGAAAAACCCTGAGGTTCCCTGCATGGAGGGTAAGTAAACATGCTGAGTTAGCTGCATATGGGAATAGGTTTTGTTGCTTTATCGGTCTGGGTTTTGTTTTCTACAATTCTTGTGTTCTCAACAGACATCTGTTATTTTAAGATTGGTTATTAACATAGTTTCTGGAGAGAACCAAATGACAGTTCCCAAATACAGACCAGGCCTGAAAAGTTAACCCCAGCACAGCAGAGCTGAAGCCACGCACTTAGAGCCCACCTTGGGAGATGTCGCAGCTTGAGGTTTAAGAAGGGAGATGTTTCTTGCAGGGTATGTCTAAGTGGCTCAAAGTAGGGATCCTGAACAGGTGTTTGGTTGAATCCAGTGAATCGTTTTGACTTTTTTTTTTTTTTAAAAAATAACACATTTCCAAACTTCATCATTTAGACCTTTCAGAGTGACCAAGTTTCCGAGATCACCCTGATCAGAGATCATAAAAAAGCACTGAGTGGTCCCGAGTCTTAACTGCCCACCTTTTTTATTTACTAGGCCAGAGAGAACTGGATAACAAGCCCTTGGCTCAAAGGTTTGGTGCTTGAAAAATATAATATTTCAGGAAAATAACTGGGCTCTAAAACCTGCTCTACTGTGTCTCCTATGAAGTTGAATCCATTCAGAGGAAGAGGCAGACATTCTTTCGAATGCTCTGGTAAAAAGACAGGCCTTGCTATAAGAGAAAGGAAGTTGAGAGCAGAAATCTTTTCACTGAAAAGGCCATGGGGTAGGACAGTGGTCAGTTAAATTGAGTGTTGAATGTCCCTGTTTTCTTAGGAGGAGAAAAGCTCAACTCCCTTCTTCCTCTATTGAGCTTCTGTCTTTTTTTCCTTTACACATTCTTCTTCGGACAGCACGAGAATCTTTCCTCCAGCAAGTTCTAGCTGGAGACCCCAAATGTTTTACAGGCTACTGGAAAGGCAGATGAGTTATGAAAGGAAAAAAGTAAATGTCAGAGTTTTAAAATCCCTTTCAGCCATGTGATTCCCTCTTGTTTTTCTGGGTTCAGCTGAGACGAGCAAAAAGCTGAAGCAGCAGCTTTGGTACTGGCGAGCAGGTCAGCGAGTGGGAGCAGGGACATGTGAGTAACCACAGAGGCACTTCTGGGGCAGTCACCCTTCTGCAGCAAGCCAGAGGCTGGTGGTGCAGCTCAGGGAAGGCATGTTGCCTTGGTTTTATTTCTTGCTCATATCCTGTCTTCCTGACACTATGTAGCTTCTATTATTTCTCTGCAAACCCTTCCAGCTCAGACAGCAGTCACTTCTTGCTGTCACCTATGCAATTCTTCCTCTAATGCCATTTTTCTTATCCCACACAGTCTGTCCTCCCTACTGGGGGCACATATATCAGCTGACAATCATCTCCCACGTAAGCACTTGAAACAGCAGCACTCAATAAGACGATGCTATCTGGTGTAGACCTCCCTGTCTATTTGACTACCTCCTCCTTCAATGCTGTCATCATCAGCTGAAAGTAGCTTAGAATTATATGGTATTTTATCACCTCTGAAATATGCTACACAGGAGGGGGATAGGTCTTCTGCAATCTCTAGCTGTTGAAAAATAGCCTCTGACAAACCATTCGACCTGCAGTATTGCTCAGAAAACATGCTGCAAACCCTTTTATGAACCTACACACTTATAACATATCTCACAGCAAGAAAAGAGAACACGTTCCGGTTTATGATATGTACTTCGAAGGATGCTAGACTTGGAAAATGTAGAATAATATTATTGAATAATATGTATTTTTAAATAAATGTATAATAACCTTCAATAGTACTTTTTATTCTATTTGTAATTCTATTTATAACATCACCAACTTCTGCTAACTAGTTTTTTATACTACTTTCAAATATTTGCTTTGCCTGCCATAGTGAGTATTGACTCTAATGATACAGGGAGTAACAAGAATTGAACACCTGTATTAAGGTAGTTCTCCAGCAATCTCATATATTAGCAGCAAATGCAGTAATTACACTTTACATTCAGGTATGTGAAAAAGGTGGTGTTGGGCTTTGTATTTTCTTGCTTTTAATTCTCTCCTTCCTAGGATACAGTCAGATTGTTTTCTTTTTCAATTACACTTCATTTATAATAGAAAGTTCTTTGCAAATGGATTAATTTTCAGTGCCCTTTAAAAACAGACAGGATTTGCCATATCTTTTCCAGCACTGCTTCCAGCTGAGAACCTTAATTGGAAAATGCCTTGTCTCTAACCTGAAAAAGCATAATTTGTCAACTATGCTGTTTCTGGGGCTTGGGGGTGGGGAGGTGGTGGAAGAGGCTGTTAGCTTAGTTGCCTGTTAACAGAATGATGGCTTGATGGAATAATTCAAAGCTATGAAACCCGCATTATTAAATCAGAAAACCAAACTGGTACAAAAGCACATGAGAAGGCCGTACTGCCACCACAGTATGTTCTCAATGGTGCTTTCTGCTCAGGCACACGCTGATGCAAAAGCTACAAGTTGGATTCCCAGCTAGTCTCAGCCTAAAGCCCAGTCTGGACGTTGGAAGCTTTTGGATTTTTGTACCTAGATCCTTATTTCAGAAGGGCTGCAAGGAATGAGGGAAAGAATGAACCCAGTGATTTCCAGGGTAGGTCCCAGGTTAATGACAAATCTAGCCAAGTCCTCATGTTGCTGTTCAGACAGAGCAGATCCTTTTGGCAAAGAGGACATGGACATGATAGCTTGCCTCAACTTCTTAAACCAGTGTCACTTGAATCTCACACAGGTTAATTTTAACTCAGCTACCCTTTGTTCAGCTTTTAAGAGCCATTTCAGGCACTGCAGCTTGTGTTATACTGTGAGTGACAGTGACTGATACAGCTCTTGAAGAGGTGGTGAGTGCTTGGACAGGCACATTTGATGCTACTGAAAAATAGCCTCACATACACATCACACACCAGTTTGTCGTGTTACAAGTTGGTGCCTTATGATCAGCTCTACTGAAAGTGGCAGAAAACTGTGAAGAGTCTCTGCGCCATTTCTCCCAGTAACTCTGTCCCACTTGAGATTATCCAGAACTTTAAGGTCCAGCTGTTGTATTTGACACTGCAACCTCCTGCATTGCCAAGTTCCACATCTGCACTCCATGTTGTGTTGAAAAGCCATGATTTCATTCATGTCTCTAAATTTACTGATTGCTGCTGTGTCAGAGTTGCTTTACCACTATCGTTGCTTCCCAGGGTACCCAATTCCTACTGTGTGGGTATGTGTGGCCTCTGACCACAAAACCTCAGGATTTTTAGTCCCTGGAGCATAAGAGATTGCATCTCTGATGTTCCATCATAGTATTTAAAGCAAAGAACCTGAGTTGATGTACTGCTGTCAGTGATGAACTGCTGTTCCTAATGCTTTTCACCCCATGAGGGGTGATGAACAAGACCCAGGCTCTGCCACCTGTGCTTTTGGCTGTTCTAAGAAAATTTTGAGAATAGACCTCCCTGAACAAAGGAACGGAAGGGCTGAGGTGCATTTCGTCTCCTTGTCACAGGTGAGTAAATGGGAATTCAGGGATGACTACAGCCATTATACTCTTACGTATCCTATGGTGGTGGTATGCAGGGGCATCCCAATGTAGACAAAATTTCAGTCCACGCAAGAACATGTACACCTAAAATGGGATCCTACCTAACACATACAAAAAGACCCTTTATTCTAGCATTGAAGGGTGGCTTAAGAGGAAAGACTGATATCACTATCAAGGGATTGATCTTTGATCAGCGTATGCCATTAAATCTAGGTAGTAAAAATTAATCCCAAATTAGTATTTTCACAATATACTCAGAAAACATTCAAGTGAGAAAATCCCTCTATCATCTTTCTTCTGCCATATCATGTTTCATGTGAACAGGATAAAACAACTTGATTGTCAGAATGTATCAATATGCAAATACAGACCCATCATCTTACTTTATTCTTAAATTCAGTGGAGGCTCCAAATTCAAAGAGAAACTTCACTACATCGTTGTGGCCTTGCTGTGCAGCAAAGAACAGAGAAGTTGCACCTGACTGCAAGGAAAAGGTGGATTAAAAAAAACCAAACTCAACTGAAGTATATACATTTCAAATGAAAAAGCATTGAGCACAATCAGTTGAATATTAGCTGAAAAGACATGATGATGTTGAGGACTCCAGTGGACACCAGGTACCTGAAGTCCATTTCCTTCCTATTGCACTGAGAAATCTGTCCAGCATCATTTGAGAAAAACCCAAGTTCCACAAGGGACTTCTGCACAGTGTTTCTAATATAGACCTCTTAGGCTTCAGTCACTTCTACCCAGCCACCAGACAAGGAGAGCAAGCCTGGAGTGAGGAAGGAAAGAGGAAGGAAAGGACAAGCAGGCTCTAGGATCTCTCATCCTGTGTAGAAGATGCAGGAAAAGGGAGCTACACCTGAAATTCACTCGCGTGCCCCAAGCCATTACAGTAGTCCATGGCTGCCTGCCTGAGAGCATCCCTCTGCCAGATGTGTTTATGGGGCTCTCATGTCCTCAAACGTCACAACAACTTCAGAATACAAGAGTACTGGTTTGAGTACATGGGTATAGTCTCAGAACAGTGCTGTTGGTCTTTAGGGCTTAAACTTCATCTCTGCACTGGAGTCATCTTGGAGGATTTAAATGTTTCTCTTTTTGTTGGCTGTATTTCCTGAGAGATACTCAAGAGCGGCTCCATAAAACAGCTCTTAACTTTGTCTTTTGTGCTGCTCTTCAAGCAATATTTACCTAAGGGAAGGGACACGTTTAAATGCATGATTTGTTTCAACAGGACCCCACCAAAAGACACGGCAATCATGGTTAGAGCAAGTTTAGGCTAGTCAGCACAAAGTCACTTAACATCATCAAACATGATTCAGTAACTTGCAGATGTCATCTGTAAGTGCTCTAGTACCAGGTAACCAAAGTAAGTGAGAAACATTTGCTTGCATTGTCAAAGCAACAAGTATATTGCTCTTCTGCACTGCCTGCCACCATTCCATGTTACCACGTGCACCCCCTTAAACTGCTCTTAGGACCAGTACTACTGTCAATGTCCCAGAGTGATTCTGTTCTCTGTCTAGCCAGCACACAAATCAGAGCACCTGCAGGTACTCCTCACAACAATTTGCATGAAGTATGAGGCACTTTCCCAAATCCAGTTGCTGACTCTCACAGGCAAGGATGTCATGCAATGAGAGATGCCCTGAATGCAAAGCAGCGTTGTGGAGAAGGGTAGAAGTGATTTGTCTGTGTGATTGTTAGAGATGAGTTGGCTCAGACTAAGAGGCAGAAACTTCAAAGCATAGCAAGTAAAAATAATCCCTGGGCTAGTGATAGCATCCACTCTGTTTTAATGACCAGACTCTGCAAATCAAAAGCTAAAAGACATCATTCATCCCATCCAGAGAGCTGTTAATTACTGTGCCAATAAGTAAAACTGCAGATGCATAAATGGCTCAACAATGGGATATCCAGATGTAACCAGGTGTAACCTCACCAACCAGATGTGCTGGAAATAGTTAATGAATTATATATAAATGCACCTCTCGCATCTCATTTTGTTATAAACTTCAGACAGTCCTTGATATTGTCAGGAGAACAGACCCTGTTTATACATGCATTGCACAGCAAGTGACAAAGGAGCCATTGGCAAAAAGCAACAAACACTTTATTATTTGTAATAAACCAACAGTCACTTAATGAGTCCCTGTGTGAATGCAGAACTTCTCCTACCTCTCTCTGCAGATTGATATCTGCTCCTTGCAGCACCAATTCCCGCACACAATCTATGTGTCCGTAGTAAGATGCTACCATCAGAGCTGTTGTGCCAAGCTGGGAGAAAGGAAAAACAAGTGAGTAACTTCAACAGACACCTCCAGCAAGGAATGAGGCTGTCTGGAAGAGACAGCACCTCTTCTGAAAGCTGAAGGAAGCTTATGTGCATTGAAAAACTTGCTAGAATTTAAATCTTAGTTTGAAAAGGAAGGACTAGCAGGTGTTCAAGCAAAAGTGTTACAGGCTTGCCTGCAGTGTTAAGGCCTGACCATTCAACAAATAAGTATACAATGACATTGCCTTGTCGTCCTGAAGTAAGTGCAACAAGAATAACGAGAATACTTTTGGTTTATACATAGCATTTTTATCAGAGGATCCCAAAGATCTTTGCACCATTTCCAGATAATAACCTGAAACACAGGAGCTGAGTGACTTATCTGAGTCACTTAATTGTGAGTCACAGTCAGGAGGAAGGTCTGGGTGATCTGAATGCAAATGACAGGAGCAAGCTTACTCTATGACTCTTCATGTTATATGAGAGAACTTTCAACACCAGGCCTATGTGTTGAGGTTACCTCAGTGCCCCAGAGGGCCACCTCTCCAGTCAACCAAGCAAGATTTAGATTTTATGTGTGTGGTGTATGGACAACATGCAGAAACCACATGTCCAAATGACAATTGGTACAACACAGGCACAATTCTCAGTAAATCAGTCCTGATACCTAACAGAAGAACCTGGGGAACTTCTCAACCTCGGTTTTCTCTTACTCTTTGCCATAGCTTACTACAGTCAAGTATCTCTCCATATGTTGTAGGCAGAATAGCATAATAGACATCATCTGTGTTTTCAACTCATTTCTAATCTCAAAAGTAATTCCAACCCGTGCCAATTACAGTAAGGAATTCCCCATGGAACCTATCTGTCATGTGTCTGGGCTTCTCTTTGCTTATGCCTTCATGTTAGTGCCAAGTCTAGGAGATAGTGGGGTGGGGGAGGAAGACATTGGGAGTCCAGCAGTTTTAATTATGAGGAGCAATGCTAGCTGACAGAATCATTGCTACCTGGGCTCACTTGAGTCATCCCTTCACTGTGCACTGTGATCTATTACTACAATAATATTTCCCTGCAAAGAGAAGCCCGAGGTGCTAGGATCTGTGTTTTTAATGTCAGCACCACAAATAACTGTGTAAGTTACATTTTTGAGTGCTGGCAAATTCCTAGCACCTTGCTACCAATGTAAATCATCACACTATTTTATCTTGAGTTTCAGACTTGCTTCCTGACGAGAGAAGGTTTTAAATCATCCCTAAGTGCCATAAGACTTTCAGATGTCTCATGTCAGATCACTGCCACACCCTCTGCACAGTGAGCTATGGAAAGCGATCTAAAATCGGCATGGTGGGTATAGGTGCATTGTGTACATACACTGTCTTTGCAGTCCACGTCTACTCTCCCACTGTTCAGCAGCAGCTGGAGAAGAGCCAGGTTTCCTTTTCTCGCAGCCCAAAATGCAGCATTAGCAAGCGGTGTTTCTTTCTGGTAAAAAAAAACCCAAACAAACAAACAAGAAAAGAGCAGGTTTAAAACACTTTGGAAGATGCACCGAACAAACACATAAGTGCAAAGTCTGCAATCAAGCCAGACAATTGTCATTTTAATACGCTGTCCTTTCAAAGCCAGCTCATAGAGAGGAAGCTAATTTAATTTCTTTCTGCGATTAAAAAGCTTGGTCTCCCTGCACTACCTCATGTTCTTTCAGGTCTCCCTTGTGTCCATGGCAGCCTATGACTTTATCTTGCTCTGTAATGAGAGACTATGATGCTAGTCCAGCCCCACAGGGAAATGTCACAGAAAACAACATGCTCGCTGGTACCTGGATTGCCCACTTCTGTGGTGGGGCTGGGCACAGTTAGGGAGGCTGAGTCATCCTGCTGACATGTCCTGCTGCAGGACATCCCCCTGGGTTCCAGGTTAGCTCTCTGATGGCTCCCTCTTTTCTGCATATAAAGTCCCAATACAGGAAAAATGTTGCTCATGCATCTCCCATATGGTTTTGGTCTGTCTCCTCCCTGGAATTAACACCCTGTAACTGTGGGCACTGGGTGAAGCTAGTTAAAAAAGTCTAAAATCTCTCTCTCTGTAGACTCGTGGATTCATTTTCGAGGTATGCATGGCAGTGTGTAAGGAAAAAGTAGGAAACACTGAAATCTAGATAACACAGACCACTGCTAAAAAATTGGTAGCAATATAATACACTTTTGAGGCTTTCTTGGCTCTAGAAACAATGTCACAGCATGACTTCTCTAGAGTAGGAGCAAATTATCACTGCCGCAGTGGAGGAGGAGGAGGACAGCAGAAGAAGACACACTTTGCTCCTGACCTCCCTGCCTGATCCATGTGGGCAGTTGCCCTGATAGGTAAGCACTGTGATGGGTGAAGTGCAGCAGCGAGCCAACTGTGAAACTCTAGGGCGGGCTCATGTTTACAAATGGTGTAAAAAATACCATGAGGGTACATGCCTCCACGGGTCTAAATGTCAATGCACACGTGTAATGAAAGTCATGACTGGATGGTTTTATGGTTGATCCTTGACACGCACACATAGAGCAGGGTTAAAATTGCTTCCTACACTGACATGCAAGTAATAAACCTTGCAGAAACATGCAGGCACAAGACCAATCCTGCATGAATCTATCCCAGATCTGTCATGCTGGGCAGTTGCCATGGGTTGCATTTTTAATATTCATAGGTTGTAAAATTGGTAGCTGTTTGAGACAAGAGAAGTTCAAACGGTTCAATAAATTATAAGACACTTCCTATAAATTGATAGCGATATTTCTTGAACCAGCACACATAGAAGTCTGAAAATTTTAGCAAGCCCAGTAGGCTGAATTCTGGTCTTCCTTTTACATCTAAGACATTTCCCTTGGTGAATCAGTAGATAATGTTGACCCTCCTTGCTGGCAATGCAGAAGTGTTTCCCTATCTTTACCCTTAGAACCACTAAAATTTCCTGTAAAAGCAAACAATTGACCTACACATGCAGTGGTCCTCTTTGCTCTGATTCATTAGGCAAGTATTTATTTAGAGAGCTGGTAATTAGGAAATTGTCTTACTGTCTTTATTATTATGATACTCAGCAGAAAGCTGTTGCAAAAGAGCAATATTTAGACCGTAGAGAATGGGAAATCAAATTCCTTACCTTTTACCGTTTCACTACTATCCCTTAAAGTTTTACAAAGCTTTGAGGCATGAAAATATGTCCATACAGGGAAAGATTTATTTCAATCAGCCCAGCTTACACTATGAGAGCACAGTAGCAATGTGACTGCATTTTATTATGCCCATCACATAACTACGCCTTTATCAATCAGGTAGGCAGGAACCCAAATCAATACTCAGGAACTTTTCACCTGCTTTAATCAGTTTATATGAGGAGAGAACTAAGTTGCCAGTGTTACCCTAGTCTGGAAGTAGAAGTCCAAAGACTTTAACCTTATGAATCATAAATTCCTACCTCTTCCTACCTCCCCATACCCTCCCCTTAATTGCTACAGTAGCTCTCCAGCAAGGTTGTCCTCATACTTTTGGCCAGACTCAGGAAATGGAAGAATTCTCCAGTGCATCAAGGACATGAAATCAGGTTTTGGAGTGTCTGCTATTGGAGATTGTGCTTCCCCTTGTGCCTCCTGCTCGGTTGCCTTTTATAAAGGCAGGTTATACATCACACTTAGACCATCAAACATATTGTGACTAAAAAGCAAGCACAGATCCAAGCTATTTTACCTGCTAGGATGAATGGGATATGCCTGATAAGGACACCTTCAAGTAGTACCTGGTGGCAACTTCTCTCCTGCTTTCAAACCAAAAATTTATACCTCTTCTCTTCACTTCAAGGTGACATCAGCAATACTGACGTCATCAGTGGGCAGAATGTAAGGCACCACTTTGGGATTAATGATCTAACCAATTGAATAATATTGGAGCAAGAAACGGGTTTTAATCAGCAGGATGTGACGTAAGTCTTGACTGCAGTTGTTAATTTACAAACTCAATCCTGTCGTGTCAGCTACTTCTTAGGGAGATGTAACATTAAATTTCAAGAGCTTAACTGGATACAATTTTCATGTTATTCTTACTATAAACTAGTCTGCTCCTAGTTCCTCCTTCAAGTAAACAACTGAACCTCAGCATTGACAGTCAGGGAACAGAACATAGTAAATGTTCAGAAAAGTCATTAGTTAATATCTTTGGTGAAAATGATGTGTTTAGTTATGCCATTTGCTCCTACATCAACAGCTTTCAGGATACAATATCCTCCACTTCATCAGGTTCTCTAAAGCAGTATTTCAAACTCTGGCTATGCTATTCAATTCAGATCATAGAATCATAGAATGATTAGGGTTAGAAGCAACTCCCAAAGGTCATCTAGTCCAACACCCCTGCAAGAAGCAGGGACATCCCCAACTAGATCAGGTTGCTCAGGGCCTCATCCAACCTGGCCTTGAATGTCTCCAGGGATGGGGCATCCACCACCTCCGTGGGCAACCTGTTCCAGTGCTCCACCACTCTTACAGTAAAGAACTTTTTTCTAATATCGAATCTAAATCTCCCCCCTCTATTTTAAAACTATTACCCCTTGACCTGTCACAACAGGCCCTACTGAACAGTCTCTCCCCATCTTTCTTGTAGGCCCCCTTGAGGTACTGGAAGACCACTAGAAGGTCTCCCCGGAGCCTCCTCTTCTCCAGGCTGAACAGCCCCAACTCTGTAGCAGTGAGGAGGAAGAGTGTGGTTCTTACACAGTGGTCTTGGAGATGAAAGAAGAGGCAATAGGCAAAGAGAAAGAAGAAAGTAGGGAAAGAGAACTACTAGCCTGGAAGTTTCTTCCTTGTACTGTCAAAATAAAAGAAAATTCCAATTTCTTTCTCAGTTTCCAAAGGAGTCCTAATGGAAAGGAAGAATTGAGTAAAAGTTTTTAGAAGAAGAACTAGAAATCCAGATCAAACGTGATACAATGGAAAATGTTAGGGGGGGTTCAGAGGAAAGGACTTTATTAGATGGTGATACATCATACATGAGGGATCCTGATAAAAAAGAAAGGTCATTCAAAATGTAAATATAAGTTTAAACAGACAAAAGGTGGTAGAAGAGATTATATTTGTGTGTATAGACAGCAAGGAAGAAGGTAAGTAGTACCTCATGGAGGTAATTTCCACAGTAAAATGGAAAACATGAAGAGACAGCAGCAAACGGAGGTGGTAGGAATCTAAGGTAACAGTCTTCTGAGAGACAGAGAAAATGCCAAGCAAAAAGACAGAGAAAAGAGAAAGCAGAGGGAGGTGGGGGCCGCACTTCCTCAGAAGGAGAGGGAGCAGACAGTGAACTACCCTGAATGGGAGTACTTATGGGAATACAAAGCAAGAAATAGGGCACAAAAAAAAAAAAAAAAAAGAGATGATAGGGATAAAACTGAAAAAAAGTCCTGAAGGACAAGGTAGAAAAGCTAGGAGGCATAAAAAGAGGTAGCAAGAAGGTGACTCTGGCACCACCAGGACCATGGGGCTGGCATCCATTAGGGTGGGGTCTTGTGGGAAATCACGGTGGGAGAAAAACCTCACAGAGGCAGAATGAAAGAGCAGAAGAAACTAAAGAAAACAAAAGCAGGTGTGAGACCAATACAGGGCCAAAAATGAGATGACTGGGTGGATTTCACTGCCCAGTGTATGGCTGAGCCACACTGTGAGCAAAAGTACCCTGCTCCCTGCCACATGAGGTGGAAAACACCTGCTGCACCACCATCAAACCAGCACGGTGCCATCCCAGCACCAGAACTCCCAGGGTGGGGAGACAGACAGGAGTGAGAGGCAAGTGCAGGGATTAATCCATCAAATAAAGCAGTGTGATACAGCAACATGGCAAAGGGCTGGCACAGAGTGAGTGATCAATAACAGAATGGCAAGCACAGCATCCAGAAAGCACATAACAGAGAGGATGTTTATCTAGCATAAATATTATCTGTTAGCATCAGATAGATTGCTGCTTACTTCACTTTTTTGCCAATTGATTTTATTCATCCTGCCCTAGGATTAAAAAGAACCCACTTACATTAGGTGATGTTTGAAAAAGACTTCTTTTTCATACTTTTGGATGGAATAAGTACAAAAATCGACAGGAAAAGGGAACAAACCAGCCTGGCTTCATCTGACACCACAGCCTGAAATGATGGATAAACGCTGCCTCCTTATATCATTACACAACCAGCACCAGCAGAGGCTTGTGAAAAGTGCAGAGGAGGCTCCAGACTGCACCAAACCCCGCAGCGCCGAGCCCGGCCACCCTAAAAGCAGCGCGGAACCTCACGGAGCTTTGCAGTTTATGTAACGCTTAACCACGCGTCTTTTGAGGGTGTGTGTGTGTGTGTGTGTGTGTCCAGCTATGGAAAGCCCCCGCTCCTTTCGCTGCTGCCGCCGCGTCCCTCCCGGTGCATCCCCGTAGCCCGGGAAGGACGTTACTGGTTTCTTTCCTTCCGCCCTAAACCACCCTCGTTTTTCCAGTAGAAGTTAAAAAAAAAAAAAAAAAAAAAAAAAAAAAAAATAAACGGCACCCCCAAAACAGAAGCAGG
>VXBZ01010321.1:150389-165437 GCA_013399135.1 Heliornis fulica | reverse complement strand
CACATCCTGCCCATCGCTCCGCGCTGCTCCGCGCCACGGGGCTGCTGCGGCGGGGCGGGGCGCGGGGCCGGCGCTTCCCTCCCCCATGGCTTTATGCTCAGAAGCTTCTGGCTATCACTGCCCTTTAAATTTGGGGTCGTTAGGGGGTTGGGGGTGGAGTGTTAGAAGCTGGTATTATTTGTGTTATTATTTTAATTATTGTGATCGTTGCTATTGTTGTTATTGGTGATGATACAGTTGTTGTTGTTGTTGTTGTTGTTGTTGTTGTTGTTGTTGTTGTTGTTGTTGTTATCATCATCATCAGGCAGGTATCATTACCGGCTGGGGGACCACCTGCTGGAGAGGAGCTCTGCGGAGAAGGACCTGGGGTTCGTGGTGGGTGACAGGTTGTCCATGAGCCAGCAGTGTGCTCTGGTGGCCAAGAAGGCCAATGGGATCCTGGGGTACATTAAGAGGAGCAAAGCCAGCACGTTGAAGGTGGTGATCCTCCCCCTCTGCTCTGCCCTGGTCAGGCCTCACCTGGAGTCCTGTGTCCAGTTCTGGGCTCCCTGGTACAAAACACACAGGGATCTCCTGGAGAGAGTCCAGTGGAGGCCACAGAGATGATTAAGGGCCTGGAGCATCTCCCCTATGAGGAAAGGCTGAGTGAGCTGGGGCTGTTCAGCCTTGAGATGAGAAGACTGAGAGGGAATCTCATCAATGTTTAAAAATATCTGAAGTGTGGGAGACAAAGAGAGATGGCCAACCTCTTCTCAGTGGCCTGTGGGGACAGGACAAGGGGCAATGGTCACAAGTTGGACCTCTGGAAGTTCCACAACAATGTGAGAAAGAAATTCTTCGTGGTGAGGGTGACGGAGCACTGGAACAGGCTGCCCAGGGGGGTTGTGGAGTCTTCTTCTCTGGAAATACTCAAGACCCGTCTGGACACCTTCCTGTGCCACCTGCTCTAGGGAACCTGCTTTGGCAGGGGAGGTGGACTCAATGATCTCTCAAGGTCCCTTCCGACTCCTACAATTCTGTGATTCTGTGATTATTATTATTGGTGGTGGTGGTTGGGGACATCACTGCAGATTTCCAGTACTTAAAAAGAGCACATAGGCGTGGAATTGGATTTTTACAAGGGTAGATAGTGGTAGGACAAGGAGGAATGGGTTGAAGCAAGAAGAGGGAAGGTTTAGCTTGAATATCAGGGGGAGGTTCTTCATGGAAAGACTGGTGAAGTACTGGAACAGGCTTCCCAGAGAGGTGGTGGATGCCCCAACCCTGGAGGTGTTCAAGGCCAGGTTGGACGGGGCCCTGGGCAACCTTGTCTAGATGTAGGCCTGGAGGTTGGTGGACCTGCCTGTGGCAGGGAGGTTGGGACTCCATGATCCTTGGAGTCCATTCCAACCCAGACCATTATGTGATTCTGTGTGATGCTGTGGTGTTGTTGTTGTCATTGTTATTGTTATCATTATCGTTATCATTGTTGCTGTGGTGATGTCATGATGATGACTATGATGCAGCCACCTTCATCCCCTGTTCCAGCAGCAAGATCCTACAGCAGGGTTCCACACTGGTTCAGACCTGCAGAGCAGCCTCCACTGCTCCAAAATAGCACTGAAATGTTCGAAAACCCAGGCACCCCACCGCAGTCCAGGTCTCCTCACAGAGCTCACGTCACCTCCATGGGACATCTTTACATTTCACATTTTTACCTTTCCTTTCATTTCTGTGAAGAAAACTGTCAGAAAGTGTTGTTATGTGCATACCCACACCACAGTTGCACAAGGATGTGGGGTTAGCATTCCCTCACCTTGCATTTATCCAGCTATCACCAACATTATCTCCCATGGGGGATGCGGTCTCATTAGAAAGACAGTAAGTTCTTAAAGGCTTAATTTTAAGCCTTTAAAAATTAACAACCATAAAGCCAATACATGTCCTGCTTTGCCTGGCTGCCACAAATTTCATTCAAAGTCTGTGTGATATAGAGTAGGCAAAACAGGGCATGCTCTGGTGGGACATTCCTGAATTTCTTTGCTATTGTTGGTTTAAACAAAGCCCTTAGGGATTTTCTTGTTTTGATGTGCACTCAGAAATCCCATTCACAAGACAATTACATGTGCACATTGAGAGAAAATACTTGCAGCAAGATCCAGATAATTTATTCTACAAATCTGCGTGTGGAGGATTTTCTGCACATTTTTTTCCTGAGGCAATATTCATCTGTGCATACAGTAAAGCAAGCTGTAGGCAAGCAGATGAAAGATCCTAACAGCATAAACTCATCCTAGAATGTATGGCCTGGTATGAACCTCACCTTCATTACTGAGATCATACAAACATGGATGATAATTCTGAATCTTTTTTTTTTTCTTAAAATACTGAATAAACTCAGCAGATTGCACCCTTAAGAGTCATCCTTGCTCCATCCAGTTGCACAGTGATGCTTGGCCACTCAGTGAGGAAAATATCACTAATCTGTACACACTCCCTGACTCACCCCTGGAAAATCTCTGTATTTATTCAATCCATTGTGAATAGCATAACAATCTTTTAACATTAATCAGTCAAAATGTTAAATATTCTGACAAAGAAAAAAACAGAGAATTCTCTGGATGAACAACAGGAGTCTAACAAAGTAGAAGGGTTGTTTTTTAATCTTTATTTTAGATATCAAGACATAAATCTTGAAGATCCTTTCTTCATTTGCCCACAAGATCTGAAACTGAACCTGTTTTCAATTGCCCATGGTCACTTGTGATTTTGCTGGTTTTTGTATTCAAGACCAATAATTTGCCATACAAAAATTCGAGATGTTGCAGGATTATTTTAGAGTTGTAAAGTGACAGGGGTACCATACAAGGGTAAACAGAAGTAAAATAAATTGCTCGTGGATACTTTGTTGGTTAGAATGGGTGCTTTTAGTGCTAATCCAGGTAAAATAAAGTTGAGGGGAGGCCAACAGAGCAAGTCTGAGAAATCTGTCCTGAGGCCTTGCAAACTCAGTGCCCGTTACTAACAGCAGGAACACTGTATTTTAGGGCTACCTTGTTACGCTGCCCACATCTCCCTCATTCTTGATTCTTGGCAGGATATTTAAGATTGTGAGATATTTGAACTGGTTGGGATTTGTTACTGCTTGGCAGAATTCATCTGCAGGGCAGCAGGCTGCATTCCTATCACCCAGTATTTCATCACAGCCATTATTTCAAATATTCTGAGCCATGTTGGTTTATACACATCTGAAGGCTACAAAAAATGGATTGCTGGAACAAATGCACCATTGCCTTTAAAAGCTGATCCAACTATTCTATGTAAGTCACAGACAAACCTCTCCTAGGCCAGAAGAGCTCAGCTATACATGGAGAATTGAACTAAGTGGCACAAATTTTAGGTCAGCCAAAACATTCATTTGGAGATCTTGATTCCAACTTCCACCAGTTTGGATGCAAACACTACATTCATTTCTATTTGCTTTAAACAAAACAGCACTCAGCAGGCAAATACGTTCTCAGAAATGCCAGTGAAAGGCAATATAAACTTGCCTGCTGCGTATGTGAGCACCTACAAAAGAGTGTGTCAGTGTGGGTTCTGTGACTTCAGTGAGCTCTGACACGGGATTCTGCTCCCATCTTGAGAACCTGTTGCTAGATTTGACTGCCACCTTCCAGACTGAAGAGCCCTTTGCTACGGAGTGTATCACACGCTGCGCCTGTGTCACTCAGGAGGTAGTGCGCTGACAAATACCTTTCTGCACTAACTTTTCTCATTTCCCGTGGGGTTCTATGTCCGTAGCGTTGATGCATTTCCTTCCATCATCACCTGTATAAAGATCATTGGTGGGAGCCTGTGACATTTATTCTGTGATTGTTAACTTATTTATTTTTCCAAAGTTTTACAGAAGGTGGAGATCTTACCATAATATTACCAGTTTCAGCTGTACTCACATTGTATTCTTTCTGGGGGGCATTTTCTTCCCTTAACTTTCATGCAGACATTCAAAAAAATGAAAATAGGTTTGTATGCCTTTCCAGAAATAAGCTGCTTTATCCAAACAATAAATAAAAAAGGTAATTTAAAATATAAATTGGAGAAATCTTCCATGGTTTTGGTTACAAAATTTGAAACTTGATTTTACCCAGACAACAGCAGCAAGGCTATGGAGGAGAACAAATTGTATTTCTATTTTACTACAGGTATAAATTCTCTTTATTCCTCTAGCTCTTTCTAGATAATGTCAAAATCCTGGATCCCTGCCTCTTGGAGGCCTGCTGTGTGTTTCTGCCTATGACCTCCTGTTCAGACTCAGGCAAACCTTTTGTGACAGAGTCTTCAAAAAATGGCATCTCACTTTGGCTTTCTCACCTTCTTTCGTCTTGTAATCCAAAATGCAAACACCTGGGGAAAAGGATGCATTTTTTCCCATCATTTTTTGTCAAAAAGATGAAATATCAGCACAGAGTAAAAGAGCAGATCTACAACTTCTTTCCCTGGTCTTCAGACCCTTTATGTTGCTGAAGTTACTCCTGATGTTGGCCAAAGCCTGCACTGCGCTGTGGAGTGAACCAGGTTGGCCAGCTCTGACACCACCAGCAATCCTACTGTGCCAACGTGGATGTCTGAGCATACCAAAAAAATCCAACTGCTTGGATAACTAAAACGTTTCATCCCAATGTCTCTGGGGATGTCTACATGAGTGCTCTAGTCTGGGTGAAGAGCACCCTTCTCAACTGAATCTCCTGATTGTCTCTCTGTGTTGTGCTGTTCTTGTGGGGAGATCTTGTACTATGCAAACTGGATCCATTTTTTAACTAAACTCAAAGGATTTCTGCAGGAGCAGACTTAGTGGACTGCAGATGCAAACAGGTATTCATGTCCTAGGGTTGAATGAAAGCTAATCTGAATTAAAACAAATACACAAACCCAATGTGAAATGGGCCCAACACAGATTTTAGGTCCTCAGCACCAACTGTTTGCTCTACAGATTCAATCCCATTAGTCTGCACTACTTGGAAATGTAGACGGCCTGTGTTGTCCAAAGTAGATTGCTGCTTCTACCATAGCTAGCTTAGAAATCTCTTCATTTCACTGTAGCCTTTGGTGTGGGGAAAAAAAATAACTGACAATAATCTGCCTGGTACAGACATCACCTCCCCCCCATCTGAAAAATAGTGAACATTTGTGCCATTGCTCTTTCCTCTCAACTTGTGTGTGCTCTCTCATCCAAGGAGGATCTGGGAAGTCTCAATATTTGCCCAGGACTTGTAGATATCCTACAGTACCTACAGGTCACAAAATATCTGGAAATTCCAAGCCTGCCTACTGCCAGTTACTGCATGCTCCACCAGCCCCCTACACGAAGACAGTGAATGTGACCTTTTCAGGGTGTACTATGCACAGTCAGATTGGTGGTACAGAGCACACACAATAAACATGACACTTCCCAAACATGCTGTACCTACTCAGCACAGATTGTGTCATCACTTCATGCCTGTGCAACAAGAGAGATACGCTCTGGAGTGCCTGGACATGCCCAAGAGTATACTCTGCCTGGGAGTATTAATTGTTCCTAATCCAGCATGCTATACCACTTGGGAGTATTCTTCTGCCCAAAGGGTATCCTCAGATGCTTCTTGGTTCCAACTTCTAATGCCCTTTGGCTCCTTCACAGGGTGAAATATCTGGGCTTCCTTCTTTAAATGACAACAGCACTGTTCATCTCATGTGAAACGCTTGAACAACCACAGATAAAACAACCTGCCTGTTAGAGGATCATTGCTTATGTAATTAGTCAGCCTTTGTTTGCAAAATGCTAGGACATTATGAGGTGAATATCACTTTGAGTGCAACTTTATTGCTACATCTTTTTAGACAACCGCTCTTAAAAAGAGGAATAGTGACAGATCTGAGAGGCATTTCTAAGTTAATTTGGTGACCTGGTATTTTACTTCACTTGTGTGAACAAGGAATATTAAATCATGAAAGCGCCAGTACACATCCATCAATGTGTCACTGGGAAAATGCATAAGCACACACAGAGATGAGGTGCCTCACAGCCTTGCTGTTGAGGTGGAATGCAATCACAGAATCACAGAATCACAGAATCACAGAATCACAGAATGGTTTGGGTTGGAAGGGACTCCAAGGATCATTGAGTTCCATGCCACTCCCTGCCACAGGCAGGGCCACCAACCTCCAGGCCTGCATCTAGACAAGGTTGCCCAGGGCCCCATCCAACCTGGCCTTGAAATCTTCTTGTAATCTTCTAACTTAATCTGTTTATGAACAAAAAAGGCGCTCTTCATTTCAAGACATAATACAGTCTTACTCGCACTCTATGAAGAAATATTTCAGTAACATAACTTCAGGAAGATCTGATACTTGAGACAGTGAAATCAGAAAGTCCTACCATATAATGGTAGCTCCTATAGTTAATTCATAAGATTGCATCAGGTTAATTGATGCTGTAATGATTTTCCCATATATTTGCACACGCACTTATGAGACCTATTTCAGGCTTTGGGAAGCACTTACCTGTGATTCTTTAAGGAATTGTACCAGGTTTTGTTTATTTCTTTGCTGTAGAACCTAATTTAATTTGAAAATAGAATACTGTGAAATTCAGATAAAATGAATTGAAGAGATTTAGTGACTGTCAGTTTCAGAATTACCAGGAAGACTAGAGTCTTCAACTTGTTACTTCACTTTTACATAAAAATGTATTTTTGTTGTAAAAAAAGTCATTCTGGTATCTCTGTTATACAGCTGATAATGCCTAGGTAAGGGAAAATGAGCAATTTTTCAAGATCACACAGTAAGGTCATAGAAGGTCTGAGACTATCTGAGATATTTGACTGAAACATAAACCTCTGAGAAGAATCATCGGCATATATTCCATATTGCATATTGGAAATTTACTGCTCATTCAGTCCCAAAGCCAAACTCTCATAGTGCTCTCCACTTGTTTGTCACCATTGAGTATAGCTCAGGCTTCTTAACCAGAGTCCTTTACCAGAGAAATAAATACCATGCCGTGTACCTTTAAGAAATTTCTGTACTGTAAAGAAACAGAAAATTCACATCACAGCTCTTCTGCTAACACCCGCTGATAACTTTATCTTGGTGAGGCACTGGAACAGGTTGCCCACAGAGGTGGTGGAGGCTCCATCCCTGGAGTCATTCAAGGTCAGGCTTGATGAGGCTCTGAGCAACCTCACCTAGTTAAAGGTATCCCTGCTTACTGCAGAGGGGTTGGACTAGATGACCTTTGAAGGTCCCTTCCAACCTAACACTTGCTATGATTCTATGTTTCTATCATTATCTCCACATGTAGGTAATACAAGGTCTCTTGTGCACCTGGCATGGGACATACATTTCATTCCCAGTACCTCACAGAAAATTGTAACAGCTAGAAGTTCCTACCCCTTAAACAGCATTGCCCTTGGGGATAAATATATAAAAAGGATGCTATTTCTACCTTGCTCTGACAGCTGCAGCAGAGGCCTGCTTTGCTTGGTAATTTGAGTTCCAGCTGCTTTGAACTGTGTAACACAAACTCAGTGATCTTAAGGGTCATTTCTAACCTATATGATTCTATGATTTTTACAGTATAAGACCATAATTAATCTACTTCTTTCAAAAAAAAAAAGATGACAGAAATCTTAAATGTTCTGCAAATAAATTGCAGATTACACACTGTAAGCTAATTTATTTTTAATTTTTTTTCTTGTTCAAGAAAATGCATTTAAATCATCAGCAACAACTTTGATAAAGCAGTCTGTAAACCAAAAGACTTTCCATCTGGCCTATCATTTACATTAATCTTTCGCTTGCTAAACTGTAGCATAACCAGCTACACAGGCTGTTTCTTTTTTCTATAATATTTACAAAAATACAGGCCTATTTTACTAAAAATAGTGTATAAAGAATGTAATTCAAGTTGCTCTTTTGGGAGAAGATTTTAGAAATGAATAGTGATAATAAGCGAAATTATTTTAGAAACAAATCCTTCAGCCATCTCAGGAAAACTGTACCAAATGTATCCCATAAACCTTTTAAAAACAGAATGGAGAATTTACAAAACTGGACCTGAAAAAGGAAAAGTTTGGCTAATGATAGAAATAGTTGACCCAAAGTGCTCACACTGTATGCGTTCAGACTTCTCTGGAGCTATGACCTTAAATCTTTCTTTCCACTCCCTTGTCCTTTTGTTGAGGCATTCTATGACATCATGTTTCATATCCAATTTGCTGGTGTAAGCTGGTGTAAGGACACTTAGCTGCTAGAGACCACACTCTAGACACACAGAGTGTTATTAACTTCTTCCACGTGGACCCTTGAGCTGATGCCTGAGCTGGTGACCTAGGGGTTGATAGAAGTAAGCTCTGTACTTGAATAAGCAGTACAGAGTAATTCCCACAAATTGTCTTTTGCGTGTTTCAGTGAATTACCTGTTTTGTTTCCTCTTTTCCATTTGTTCCTGGCAAATTAATGCCTTTAGCCAGAGACTTACATGTCAAGGAAGTCAATGAAAGGACAACAATTATCATCTAAGACTGTTTTCCAGCCCTGTATGAGCACCAGGACACCATCTTCACTATAGTGCAAATGCCTTCCAGCCTTCAAAACAAGCTGAACTTAAACACCTCTATCTTAGCATCTGTGCAAGTGCATCATGCTTTAAATTTTTTTATCTTTCCACTTCCAGTCTTGGCATTTTTCTCTCCTGAAGCATATGTCTTTCAGGCAGCAGGTACAGACTGTGACCATACATGTTCTTCATCTATTATTTCACAGAATCACAAAATCACAGAATTGTAGGAGTTGGAAGGGATTCCACCCCCCCTGCCAAAGCAGGTTCCCTAGAGCAGGTCGCACAGGTAGGCGTCCAGATGGGTCTTTAATGTCTCCAGAGAAGGAGACTGCACAACCCCCCTGGGCAGCCTGTTCCAGTGCCCTGTCACCCTCACTGTGAAGTTCTTTCTCACATTGGTGCGGAACCTCCAAAGGTCCAACTTGCGACCATTGCANTATTCAACAGAATATACCACCCCTCCACCCACCCCCACCCCCCAAATATAACCTACTCCTGTTCTAGTAAGTGGAAGTTTTGCATAACTAACAAAGACAGAAAAAATCTTAAATACAAAAATTTAGGTCAAATTCTAGTTATCCTAAGCCTAAGTAAACAGATTTGTTAAAGGGGGACACACCTCATTAGTGCTGCACAAGAACCACAAAATTGTATTGCAAGATTCCCACCATCTTGTACACACAAGATGTTCTGAACGTCAGAACCGTATGGATTTGGTTATTTCTTCTCTGTCCCAAAAGCCTCATCTGAGGCCAACAGAAGCTGTTGCAAAGCATAACCTTCAGGATCCAGACACTCTGAGACAGCTCCCTAGGAGCTTGCACCCCTCAGAAAAGCTGATCTGTTGGATTGTTTTCATCCTCACTTGGAGAGAGTGGAAGTCCTCAGAGGACAGGACTGAGGACCTTGGGCTGAGTTTGACAGGAGTTATCTCTATGCACACAAGAGGAAAATAACCTACATTGCCAGGAGCAAAATTTATTTGAGTTAGTGGCTACAGCTCTGACTCTTCAATTTCTCTGTTTTATGCCCCATTGGTCAGAAAATCAGTCCACTAACTGAAAAGGAAGAACTTGCCTAAAGAACATAGGGATATGACAAAACGCCCAAATGACAAAATAATATTACAGCAATACTAGGAGGCTAGCATTATAAAATATCCTGGAAAAGTGTCTTATAATTAACATAGCTGAAAAAAAAATAACAAAAACAAGGGGATTTGTAAGATTTATAACTCTTATAATCATAAATATCAATTCCATAGATAATTTTGGTATCTGTGTTATATCTGTGTTAGGAAAATCTGTAATTGTGCTGTAAAAAACCCATAGCTAGGGCATGCTCCACTAAATTTCCTGCACTTTCACAAAGATTTCTTGTAAATGCAATGTCTTTCTACGTTCCAAAAATAAAAATCAGAAAATCTTAATGCCCTTGAACTCCAAAAAGTTCACATGATCCTCAGGTGGAATAGGCCAGTATAGCAGTGGAGCCTCCTCAGTTTATACTGCTGGAGGTCCAGCTTTAAACATAAGGTTCTATTTAAAACTTGAGAACTTGATGGTGAGAACTATGGTCAGGTTAGAGCTGAGTTTGAAGTAACCTGAGGCAGTCTTTAAATTTGTGACAGCAACACCACCGAAGAGCGCAAATACCTTGCCGGAAACAGATCCCCGAAAAAACACTACCTTAGGAGTACAGAAAATCCTTGCAGAGAAAATGATGATTTTCAGACACCAATTGGATTTAACCACTGGTTTGGAAGTCTGTTAAGAAAAGCATTTTACAAAAAGAAGTAGTTTCCATGAGAAGCTGCTGTGGCAGAGAATCTGTGCATAGTTGTCTTCCTCAATTTTGATGGCTAAAGCAGCAGTAACAGCATTGGTGTCAGCACATAAAAAAACAGGATGTGAAAAACACAAGAGCGGATGTTTTATTTTTCTCCAGTTTGACTGAGAAATCATCAGGTACTGACCATAGAGAGCACATGCTTCTTCACAAAGAATCAGGCACTGTATTACCGAGACTTGTTTCCTTCTAACAATGAAAAGAAAAAACATTAAGAAGCCAAAGAGTTAAGTGAATGGATTTTAATGTTGCCCAGTAGGAAGTTTCTTCAAGGAAAAAAAAAATCAAAAAGATACATCAGACAACACAGCGGAGAACTGTCAGGTGTAATTTGCTTAGGGGGTCTTAAGTTAGCTATAACTTTAGCTGCATCCCCCAAAATGTTCCTCTTGACTTTCTGTTTAGAACTGGATGGCAAAGAAGTTGTGTCTTACTTGCAGGGTTGCTGTAGCCACCGGGATATTCAGTGTGTAAACACACCAAGACAAAGACTGGGAGGGACTGGCTTTACTTCTACACACTGGCTATTGAGGAAGACTCGTATTTTTGCCTTGAAAAATGCAATTTACCTTCTCCTAAAAAGTGAAAGTGTTGTAAAGTACCAAACATACTCCCCTCTTTTGGCTTGCAGTTCTCTGCACTAAAATGGTTTGAAAAACTGAAAGGCATTTAAGTTTTTTCTCCACCATCTCATTGGTTGGACTTGATCTTCAAGGTGTTTTCCAAGTTACAGATCCTGTGATTCCATGATTCTAAGTAATGAGATCTCACTAAGAAGTTTGTACAAGATTTCAAGAGAAACCAAAAGATACAAAATTTGCACTTAGCATCAGGACCAGAATTAATTATGGTTTTCTATTGTAAGAATGTCAAGTAAACTTAGGAAGCAGAATGTGCAGGATAATCTTAGTAGATGAGACTGTTGGCTGGCAGAAGGAAAAACAGACCTGATACTAGGTTGCAGAGGGTTGCTAAGTAAAATAGTAGTTGTTTTATTCTGAATAATTTGGTTCTCAATTTCACTAAGAACTGTAGGCATCTAAACTGCTTCTGCTGACAGAATGGCTTTTTCAGACCTGGGCTCTTGCTTCTGTGGGCCTCAATATTCAAATTACAAAGAGGATAATTTCTCTTCTTCAAAGTAATATGGTAGGATCTTCAAATAATATGCTACAAGAAATTTCTGCAAGGTGAAAAAGATCAAGGAGAACTCCAGTACGTTCCATGAAGACTCTTCAACAGACTAAAGCTTTAGGACCAGACTCAACATAATACCAGATACACATCTTTTATGAGGGGAGAAGATGCACAATTTAATCTTGAATGACAACTGAGTAGACATTTGAATCTGTCTAATCTAAGAGACTTCTGAGCTACCTGGCAGCATATTGGTTCATTATTATCTCGAATAGTGAATTCCCACATCATCCAGCATGGCCATGTAGGATAGGAATGTGTCATGGTTTAACCCCAGATGGCAACTAAGCCTGGCTCAACTAGAGAATTCTCAATTCAATAGGGAATTTTCAAATCTCAACTAGAGAACTAAAAAGATAAATGTGAGAAAACATGTGGGTTGAGATAAAGACACCTCAATAGCTAAAGCAAACACCCTGCATGCAAGCAAAGCCAGACAAGGAATTCATTCCTGGTGTCCCATGGACAGGTGTTCTGCCACCCCCAGGACAGCAGGGATCCATCACACCTAACCGTTACTTGGGAAGACAGACACCATGGCTCCTGATGTCACCCCTGCTTTCTTCTTCCCCCAGCTTTATATGGTGAACCTGACATGGTAAGGTATGGAGTATCCCTTCAGTCAGTTGGGTCAGCTGTCCCAGCTGTGTCCCCTCCCAACTCCCCAGCCTGCTCACTGGTGGGATGGGGAGAGAAGCAGAAAAGGCCTTGGCTCGATGTAACTGCTGCTCAGCAGTAACAAAACCATCTGTGCATTGTCAACACTGTTTTCAGCACAAATCCAAAACACGTCCCCATACTGGTCACTGTGAAGAAATTAACTCCATCTCAGCCCAAACCAGCACAGATAGTGAATGTGGTGTCAGCACAGGAATCAGGCTTTGTTCCTGCTGTGCAGCTCATGTAGAATAGTTCATGACTCCTCATCCATAATAATTTTGCTGTCTCTTAAATTCTGAGGTACTTGGTGCCGCCTTCCGGTTCCCGTGGTAAATCATATCAAGTAGGAGCTCAATATTACCATCAGTATTATTCACTGAGATTTTTTTTGAGGATCTCATTTTCACTGCAGGCTTCTAGTTGATGAGTGTAATATGCCAAGTCCTAAACATGTTACGAAATGGTATCATGAGATGAGATCTGCTGTACTGTCCATATCAGCAAGAGGATGGAACAGAAATTGTATCAGCAAGGCGACTTTGGAGCAAACAATTTTGACTTGAAATTTGAAATCCACTCTTAAGTGAACGTCATTTAAAAGAAAAAGTGTAAACACAAAGAATGATCTATAATCATAGAAGTATAAATGGCTACCAATCTAATGGGATCTGTTTATGTCAAAATAATACAGATCCAGAAACACTTTCAATTGCCTAAATTTATTTAATAAAGTGCTTGACATCTGTCAAGGAATGAAGTCTACTCATTGCAGATGGGAAGTAACAAGGGAAGCGAACCTTACAAAGGCTGAAGGAAAAAGGAGGAGAGGATGTGCTGGGAGGGGAAAAGAGCAGGTAGCTGGAGAAGAGTGCTTTCTGATTGCTGAGAGCTGCCAGCTAATGACTTCTTATCTGTGTTTCTGGAACCTGCAATTACAACAGAAGATGACATGGAGAAAGATGAAGTTTCTCCATGAATTATTGATACAGACCTTTTTACAGGATGAAGTTCTACATTGGATGAGATTACCTCAAGCTCAACAAAATCAGGGAGTGCTTTTCTGTGGGTGTTTGCTGGCTTTGTACTTGGCTTAAAATTGATATAATAAAAGGAGATATGGAGTTTAGGAATTTGGAAAGTTGCATTAAAAAAAAACATCTCTCCTCTATGCTCCTTACTCTACCCTTCCTTCCTGTGGTCCTAAAGGCCTGAAGACAGCAGGTTAGACTCATGCCTGTGCATGGCAGTACTGCAGCTTGCACAACACTATCACAACAGCAGGACCAATCTGCTAGATAATGTCCATCTGCAAGTGACAGGTCACACTGTCATCTCCACATACACACCCACAGACCTGCTCCTGTCTCCTTGTTTGCATACATGAATCACCCTGGCTTTATGTAGCTCCAGGCTCTCTGTGTAACATAGAGACACAAAAATGTCTCTATGGATGGCTAAAGCAATAGTGGCACAAACCAAGGATGGTGATATTTTCTGAGCAGACAATCAATACCTTGCAGCTGGTGCTTCCTGAAACAGTATCCCAGGGATTTCCCTTACTACTGCTGTGCAGCATGTAGCAAAGCCCTCATAAAGTTACAAAATATTTTGCTACTCACATGAATCATTATTAAAACATTTTAAGTATTGTATCTAGGCATATCTTTGTGCCTGAATCTGGCTAAGTTTATGGAGAGAACAGCACTGGATGTGTCTTGGGTTGGAAATGTGAATAGGTATGAAACAGGACAGCAATGTCATTGAGCACTGTGACTCCTGAAATAGATGACATGGTTGTCAGGTCTCCTTCTCCCTCCCCAGCCTCCCTTCCAGCTTCTGTGCCACCCAAAGCCCATGCCCAATATCTTTGAAAAGACATTGTCAGCTGTGGATGAGCAGGAACACCCATTTCCTAAGCAGCCGAGAGCACTGTCTGTGCATCACATTGAGGTGGCCTGGGCTGTACAGTTTCCAGCAGCCTCAGAGCACTGAAAAAAGAATCACGGAATCATAGCAAGATGGTTCTATGAAATAGAGTAGATGAATCTATGAAAATAGAATCATAGAATTGTAGCAAGAGGTGTTGTGATTTCTGCAGCACAGCTGCACAGGGAGTCTTCCCAAAAGACCCTTGGATAGAAGCAGGGTATACCTTGGGTAGTGATAGCCATGTGCAAAGAGAAAGATGGGAAACCTTCATTATAGTACCCATATGTGACATGAAAGGTCATGGTTTATAAGCATGGAGTGCTCTGAGATTTCTTCATCATCTGTTAAAAACCTTAAAATTTATGAGGAGCAGCTGAGGATGATTAGTCTGGAGAAGAGGAGGCTGACGGGAGACCTTATCACTGCCTATGATTACCTGAAAGGAGGTGGTAGATGGTCTTTTCTGCCAAGTGGCAGGTGATAGGATGAGGGGAAATGGCCTCAAGCTGCATCAGGGCAGGTTCAGGTTAGATGTTAGTAAGAAATTCTTCACTGAAAGAGTTGTTGGGGTGTGGAATGGGCTGGCCCGGAAGGTGGTTGAGTCACCACCCCTGGGTGTATTTAACAGACAGGTAGATGAGGTGCTCAGGGATATAGTTTAGGAGAGGACAGGTACGGTTGGACTCAATGATCTTAAAGGTCTTTTCGAACCTCGTGATTCCGTGACCCCGCACACTTACCGGCCAAGAGGAGGGCCAGATAACTCCGGTGCCGGGGGATGCTGTGTGCCCGCGGAACTGGGCGTCAGGGCACACACCTGGGGCAACCCACCGCCA
>VXBZ01010321.1:33275-150254 GCA_013399135.1 Heliornis fulica | reverse complement strand
GTACTTCAACCTGGCCGCGGCAGCCCGCATCTGGGCCACAGCCACCTGCGGGGAGGAGGCGGTGGGCGGCCGGCGGCCGGAGCTGTACTGCAAGCTGGTGGGGGGGCCGGCCGCCGCCCCCCTGGGACACGCCATCCAGGTAACCGGTCAGGCGAGGGGTCGCGGCGTCAGGATCCGCGCTGCGGATCGGAGGACGGAGGGGGGACGGGGGTTGCGGCGAGCGGCTTCTTCATGGTCTCTGTGGGTGCTGGCGTTGCCCCAACGCTCCTGCCCGAGCCTCTGCCCGCAGGTGTCCCGACAACACCCACACGCCAGCCTCCGCCTCGGGTAGCGGCTGTCCCCCCTCCTCTGTCCCCGCTGCCCCAGCCGGTGCCCACGGGGCTGCGGCTGATCCCGGGGCTGAGTGAGCCGCTCGACCCACCGTGGGGGGGTGGACTCTGGAGGCGGCTGAGGGAGTACCCGAGCTGTGCTCTGGCGCTTGGCCCGTGGTCCGCTGGGGGGTGTGTGTGTGGGGTGTGCGGGCAGGGGCTGCGATGCTTCTGGGAGCGAAGGAGGGAGCTCGGGGCGGGGGAGGGATGGGGGCGTACCGCACGGGTAAACCCTCGCTGAGAGCGGGCGCCTTTCCAGGGGGCGGCGGGAAGAGAGGTCCGGGTTTAGTCAGGTGGCTTTGTGGCATTTTGCAAGCGCTGAATGTGATGCTCGTCGTCTGTGCCTTGCCTGGTCTGTGGGAGGAAGCCGGAGGAGCGTCCGTGGGACTCCGGCAGGGAGTGTAAGCACCCAGGGCGGTGAGGATGACCATGTTCCCTCTCAGCATAGCGTAGGATTATTGCATGCGTTTTGTGCCAGTCACAAGAAAGACAATAAACGGCAAAACTCCTGGCAAAGGGTTGATGAAAATACATTTTCCCTTTGGTACGAACGTGTCTGTTCATTCGTTTCCTTTGTATGAACACGTCTGTCGGAGGGCGAGGAGGGAGTAACAAATGCACCGAACTCTGTGATGTACTGCAGTGGATGTTCAGCATCAGTTTGAACTTTGTTCAAGGGGGCGGCGGGACGGGATGGGACGGGACTTTCCTAAAGCCTCAGACCTCCCAAAGCTATTTTATTTTTATTCTCTTGGTGGGAGGAGAGCCAAAAAGAAACTTCAATTTGAAAGGGATTTTAAAAGCTTTAAGGTCCAGTTTCTGACTCCAGGCAATACAAGAAAGAATGCAAGTAAATTTTTAGCATCTTGGAAGAAGGGTTAGTGTTTCAAAGTCTTTTGAGGTGTTTGCATATTTTAATAGTGAAATAATCCTTAGTAGCTGGTTCCAGAAGAGGTCACAATGCATTAGAGAGATTTTATTTTCTTTTTTTTTTTTTTTCTTTTTTAATGGGGTCAAATGCCCAAGAGAGGGGAGAGGACTAATAGGGTGTAGCCTATGTACTCCTTGTCATGTGCCAGAAGGGAGCACATCACGCAGCCTGCTCTATGGCAGCCTGTTCATTAAGCAGCCACAGCCAGCAGTGTGCTTTGCCCAGAACCTCTCTCCCTACCATGCCATGCCTCACTTGAAATCACAGTTTATGTCATGTCTGTGTAATGCCTCCATCATAAAAGGCTTGGAGATGCTTACAGGCTGAGTAATACACACTTTTACTAATAGGAAAGCTGGGTTGCAGGTATTACATGCTTCAGCTGAAGTTACAAAGAAAGGTTGTGACAATGAGGAAACTGCTTTATTCTCTGTTTCTAACCCATCCCTGGAGTTTATGCATCCATCCTTCCATACTGAACTCAACACCAATGTTTAAAATTGCCTGAAACAACCACACTACCAGGTAAATGACAAGCTGATCGCCTCTGCCACATTGTCAGCAACGCACTGTAGGCCACTGCTGTGTTAAAATCCCATGTTAACATGCCATGGAATACCTGAAATCACAGTGTAACTGAAATCAGGAAAGCAAATGCCAGATAAACACATTGTCATGGCTTAGTCCCAGCTGGCAACTGAGCACCTCAACCGCTTTCTCACTCTGCCCTCTCCCCCACCCCCAGGGAAAAAAAAGGGAAGGCAAAAGCAAGTCACCTGAGTTGGGATAAGGACATTTCACTGGGAGAGAAAAGTGAAGGAGTAATAGCATTGACAGGAATTATAGCAAAATATACCAAACTGATGATAGACAATGCAGTTTCTCACAACTCAGACTGTACAGCTCGGAGCTGTCCTGAAGCTGGACCATCACCAAGCCACGTGTTGTGTAGCCCCCTTTTATGCTGACCATGACATCATGGTATGAAATATCCCTTTGGCAAGTTTGGATCACCTGTCCAGGCTGTGTCCTCTCCCAGCTTCATGGGTGCCCCCTCCTTGCTGCCCTGCTAACAACACGAGAAGATGAAAAGCCCTTGACTGCTTGGCAACAACTACAAACACCAGGGGTTATCAGCACTGCTCTCATCCTGACTCCCAAACTCGGCATTCCATCAGCTGCTAGAAAGAAAATTAACTCTACCCTAGCCAAAACCAGGACACACGTTAAGTGGATGAAAGCCTGTTGTGTGATGCACTACCATCGATGGTTTTTTTTGTAGTTATTCCCTTCATGTACTAACACCCAACTGGAAATAAGGCTTTGCTGTATATAGGAATAGACTAGAAAGGAAGGGGAGTTCCTAGGCCCTAGACTAGAAGGTGGTCATTGTTCATGCCTGATTCAAGTTCCCAGAAGGTCTACTGATAGCTCAGCCCTGGCACAAGGAAGCGTGTTGTGCCACTTGCAGCAACTGGCTAAATGGGGATACAGCAGTGTCTCTCTCTGGTTTTAACAAAGCCCCACTGAAATACATAACATAAATACTTCTGTGACTTGCCAGGAGTTGTTGTGGTTCAAGAAGGGTTACAAAGTCTTTCAAAAGGCCAGGGAAATCCAGCCATGGAAAATGCAGTAACAGCACAATGTACGTATTATCAAGCCATTCCACCTCACAAGTTCAGAGACACTGTAGGTAAGAGAATAATTTCTTTCATAGAAAAATGGAGAGAAGTGCATTAAACTTTTACAGAAGCAGCGCTTGCATGGAAGGATTTTCAATTGGCCAAAGTATTCACGTGTTGTTTTTTAAGAGTCTGAGGGAAGGTTATGTGGCTTTACAGAACAGGTACACACAGGTACAACAGCTGCTGTGTCAGGCCAGTTCCAAGCTAGATAGGTTGAGCGTGGCGTGCCTGAGACACTGCCTGTGGGAAGCCGGGAATAGCCACTCTGCCCAATTATTTATTTTCCTTCTTTTTTCTTTTTTTTGTTCTGCTGCCTTGTTGGCAGGGTTGCTGGAATGTGCTTTAAATAACTGAAACTCCAGCTGTTGCAATGAAATTGTTTGAATTATATGCCCAAAAAGAGGAAAAAAAAAAAAAAGGAAAAGAAGATGGTATCTTGAGTTCAGATCAAGTGCTCTGGTAATACTGAAATCACATAGGTACGTGTGAATGTACCTCCAGAGCTTAGTGCTCCTCACTGTTTTGTGTTCATTCAGCCTTTCTTTGAGGCTGTTCCCACATCAGAGCTGAAACTGCTGTAGCAGCAACTGCTTCCTGTGTGTTTCCAGCCTGATCATTGTGAACGTGAATTTAGATCTAAAGACCGTATCTCTCACATGTTATAAAACTATTTAGGGAAGCTTGTGCTGTTGTGGTATGTATGTCAGAACTCCAGGTGCGTGTTTGCCAGGAAAAGCTCAACTGGGAAGATACTCCAAGGTGGTGGTAGCCTCAGTTCATGATGCATGGATTGATTTCTCAGTGTATTGATTTTGCAGAGAGTGACATGATGTTCTTTGTTGTCTCTGCAGAAACTGGCAGCATTGCCTGTAGCTGGCACAGGTTGGTGTGGTGTCTGCTGTGGCAATCCGTATCTGAATCCAGCAGTGTCCCAGCATATTGTAGTTTGTACAAAAATCAGCCAAGCCATCTTCTCCACAAGAGCTGTAGGAGAGTCATGTTGGAACATGATCCCCAGACATAGTTAACCAGTCTATGTATGTGGGGGTTTAGTGGGTCTCTAAACAACACCTTAAATTTTCAAGAGTTAATCCTGAGCCAGGTTGACACCCGCACTGCTGAATCAGAACAGCTCATGGTAGCTGAGTCTTCTGGAAACAACATCATAATCCGGTTTTCCAGAATAGGATGAGGGCAGAACCATTGCTAGATGCAGATTAGATGTAGGTGCTGAAATTACTACTGCTGATGCAGGAATATTCAGTGAACATCTATGTTTTGTATTTGAATGACACCAGATTTATATCACATGAGAACAATGATGTACTTTCCAATCCATTAGTAACTATGGCAGATGTTAAACAAATTCTGCTGGAGATAAACATCTTAAATTCACCAAGCTCACAAGACTGCACCTAGCAGGAATGTGAGAGCCCTAATGTTTTTCCTGTACCACAAGCGGACAAGAACAATTGCTCCAGATTGCATGGTTTACGCTGTGGCTAGCCTGACAACAGTGACAAACAAAATGTTCTGAGGAATATACTTCATGCTGGCAACATGGGTAGTTGAAACAATGAAAGATTTGTCACATCTTTTTGGTGAAACTATGCTTAGTTGGTAAAGGGAATACTGAAAATACTCCCTTATTTAAAACAGCAGCCCAGCACAGTGTGAGGACCTCACAGGCTGTGGTCAGGCAACTGTCCAACTGAAGTAACCATTAAGAGGGTGCTGCCATTCAATGAAAATGTCATTTTATACTGGGAGTTGTACAAGGATCTGTGCCTGGCACAGTTTAGCATTTTCATTTCCACCCAGTGGCTGGAGTAAGTGAATGGCACGCTAAAAAGGATCCCTTGATAACTAATTACAGTAAAATGCAGTTTCTTGAAGATAAAAATACCGCCTGTGGGGCAAGAAAAGATGCCAAATTAAAAGATAATTAAGTTTCGTGAAGTTTGTAGTCTTCTATACAGTAATGATGAATAAAGAGCTTTAAATACTATCAAAGAGAGATTATTTGTGTATCTCCGGAGTGTGGCTTTAGTTGTGGACTGGAAATCACAGAATCAAAGAATTGTAGGGGTTGGAAGGGACCTTGAGAGATCATAGAGTCCAACCCTAGTAGTAACTTCTGCAAATGAAGATACAATGGGTCTCTTTAAATGGAAACTTAAAGGGAACGATCTATAGGATCCATTGCATTTTCCACGAGTGCATATTGTTCAGAAGTCTCTCATTCAGAATGAGGTATAATGGCATAAAGAAAACCAAAAGCTGTATTATAAAACGGTGACACCAAGCATAGAGGCAAGTAGCACATAGTGTATTTTGGATGGTTCTTTCATGCTGGTCTATGTACGTATAGGTATATTTCACCATCTTTTAGGAGAATTGAGGATATGTTGAGGTGTGTTGGTCTTATTCCAGTTTTAAGAACCTTTGTTTCATGAATTTCCTGCAGACACTCCTGCAGATGCAATATAGATAATTTTACCAGAGAATCAGTAAATTAATTAAGACTTAGTCCAGATTATTTAAAGAGCTGCCTGAAATTTTAGTTTTTAACATAAAATTTAGTGTGTTTTGGGGTATAAGTGTGTCATTTAATCACCAGGGGAATCATTGCTACAATGAAAATGAAGCTGTATAAGGAGAGAAGCAAAATTTAACCCCTGTTTAGTCAATACTCCAGCTCAGAATCTCAGTTAACAACAGCATGAGTGTGCAGGGCGTAAGATCTCAACTGAGACCATCTTCCTGTTGTGTTTCAGGGACAGTTTTGTGATTACTGCAATGCTGCTGATCCCAGTAAAGCTCACCCAGCAGCCAATGCAATTGATGGCACAGAGCGTTGGTGGCAAAGCCCTCCTCTTTCTATGGGCCTGAAGTACAACAAAGTCAACGTCACTTTAGATCTGGGACAGGTAAGTGCAGAAGCTCTCGGGTGCGGTTTGATCATTTCTTGGATTTGTATACAAGCTTTGCACTTGGGAGAGGTGTCTGAACTGATGACTTCAATTTCCAACACTACACCGTTTTGTCTGGTTTATCTCCTATGATTTTTTACCAAGTTGTGTGGGTTCTTGCCACCAGCAACACACAGGTACAATGACCTTGTGCTTTCTTGTGCAGACACTGTAATAATTTGTATAATTTGTTACCCTGAGGTTACGGGGCTGGGGGGGCGGAGCGTGTCACTCAGTGAAAACTGGGGCTCTACCCTCCATTTCATATTCTGTTTTTCCATGGCTTCACAGAGAGAGACATTTCATGATCTCTCACCCTACACACATTTTATGAATAATATTTGGAGTCTGCTTTTGCCTTAGGAGTCCTTCTGGTTTCTTTGTCATCCAGTAAGATCTTCAAGACTGACAGTTTCTTAGAACAGAAAAATAGTGATAACATGATCTAAAAGTGAAGGGACAGCAAAACCGGTGTAATATGAATTAGTAATATGACAGTAACATGAACACCTGGGCAGGTGATAGACAAGTAGCTAACAGTAAAGCCTCTGCATCTGCGTTTTAAGTCCTAGGGATGGATTCTCAGCTGCCATAATTGGGCACTGATCCAGTGAAGTTATTTAGGCTATGCAAGTTCACACCAGCTGAAAATGTATGGCTATAAATATATGTTGGGGGCTGAAAAATATGTATATACATATATATTTTGGACAGTAATAAGTGTATAATGACTGACTATATAGGACAGGGTTATTTTTTGTTAGGTGTTCAATTTAGCTGACAGTGAGGGAAGAAATACTAAGAAATAAAGGCTCTTTGTGAGACTTAGCTGCCATTTTGTTCGGGATCCAGGTGCAAACCATTTACTCCTCCATTGTGTGTTGTTTTAATGCTACTGTTCTTCACATGGTGATTCACATTTTGAGGATATCTTAATTCAGTGGTTTTGGATTCAGTATGTCAGCAGCGCAGAAATACTAGACAGCTTAAAATAGAGAATATCAGTAGTTAAACATCAGTGATTTTTTAATTTGTATTTCTATTAATGAAGAAAATAGGAATATTATTAATTTAATTGCCTTTCTCCACTTTATCATGAAAGAGAGATTGCTGTGTGGAACCTGATGAATTTCTAGGTCACAGCATCCTCATTAGCCTAAGCACACTGTGATTGGACCCATCTCTGAGTTGTTTTTCTGTTACACTGTAGAGTTGAGGAGTGTTGTATCCCCTGACGCCTTGTGTTTCTTTGAAGTGAGCCGTTCTTTCCCAGCAAACCGTAGGGAAGTGTGTCTTTCAGTGTGGGTGTACAGAGTAGAGATGCTGGATGCAGGGCAGGGTGCTATGAATAGGCATGGGAAAGCAGTCACCTCCCAGTAAAGCAGAGCTTTTCTTCTGAGCTGCTTGCATCCATGGTGGTCTCTGGAAGATGCAGGATTAGGTTGCAGGCTGTAACTTGTGTAGTCTAGCATATTTGTCAGCAATACTTTTGCATCATCATTATCCACTTCTGTAGCACAGTGCTCCATTCGAAACTTCTGTTCCCACTGTGTACTTGTTACCTTCTTTGAAAGACCTACTGACAAACACCTTATCTTTTATGTGTTGAGTAAACTTCAGAGAAACCTTCCTTCAAAGAAAGGATGTGAATTGTGTGTCTTTTTTTCATGGGACTCCTTGGAGACCAATCCCTGTGTGCTAAAACTCTTGTAGTTACTACAGGATTTCTCAGTGGGAGGCCGTGTATTTTTCTTTACTTTGGTACCACTTGAAAAGGTGACTCTGAACTCCATTACTTGGAGGCAAGGGAAACCCAAGACAAAGCTCAAAATTACTTCAGGTCTTGTGATCAGGAAGGGATAATTTTAGTTGGTGGATGAATAAAGGTTTAGTGGGATTCATGGGATTTCTTTTTTTCCTTTCTTTTTCTTTTTCTTTTTCTTTTTCTTTTTCTTTTTCTTTTTCTTTTTCTTTTTCTTTTTCTTTTTCTTTTTCTTTTTCTTTTTCTTTTTCTTTTTCTTTTTCTCTTTCTCTTTCTCTTTCTCTTTCTCTTTCTCTTTCTCTTTCTCTTTCTCTTTCTCTTTCTCTTTCTCTTTCTCTTTCTCTTTCTCTTTCTCTTTCTTTTTCTTTTTCTTTTTCTTTTTCTTTTTCTTTTTCTCTTCATGGACATTCTCTTGTATCTGCATTCAGGCAGTTAAACCTAAATCTCAGGATTTGTTTGAACTTGTCATTCTCTTTTTGACATGTTGCCTAGTATTCTCACAACCCAAATTTGTACACTAGTGCACAATACTGCTAATGAAGAAGTAAATGAAATACTGTGACAGAGTAAGTCTACTCAAGCAAACAGGTCAAAACTAAGACCCCAATTCACCTTATTTCAGGGTTTTAAACCCCATGAGCTTGGTGTGTGCTGGTCATGCAGACTTTCTCAGTAGTTAGCAAAGACAAAAATTTTCTGAGTACGATTTCCCCTGAAGTGAGCTGAAATGGAGGTTTTGTTTTTTGAGGTGAAATAAATGTTCTTCGAGTTAGACATGTGTCTGAATACCTTGTAGAGCCACAGGCTGCAATGCCCAAAAGATACCAGGGATGTAGTTTTTCTTACTTAATAGTTGCCCATTCTTTATTTCGATACAGGGCACGATTTTCTGCAAACAAAATATGAAAATGTTTGTGTGTGTGCAAAACATAACAAAGAGTAAGTTACACGTGTGTGCAGGGAAGCAGTGGCTTGAGTTGGAAGTTTGTCATCAAATATTCACAATTAGAGGAAGCAGAACTTGGTGACATGTCAGAAGCTTTTAATTTGCTGTGTTCCTGTCATTATATCTTTTAAGACCAAGAGTGGAGTCTCAGTGGAGCCTTTTGCTGTCTTCTGATGACAATATTTAATTAATAGTTGGACCATGATGAAGTTTGAGCTCTCACTACTCTGGAGTTGGACCAGGACACCCACCTGCTGCTCTTTCTTTTTCAAAAGGGCTAGGGGTGATTTTGGAAGTCAAAATCCCTTCAGGATGTTAAATCTGTCCACTAGAAGAATGCTCATTTTGCTGTACTTTGTAATATGAGAAAAAGCAAAAACTTTAAAGCAAACACCCTGCTTTCCTTCCCTTACTGACTGTCTGTCCTATAGTTATATTTCTAAATTTCTAATCCAACACAGTCCTTCTGAATAATGATGATGATGTTGATCCCTGAGGCAGTCTCTGCATCCTGTTAATGTACCTGCTTATGCAGTGGCTATTCTTGACTTGTTTAAAAGTATTTGGATCAGATGAAGTCTCACTTATTCTTTTGATTGGTCCTGATTTTCCCAACATACTTTTCAACATATTTTAGGCTTCTGTATCCAGCATGTCTGGCTGAAGTTCATTGCCCTTCCTCTGACTCTTGGGATTGCCTAATTTTAGCAGGTGTGCCCTCATCTTTGACTTTCTTAATGGTCAGCAAGTATTACAGTAACACTCCTGCAGGTATTTTCCTGTACTCTGTCTTCAGAAGTAGAAGATGAAGGTTCAGGATGACATGATAGCATATGAGGAAAAATAAATGTTACGCTTCAAAAAGTGTAGTTCACAAATGTTATTGTTGCTTTTAGTTGCTTGTTATTTATTTGCTATGATTTTGTGGCAATAATATAGTGCTGAAAGACTCGGACTCAGTAAAGTCTTGTGCATTAATACGTTGGTTTTTTGTGGTTTTTTTTTTTTGCCTAGTGATATTATTAGTCACTTTTCTAAATTAGAGACACACTCTCATGTAATGTCCAAATTAGTACTTTTATTAGAGAGGGAATGAATCTCAACCATAAATTTAAGATAAGTGGTATGTCATGTGGATGACTTGATGCTTTAGTGTTTTTGGCCAAATAAACGTTTTGTAAAAAAGCCTCACAGTTTAGCAAATCTTCTGAGTTGCTTTTATACAGTATGTATTTCTTATAGGTTTAATTTTTGTAGTTGGTGGCAATTGCCAGTGTGCATAGCTGTACAGACAATATTTGTTTTTGGGAATATTACTCGGCTATTGCTAGCTGTTGTTATTAACTGGTGGTATTAACTATGAATCACAGTATGTTAGGAGTTGGGACCTCAAAAGATTATCTAGTCCAACCCCCCTGCCTGAGGAGTATCATCTAGATTAGATCACACAGGAATGCATCCAGATTGGTCTTGAATGTCTCCAGAGAAGGAGACTCCACAACCTCTCTGGGCAGCCTGTCCCAGTGTAGCTTCCCCAGGCGTAAAAGTTCCTTTTACGCCTGGGGAAGCTACAGTACTGCAGTAGCCAAAACCAGGGATGGCTTTCATGGAGAATCTTGAGTTACTTTGTAGGAGAGAATTCTGGTTCTGAGTATTTCAGTTTGTGCAGAAGGCTGATTTGGGATCATGCCACAAAACACCGTGCTTTGAGGTTAGTTGATTTTGTTAATCTGTGTGTGAACTCAGCTGATCAAGTAGCAGCCATCTGATAAAAGTTTCTAGAAGCTGTATCAGGTAGTGGAAGCTCAATGTATTCCTCAGTCATGTTACAAGAAACGCTCTGAATGAGCTGCCAGTCCTAATCAGGGAAATACTCTGTTTCTTGCTCATATATTATCATTTCAGCTGTACTTGATGTATATTGTGTTTTCTTAAAACTTTAATTAAAGACCTTTTGAATGGCTTAGTAACATTTTTTTTTATGTTTACATCAATAGATCTATGTATATGGCTTTAAAATGTGTTTTGGTATTAATTTGATGTTAATCTCAAAATGTACAGAAAAAAAAATCTTTCAAGTCTTGCTCTCCATAGCTTTCTTGATGCTATCTTCCTCCAGTTCTTCAACATCCCTTTAGGATGGTGTTTGTTCCTACTCTGATCTTGCTTCCCTCAATGTCTGTACCCTGATTCTCCAACCTCCCTTCCTATCCCACATTTCTACACATTACTTTAATTTTGTGATATGTTGTCCTTAACACCTCATTTTCAACTCAATATAGTCAAAGCAAAACCTCTGCTGACAACCCCCAACCCTCCACACTTCCCTGTGTTTCCTTCCAGCGCTGAAAGTGTTACTGTGTTTTTTTTATTTTGGGCTGAAGCCTTCATAGGAGGATGTTTATCTTCTGGACAAATGAAGCCTGAATTGTACAAATACTTTTCCATATGAATAGCTTCAGTGTTCTGTGACGAAATAGGCTATATGTAAGAAATTGTTATGAACATTGAGTTGGTCTTTGTCCAGATTGCAATGGAACAGTGGCTGCATGAGAAATTTCAGGATGATAACTGACAACCATTGGTGTATCTTCCTGCAGCCTTGGCAAAAAGACCAAAGACTGATTGAACCTGGACAATGGACTATCCTTTTGTTTCTAGAAGCATTCCTTCTGTTCAGAATACTGCTTGTGAAGCATGAAGAGCTGCTGCACTCCAGTCCCACCCATCAACTGTGATAGGGGAATAAAAACAAACAAAACCCCTTAACATCTCCAGACATGCCAATGAGGCATATTCACAGGCACCAACTTAACGTAACTAAGCATGCTTTTAAGTATCAGTAGCTAGCTAAATGAAAAAGTCATAAGAATACAACATCACAGTGCTAACTGAAGGATGTTTGAAGTCCCACACTCATTCCCGGCTCCTGCACCCCTGACTGTGAAGCTGTCATGCAGGGCATGACTTGGGCATGACTTAGGTATACTGTGCAGTGGGAGCCTCTCCAGTGACTGCTCGTGCCCTGCTAGCATTGCTGTGTGTATGCGTATGCAGTTACACTGTATGGAACGCCTTCAGCGGATATACTGCCTCTCAGACACTACCTACGTGGGATTTTCTCCATGCCTCTGCTGTAGCTACTTGTCCATATAACCAGAACAGTAGCTGGCATCTCCAAGAAAGGCTGGGTCAGCTCTCCCTAGCTGGCAATGTTTCTATTACAGTTTAATCTGCAAAACACATTGTTGGGGATTGCCAAATACTGACTGTTGGGATGATTGAGTCTCCAGATCTGCAAGGCTGCCTGAAGTTCTAATGAGAGGCTGCTGAAGAAAGGGGGTGCTGACCTCTTTGCAACCTCAAGAAATCAAAGCCTTTCATTTTAACCAGAATGCATCTAAGTGGATCCTTGCTTTTATGGCTGGGTCTTCCAGAAAAATCAGTGCTCAAGACCTTAAGGCTTCGTTGCATTGAGAAACTAATGGGCGTGCACACAACAGTCTTGTGTGATCAGAGGCACTAAGGCATGTTCAGGAGCAGTTCACTCTTCCTTGAATCCCACTCCTGCATCAGCCCACATTCATGAAGTTCAGTTTATATGCTGAACTGTTACCAGATTTCTGCCTCTTTCTCACTTTTTAAATTAACTTATCCAGCAAGCAGAGAAAGTGTGTTTATCTGCTAACGCAGGGCATCTTTCATAGAGGTCCTTCAGTGCAGGGACCTTGATGAGTAACTTCTGAGCAACGTGCGATTCCAACCACGGTGTTGTTATTCAAGGTAACGTCAGAAACATAGCAGAACGGATGTATTATGTTGACCAATGCTTTAGAGGTGTAAGTGCCATCCCGCCGCAAATGGCTGCTCTCTGTACTTCTACAGTTTGGATTACATGAAGAAGAATTCTTGTAATAACTTTTTTCAACACATCTCGAGATCTATAAAACGCCTTGGATAGGTGGTCTACCTGACTTCAGTCTTTATTACCACACTTCAGGGCTTGTTACCCTTCGTCAGCCTAAAAGGGAGAACAGTCCCTTTCTCCACGTGCAGCACACAGCGTATTGATTGTTCAGAACATAGTGTGGCTGTATTTTGTACTAGTTTATGTCCAGCACTTAGCCAACAAATCATCTCAGTGGTCTGGTGTTCTGGTGGTAGGTATGGAGGAAAATATGCTATACTTCTGTATATGCGTATCTAGCTTTTTTACATTTGCTAATGTATTTTAGGATTCAAACAAATTTTGGAAATTCCTCTATGTAAACAGATCTTCAAACTTTTAAGGAGAAAACAGAGAAAATTTTAATTATTACAATTAGAATACCCATGAGGCTGTAATGAGTCATATGAAGTTTGCTTTCTGTTGGGTTAAAATAAGTAGCATGTGTGCCATAACAGATCATTAATATTGTATCATTAACAGTAATTACTCTTTTAATTCAGTCTTTCATTCACCTTCGGAGCTTCTATAGAAATATTTCTATCTTTATAATGTAATATTGGTAATATCTAACACTGAATTATAATTTCTGTCCTCTGATGAGGAAGACATGTTGCTCATTCTACTGGATGATTTTAAAAAAGCCATTTATCTGGGTTTTTGAGAGAGCCAGAACATTTCAGATCTGAAGAAACTTGAATTGAACAGGAAAAAGTCACATAAGTGTGTAACCGGTTCAATTCCAGCTGTTAACAGTCCATCAGGTTTGACCCATGGTACTAGATTTCAGCAGGTGACGGTATTGGGACACTTACAGGAACACATCCTTTTTCAGGCATCCATTTCCAGAGTGGATTGTTTCCATCACTGTAAATAAAATGCTGTTTCTGCTTATAAACTTAATTAGAAAATGGTCAGAATTTTGATTAAACCTTATTTCAGAATTGGTTTAGTGATTTAAAAAAAACCCAACAGCCTATACGATTGCACAAAAAAGCAGCTATTTTTAATTTTTACCTACATTTTGAACACTTTTTGAAAAATTGGGGGGTGGGGCGGTTACTGTGAAATTTTACTTAAAAGCAACTGAATAAACATTTATTTACAAAACAAAGAAACTCGCTTCCTTTTTCTCTCAAATCTGAATGACTGAAGAAAAACACTGCCTTGAGTTTATTATGCCTTTTTTTCAGGGTAGGTTTTATTTCTGTCAGTGTGATGGGATGAAGATTTCAATTAGTGAAATGCATTAAAATTGGTTTTAATGTTTTTTAGTGGTGTTAGAACAATAATAAACTTCATAGGTGTATTTGAAGTGAGGGCTCTGGCAGCTGTTGCTTGAGTGGTAACTCCTTGATTCCTCTCCAAGATAAAAATCCCTTGAAAGCAGACGATTCTGAATTGAGGTTGTTAAGTGTGAAATTCTGGTGCAGCTTCACTTGAATATTGACTGTCCCTTAGTATTTGGGATATTGCTTCTGTTACTTGGAAAGTGTGTCAAGTGACAAAATTATCTAGAAATAGTCTTAAGGTGGGGGAATGGGTGGCTTAGGTAACTATCAAATGCAACCAAAGGAGTCCCAGTGTAAAAGGTATGTGTGTTTTCTCTTACATTATTGTGACTTTCCTTGGCTACCAGTACAATTCAATGATTGGAATGCAACACACAGATGTACTGGAATGCTGTGAAAACATCTTAGTTCAATGATGTGTTGAGATGCCAACTTTTCAAGGTTAAGTACTGTACCTTTAACTCACCCAAGCAATCATTTGTGTGCAACCAGACCTGTTCAGTAGTATGGGAGACATCATTTAACACAGTTCTATTGCAGCCTTTTTCGTGTGTTGTAGCACATTGCCTGGTGAGATACCCAGCTGAGTATCTGGGCTATTATTTTAATGGGAATTAAACTGCAGAGGATAATCTTCTCGGTGTACGTAAAAAAAAACAACCAAAAAAAAACCCCGAAATTGTGTTATACATCAATTTTAGCATTGTGGTACATTTACAGAGTTCAAAAAGCTCCTCATAAGATCTATGTATATTCTATTACCAGCTGTTCCATGTTGCCTATATCCTTATCAAGTTTGCCAATTCTCCTCGTCCAGATCTCTGGATCTTAGAAAGATCAGTGGACTTTGGAAGAACTTACACTCCCTGGCAATATTTTGCTCGTGAGTATCAATCCTTGTTTTGCTTCTCTTTTTGTGGGCAGGTTTCTTTAATGATTCACCCAGTGGCAGGAAAATTATTCCATGAGGCTGGCTGAAGTTTTCAATGGCAGTGAAGACAATGAAAGTCAAATACATTTCTCTTGTCTTATTTATCCTCAATAAATTAGCAATAAGAGTGTAGCTAAAAATGAGCATTATATTTTGAAAATGTAACTCAGTACATCAATATCCTTCATTCTGTTTGAAATACTTGGGGGATTTTGTCTTTTTTGTTTGTTTGGGTTTTTTTGATATGTCAGAAATACAGTGTCCTTTATTCCACAGGACCCTGGAGTTCCTTGCAAAAATCAAAATAAAATACAAATTTAATGAAATGCAAAATTATTTCTATTTTTGATGATGTGAGAAATGTGCCATGTCTTGTCAGGCACCACTGAATTACTTAGGATGAGAAATTACTTGGGTTTAGGAATTTCTGTTCTGTGCTGACTGAAGCAGCCACTATTATTTCACTACAGGGTATAATTTACCTGAAAGTACAGGGGATATTTATTTGTTAATTTAAATTAGAAAAATAGTGCTTATTTTCACATATAAAAATAATTTTGTTCTCACTTGACTAGACTCCAAAGCAGATTGTTTGGACCGTTTTGGACAGGAAGCTAATCTCCCGGTGAGGAGGGACAGCGATGTCCTTTGCACCACAGAGTATTCTCGCATTCTGCCTCTTGAAAATGGAGAGGTAAGTGCTTTTGGAACAATAACATGTAACTCTGGAGGCAAACAGCATCAGTTTCAGACGTTTGTTGTTTCAGTAAAAACCCATAACTTGAAGTAACATTTCTTCTATGGCTGCTTGAATCTTATTAATTAATCCATAACCAAGCAGTTACACAGATATTTACCTTTCAAGAATAAGTAGCTATTTAAGCAAACATGCCACATAAAATGTGGCATGTTTGTAATAGAACACATGTGTTTTGAAGCCATTGCTTTGCATTTAGCTGTTGTTTCTTGCTAGTCAGAGCTGTGGCTTGTGTTACTTGAATGTTAAACTCCTGGTTGTGCTGATGGCTCCTGTGGACATTCTACTTCTGTGCCTGATGTGGTTAAACTCCGGATCTGAACACCTCTGGAGTTAGCTGCAATTTTGAGCATATGGATCTGGAGTTGTAGTTTCATACTAAAGTAGAATGTGTTTATTAACATAGCTGTAACGTTTTCCTAATATAATATTGTAAAGAACAATTCCTCCAGAAGAACACTGAGAGTGCCATACCCCTAGTACGTGCTGTATGACATTTCCTAAAGGAATTGTGCTGCTGTCAGAACTTCCACCATTCTGTTGTTACATGCTTTGAAGCTGTTTGAAAATAGGAATCTGTTTTCTGGTCAGTTATAAATATATGAAATTCTCCTATTCAGTTGTGCAAGTGCACAATGGATTGTTAATTTAATAGAGATTCATGACAACTAGGCTGCTGACATCTGTTCCTTTAAAAAATAAAAAAAAAGTACTGGAACCCTTGCTTCAAAAGTCAGATAAACCTGCTTTCATGTGAGGGGATTTTATAAAGCAACACTCTGTACTTGCTTCCAAAGGACCATTAAAGTGCTCCCAGGCACTGGACCTGGTAACAATAATATTTTCCAGTAATGTTTGTGCCTTAGCCCAAAAATAAATATGCTTTGGGAAAGTGCCAAAACCTGACAGTTTTTATGCAGGCAAACCTCCCATTGACACTGTCAACTGTTAATGTAACTGTTTGCAACTATTCTAAGTGTTTTCCCTTATGAAAATGTGTAGTTCTTGTGTGTTGTACCCACTGTTTTCAAAACAGGTAAAGGCATTTTTCTTTTTTTTTTTTTTGGCAATTTGCCATATGGGTAATGAGGATTCAGGAAGGTTCAAGAATAACAGTACTGTTTTTTCCCTGGGTTTGGTATGAAGTATGTAGTTGCTACTGCAAATATGCTCAGAGGCGATAGTAAGGTTTTATTACTCTTTTATTAATTTTGATCTTGGACACTACTGACACTCGTAGGTGATATGTTTTAATGAAAACTTTCTCACTTCTTTATTAGATTGTGGTATCTTTGGTAAATGGCCGTCCAGGAGCAAAAAACTTCACTTATTCCCCGAGTCTTCAAGAATTCACAAAAGCAACAAACATCCGCCTTAATTTTCTCAGAACTAATACGCTTCTGGGACACTTGATATCGAAAGCTCAACGAGACCCCACTGTAACCCGCAGAGTAAGTACTGTTTTCACTGGGATATACTCCGCAACGTTCCGAATGTTTTAAGTTTGCAGCTTCCTAACAATCAAAATTTGTAGTGGCCCACCAATTAAATCCCTGTATTTTCTCCAGGTTCATCTGAGACAAGAAAGTAACTGGGTCAGCACAGATTTACAGAGGGGAAGTAATGATTAATGGTTTTGTAACAGACCATCTTCATTCTGTTTTTTAATACGGAAGGAAGTTGGGCGTATCATGGGAGCTATAAGAGACCAAAGCAGAAATCTATAAACCATCTTACACAGAGCTGAGGAACTAGAACCCTTCAGCTTTATTTGATGCTACTTTCCCTTTTTTATTCTAATGCAGATTTTCAGGAAATGATACCTGAATTTCTGGGGGAGCGGGAATCAAAAGGTGTACTCAAAAGTTACTATTTTCTCACAGAAATTTGGAGTTGTCTATTTGTTTTCAGTGGATTTTGGGCTATCCAAGAGCTTGAAAACCAAAGTCGCACTCCCATTCAGCGGGGAAATGTAAGGAAATTTGGTTCGCTCAGGGGAACACTACATAGAAATTCATATACTCTAGAGAGATTACAGACTTGATATTGTATTATTATTTTTAACTTTTTCATTTAAAATGAAGATTTGTTAACAATTGGAGGAAACTCCGGGGTGAGGCACTGCACACGTGAGGGTTTCTGTATTGAAAAATATAAAACTATTCCAGTTATCTGATAACACTCCCATTAAGTACCTTTATTGTCCTAAGTAAATGTTAAGATGTTGCTCACAGGCAGATGTAAATGTAGCATTTAGTTTATTTGGCAAGCAGCACAGCTTTAGTGTAAGAAACTTCTGATGTTATCTTAACCATGGGATGTAGGATAGATGAATAAAGTGTTTAGTGTTAAATTGTTAAAATAAAGCACAAGTTTTCATTGTAGACACCTTCCAAGTCTATGAAAGAGTTAATGCTCTTAAGGACAATCTTTATGTTAAACTTACTATAGAAACAGATGAAAAACAGACCAGTTCTGTTCTCCTATCCAAGTAACCGCCTGGCTTCCCCATTAATGGTTTGAGTTCATTGCACATTCAATTATATAGAGTATGTTTTATTTCTAAAGCATGGGAGTTTAGCATGTTAATTGTTTTGGCCTATTACTAATTTGACTTACTACTGATCAGTGACAGTGCAATTACTGTCAGTAGTATAGTGTAGCTCTGCAAAGCTGTATGGAATATAGGCTGGGTTGTTAAAGACAACCAAAACCCACTGTCAGATATGTTGGCAAGAGTCACAGTGATCATTTCTAGCTGAAATTTTACGTGGAGTGTGAAAATGGTATGCACGGTTAGAAATGAATGTTTGTATTTGAATAGTTGGAAAAGTTCTTTGCCTTGAGGAAGCATCTTGTCTGTGCTGGCTAACTCCACCTGCCTAAAAGCAGAGAGTGCATATGGACCCTACAGCCAGTTGCGCAGGACCACATCCAGATGTTTTTTTGAGTATTCCTGTGGACAGAGACTCCACAACCTCCCTGGCCCAACCTCTGTTAGTGTTGTCACCCTCGCAGTGAAAAAGTGTTTCCTGCTGTTCAGAAGGAACCTCCCATGTTTCAGTTTGTGCCCATTGCCTCTGGTCCTGTTGCTGGGCACCACTGAGAAGAGCCTGGCTCTATCCTCTTTGGACCCTCCCCTCAGGTATTTATGGACATTTGCAAGACCCCCCTGGAGCCTTCTCTTCTGCAGACTGAGTGGTCCCAGCTCCCTCAGCCCTCCCTCACAGGTGAGGTGCTCCAGTCTCTCATCATCTTTGGGATCCTTTGCTGGACTTCCTCTAGTATATCTTTCTTGTACTGGAGAGCTCAGTTCTGGCCATAGCACTCCAGGTGTGGCCTCACTAGGACAGAGGTTTGACCACTGGCTGCATGATTTTGTTTTTTGTTTAAGTCATGCCTTTAAAATTCTGATAAGCAATGATTAACTGATACTGTTATTTTTGCATAATACAAGTAAGGAAAGTTATATATGTACTTCTTGTGTTTGTTCCACAGTATTACTACAGTATAAAAGACATCAGTATTGGTGGTCGATGTGTTTGCCATGGACATGCTGAAGTATGTAATGAAAAGAGTGATGAAAACCAATACCAGTAAGTAAGCTGAGCATAATGTTAATTTAATATAAAATAAATGAAAAATAAGAATGTTTTAAATTGCTTTTTTAAATTACAGTATGATATAGTTTTACAGGGACTCTCATTACATTTGAGAAATATGACTGCTAATTATTGACAAGGAAATAATGTCAAGACCTATTGTGTATGAAATATGATAATAAAAAGTCTTTAGTTATATTTTTATTCTTAATTGAAATAAGAGTTTTAGATTTTCAATACTTTTTTAGGAACCTGTAACTCTTCTTGGAAAACATGGGTTAATATCACCTTCCAACAGCAGGAATTAGGAAGCCGACTGAAGAACAAAGTTAGTGAACATCCTGGAGATACTGAGTGTTTTAAATGAGCTCAGCCAAGATTCAATGGCTTTCAGTTGTTACTAGAAAAAATAACGCTAGAAACTCAATGACCTATTCCCTTTTCCTGTGAAATTCCCTTTCCCAGTGAAGTTTATGGTCTCTGTATTGATATCACAAGGAAGTTAGGTGAGGCTCCTTGGCTCATCTGCTACAGGGAAGTGACTGAAAAATCAGGTAATCTCAAACGTATTTTAAAAGCCCGGTTTAAACCTGCTGTTGCACTTACCCATGATAATATTGAAACATTTTTAATCAGGACAATGCAATATTTTCAGTTGTGTTTTAATGAAGAGTAAGTGGGCAGATATGTGCCTCATTTCCAGATGTCTATGCTAGAGAACAGTAAGTACAGAAGGTGTGAAATCTACAGACTAGGATAGTTATGCTCAAAAACTGCATTGTCCCTTGGTTATTAGACTATGCAGATAATAAGAACACTGGAAGACACCTCTCCAGTCTCAAGATCTCTTTGTTCCTCCTGGGATTTGGTTAGTATGCATAGTACTAAGACCTAGCCCATAATCAGTGCCTGCCCTCCAAGCAGGCTATTTAGCTAAAACAAAACAAACGTGAACTTCATTTCCTTGATGAATAATGTGCACTATTTAAAAAATAATAAGTTATGATCTTGTTTATTTAAAACCCTAATAAAATTATTGTAAACAAAGCCCAATGAAAAAATAATTATGGCATGCATACAAAGGTGATAAATATTGTGGTTTACTGTAGGTCAACAAGCTTGAGTCTTAGAATGAAGTTAAAATAGGATACATCCCAAACTATTATGTATCATCATGATTTAATATTCTAGAATAATGTTTCATAATCCGGTTTACCTAATCCAATTATAAAAGTTCTGTATAAGTAATTTGTGCAAAAAACTTCATAATAACATGATTAAAGTGATCAATCATGATGACTTTTAGGAAAGTTCTAAAATATTCCTGTATTCCTGTTTGACCTCTTTAAGTGTGAGCTTAGCCCTGTCCTTTTCACACTATGTGTAAGTCTTCAACTGAAATAAAATGAAGAAAAAAAGTTTAAATTCATCTTCAGTAGAATAAGAGGCTTTCATTTCTGCAGGTTTCAGTGTGAATGTCAGCATAACACTTGTGGGAAAACCTGTGATCGCTGCTGCCCTGGATATCATCATAAACAGTGGCAACCTGCGACAGCTGGGAGCACAAATCCGTGCGAACGTGAGTAACCTAAAAGATTCTTGTTAAACAATTAATATAGTAATTTGCTTGAGAATATTACATGAGAAGATTGGAAGCCTTCTCATAGTACATTGAGTCAACATCTGTCCTTAGTAATCACAGCTGTCAAATCGTGGATCCCCACTAGCACAGCAGAGACTATGGGCATCTTATACAACTTCAGAATCTCTGCCTCCCCACCACCCAGCCTCTTGATGTTCAGATTATCTCTGCTTACAGGTGCTTGGGCTGCCCTCTGTTCTCCAGCTGATGGTTGCCCCTCATGGACTGTACATAAGCAGGCACAAAGGCGTTCCTGGTGGGGAGTCCTGGTCATGCCATACTCGCACCCCTTCCCATGCTCATAGTTGGGAGTTTGGAGCACTTTAGCCCCACAGACTGAGTAGTCAAGCTGGAGAAGACCATTGTACTGCCTCCAACTCTGGAGCCCTCAGGACAAGGACGTGGACCTCTTGGAGTGAGTCCAGAGGAGGGCCACAAAGGGGGCTGAAACACTTCTATGAAGACAGGCTGAGAGAGTTGGGCTTATTCAGCCTGGAGAAGAGAAGGCTCAGGGGAGACCTTAAAGCCAGTACCTGAAGGGGCCTACAGGAAAGCTGGGAAGGGACTGTTTTGCAAGGGAATGTAGTGATAGAACAAGGGACAATGGTGTTAAACTAGTGCAGAGTAAGTTTGTTAGACTTTAGGAAGAAGGTCTTTTCTATGAGGGTGGTAGATCACTGGATCTGGTTGCCCAGAGAGGTGGTGGAGGACCTATCCCTGGAGACATTCAAGGTCATGCTTGATGGAGCTCTGAGGAATCAGAATTAGTTAAAGTTACCATCCACCTAACATATTCCATGATTCTATGATTCTCTTTCCTTGCTCTCCTGTGTTTTACTCATTTGTTAAAGAAAATGACAAGACAGACCCCCTTTGATGGAGGGTGTCACGCCAGGTGCTTTGCGTCTTTCTGTCCAGAAACAAATGACTGTGGTACAGACAGTGTTCCCTTCTCTGTGGACGTCGTGTTCTGAGCAAATGTCCTGGCAGACGGAAATTTCCTTTGTGTCTGGCCTAATTTTTTTCCTCATCTGCTATTCCTGAGAGTAGTGTAGCCAGTGGGTGCAAACCATTAACAGGGGAATCTTAACTGAAAACCAGAAAGGTGTACCTATATAATTAGTTTAAGGAGTAAAGAGGTGTTTAATCAAAACTTCAGTATAAAGCTTAGTGTTGGGTGGAGGGTGAATGGAATATGATTAAAATATTTGATGGGCATGTTGGGACACAATTTGAAACCTCCTTTAAATTCCCTTCTTTGAAAGGAAAATGTTTTCTGCCAGGAGAGAGATAGACAAAGAGCATAAATAATGTCCTGATTTTAAAAGAAAGTTTATAGAAGATCATCTCACAGATTCTGAGCCAAAACAACTTTGCTTCTAAGTAGCTCTAAGGAAAATACCCTTTATAATATGGATTGCTCCCAGCGGTTTGAGAGGATTTGTTGAGAGTGTTTGCCAGGTGCAGACCTCCTTTCCTGGCAGCCAGTAGTGAAGGGATAAAAGCAGCCTCATTAAGCTTCCTAGAAGCCTGAGGTCCCTTGAGAGAAACTGATTGAAAGAGGTTGGTGGGAGCATGTAGGGATAATCCCAATCTCTTGCTTTGAGTTTCCCAGTATTGTATAGGTCAGCAAATGGCCCATATTGGTAAGATGCCTGGTGATGCAGAAGGGTTTTCTATTCCCCCATCAGAGAAAATGCTTTTACTGTAATCAGACCAAATAATTTCCCATTGCTATTAAAAGAAATACTTGGGAGGTATAGCTCACAGACGGTTTGGCCCTAGAGGCATGGAGATTTTATTTACATCATAAATATATTGTTCTTTTTTTTTTTTTTTTTTTTTTTTTTANTTTTTTTTTTTTTATGTTCTCTCCTGTTCTGACTTAGTATCTTGAACCAGCATCTCATTTATGGAGTGTTTTATTTTCTTGAAGAAGTATATGACTAAAACCCCCAAAAGATCTTCACAGGCTGTCACAGTCTGGCCAGGGAACTCAGATGTGACCTGTCTGGTTCTGTAAGCAGACCATAAGGGAACCTGGTGATAGACCACCACCTCAGCTGTGGTGTTGATATTTTCAGGAAAAGGTTACCTTGTCCAAATCTGTTCAGCTGTAAAGGTGCCAAAGAGATACAGAGTGATCCAGTTTCCTTTCTCTTGTCTGTTTGATCACATAGTAAGACATGGAAAATGAGTTGTCCCTGCATTGTGCTCCCAGTTTTGCCATGTACTTGGAATAGAGTTTGCAAAGATTGCTTCCCATACACTTAGCTCATCATGAAGCAGGTAGGGCCAGGGCCTTTAGATGGTCCAGATGAAAGGAAGATTTCCATAAATGTCAAGATTTTTTGAAGTCAGTACTTCAGGAATTTCCTGGGAAGGTTTCCCTGGAGTCCTGGAATGTGTAATTAAAAGCTCACCTAGCAACCAGATGAGAAGGAGAAGGAGAAGCCTTGTTAGCATTCTTTCAAAAAAGTTACTGTTCCTCTCCAGCAAGAGATCGGATCAGAAAAAAAAAAAAAAGAAAAATCATAGGATGATTTTGTGGCAAAACCATGGTCCTGCCCTTTGATTTATTCTATTTGCTTGTTACTATGGTTGGTTCCTACTCAGATTTATGTTATAGATTTGGAAAATTTCAGATGAAAGACGGGCAAAGCTTTACATGACCAACAGGAAGATATTTGTTTTAACTAAGAAGGGAAGATTATGAGATACACATAACTGATCTCTAAGAAATTAAATAAGTAATTTTCTGGGTAAATCCATTAATCTACCAGAATATACTAAAATTGCAGGAACTCTGAAGTGTGGAGTTATTTTTCAGGTTACCTTTCTTTTGCCAGCAAGGCACAAACATTGGACTGACTCTGGGATTTATATTGCAAGGCCTTTTTACCAAAGGTAAAACAGCAAGTAATTGGGGGTTTGGGTTCCCCATGTCTAAGGAGATCAGCGAAGCCAGCTGATGCACTTACAAGGCCACAAGTGGATATATCAATGGATGTATCTCAAGATGCTTCCAACAGGTGAGCTTCCCAGAATGAGCCATATGTGAGGCCAATACGCCTGCAAACAAAGCTTCACAAGTATCTCCCTTTTAATTTCTTCTGAGCTCTGCAATATGAATATCTGTTGGAGGTGTGAAAAGTATAGCGGAACATGTATGTAGAGATGGAGTCAGAGCCACTGTGATTTCAGCTGTTACTTTTATTTTGCTTAAGAGAGAGGAAAAAAGGAACAAACCACAAACCACCCAAAGACAAATGTGTCAGAGCTGGGACTATAAACAACCAGACACTGGAGAAATGAGTTATCTGATTCACCTAATTCTATCCTTTACTTATAATAATAATATTATTGGTCTCTGTGTTATTGTTCTTCATACCATATGTCTTCAAACCATACTTATGAAAGATGACTTGGAATATTACTTTTACAGCCTGCAATTGCCATGGACATGCCACCGATTGCTTCTATGATGCTGAAGTTGATCAGCGTCGAGAAAGCTTAAACATCTATGGGCATTATGAAGGTGGAGGAGTCTGTATTAACTGCCAGGTAAGAAGGTAGTTTTGATCAGTTTAAATAAATGGCATTTGAAGAAGGGCTATAGGAATGCCACAGTGCCCACACCAATAGTTTGGAGTTCGACTAGTCTTTATAGCTTTATTTCTCTGGGGCTGTTACTTGTACTCAAAGCAAGGAAAAAGGTGTTTGAAAATTATTTACATTGTACAACGTCGCTTGTTAATGCATAAAAGGCACATATAAATTGTATTTATGCCCAATCCTATGTGACTCAAATAAAACCACACAATGCAACAATTAACTGGACTACAAAAATTCCCTTTCCTGTTATTACAAACCCTGCCATTTCCCTGCTTAACAGAAGGAAGTAAAATTAACCAAATAAAATTCCAGCTCAGGCCAGCTGGTTCCTTGCTGCAGCAAAACACAGAGGTGTTTCCCTCATCAGCAGGAGTGAAGGAGGACATAGACTATACCAAGCAGGAATCTTATAGGTATTGAAAAAGCACAGAATCATTGAAGGGACCTCAGGAAGTCATCCGGACTAGAGCTCCACTCAAGCCAAGGCGAGATTAAAAGCTCTATCAGGATGCACTGCAAAATGTCCAGTTATGTTCTGGAAATTTCTAAAGATGAAGATTACCAGACACTTTTACAGCGCTTAATTGTGTCACAGTGCAGGTATTTTTGTTACTGTTCAGCAGGAATTTCTCCAATTGCAAGTTGTGGCATCTGGCTTTTGTCCTTTTACTGGGCATGTCTGAGAAAAAATGGCTCTGCCTTCCATGTAACCCCTGCTTAGGTAGAGAAAAGCTGCCACTAGACACCTCTGCCCCGCTTGAACATCTCTTCTCCAAGCCAACCAAAGCCATTCCTTCAGTTTCTCCTTACATCACATGCTCCAGCCCCTTAACTCACTTACAGGCCAGGTTGGCTTGAATTAACAGATGTAAATTTGGAGTCAGAGACTTTACACTATATCTGTTGTTAATGAATAGAACATTCGTGGAAAGAGAAAGGATATCTCTCATCCTGTGTACTTTTGTTCTACTCTGGCTTATTACTATCAGGAAAGATCATCCAAGACTGATCAACTTAATCTAATCTTGGACTTATCATTGCTTTGACTTAATCGTCTGAGGTCCCTTACAGCCTAAATTACTCATTGGTTCAGTGTTCTCAGGGTTAAATACATCCAGACCTACTTGTAAGTCTTTTGTTGTCAGGTCACCTGAAGTATGATGACAAGCAGCTGACTGGAATGTAGTTCAGAGGGAAAATTATCATTGAGCCTATGTTCTTGTGAAACCTACGCATCATGCTTTATGTGTTAACATGTGTGTACACCATGGTGTGCGTTTTAAAATATAGCTGTCGTCAAACAACAACAACAAAAAAGGAATAATAGAATAAAATTTGTAGGGCATGTTTTCTCTCTTACTGACACAATATAATCGGACGTTGTCCGAAAGGCAGGCAGAAGAGTAGAGTTATTGTTACTAGCATGAGTAGAAACATGTTGATTGTCTTGCAGCTGACATTTCTGTGCAGAACTTTCCTCATGCAGCCTGGTAAGATTTATCATGTTGGTCCTTCCTGTCAGCTCTTTGTTCATGAAAGATCTTTTATATTGCTCCCAGGATAGAAAAGAGAAAAATTATTTGTAATTGTTTGTAACCTAATTTTGTTGAAGTTACGCTGGATTAAATGAGTTTACCATAAATCTAATTTTAGCATTTGTTTCCATGGATAAAGTAAATGGATTTTATTTTGTGGTTTGTGTCAGGGAAAAGAAGCATTAGGGATGGAGGGCTGAATGAAGAAGCAATAAAATTGAAATGTTGCATACAAAGATGGATATTGTTTCTTTAGAGTCTGATAACAAGGGGCCTCTGGAAATCACACGTTCCAGCCTCAAAGCAGGTCTAATTAGATCAGGTTGTTTAGGGCCATCTGCAGTCAAGCTTTGAATCTCTGGTTGTGGTTGTGGCACATGAGTGGTTGTGAGTGGTTGTGGCATCTCTGAGGACAGAGATGCCACAACCACTCATGGCAACCTGTTTCAGTGTTTGACCACCTTCATCATAATTTTTTCCCTAATATCAAATAGGAATTTTTCCATATTCCAACCTGTGCCAGTTGCCTCTCATCCCATTGCTGTGCTCCTCTTAGAAGAGTCTGGCTCTGTTCCCTCTGTCTTCCTAATGCTGAAAAGACCCAGATGTCAGCCTATTCTTGTTGATTCTGTCCAGCACCATCTTGGTGGCTCTGCCCACCCCTTGTTTATGTTAAATATGTATAATCACCTTCCTGTTCATCATGTGTTTAGAAATGGCTTCTAAAATTATTAGTTTGCTGCCTCTCCTTCCCCACTGAGCAATGGGCCCCAGCTCCCATTAGCTTTTCTTTTGCTGATGATGTACTCCCAGAAACCTTCATTTTTGCAATTCCTGGCCAGAACCAAGACAACCTCCCTTGCTAGTTTTAACTCCAGCTAAGCTTTGGCTTTCCTAATTCCACTCTTTTGTGTGTGGGCAGTGTCTTTGTATTGTTACCAAGTAGCGAGTTCCTGCTTCTGCTTCCTATGTGCTTTCTTTTTAAGTCTTAGATCAGTCAGCTCTGTATTTAGCTGTACTAGCCTTCTGCCATGCTCACTTGACTTTCTGCACATCAGAAAGAACTCTACTTGTGCTAAGGAGGCTATACATGAAAATCAAGTAGCTCTCCTGGTCCCCTTTCCCCTCCAGGGCAGTTTCACCCAGGATCTTGCCAAGCAGATACCTGAACAAGGCAAAATCTACTTTTCCGAAGCCCAGGATTGTAATTCTGTTATTGGTCTTGCTTACTTATCTCAGGACCTTTGAATCCATAGTCTCATGCTTTCACATCATCTACCAGGTCTTCCTTATCTGCAGGTGTCAACGTGAACATCTCTCCAAACTGGTTCATGCACATTGCATCCATAAATTAATTGTCTTTGATACTTTTGACATAACTTCTACATTGCTTGCACACAACTGCATTGCCCTTCTGGCAGATACTGGGCTGGTTAAAGTCTCCAGGAATAGCAAAGCTTTCTCTAGTAGCCTAAAGAAGTCTTCATCTACCTTCTTGTTCAGGTGGTCTGTAAGAGACACCTACTGCAATATCAGCTGTGCTGGTGTGGCCTCTGCTCCCTACCTACAAGTTCTGTACAGGTTCATCATCTGCTGCAGCCTCAGGGAAAGACCCAGACCTGGGAAGTGGTATCCAACTCTTGGACTTCTGTCTGGGGTAATACCTCCAATGTGCCATGGGCATTAGCATCACTAGTCTCTAAAGAATGTACCCTGTTGTGTCTTGAGACCATCACTGCACAATCTCCAACTTACACAGCTTTGAGGGAGATGCTGGACCTCCTGCCATGCTAAGTGCTGCAACAGCCACTGTCTCCATCAGGTGTGCAAAGTGAGCATCACCCCCTCTCATCTAATGTCAACCTTTCCCAGGAATAGCTCAGATCTGAAGATACTAGAGGAGAAGGCTCTTAGAAGACCTGGAACCTAAAACTGTTCTTCAAACTGAGAGTGCCAAGAGTACGCAGCAGCTACAGCAGTGTCCTGGGTGCCTTGCACACCAACTGCCCCACCAGTCCCTCCATTAAATCCTGAGTCCTTGCTCAGCCCTGTATTGCAACACCCCCCTAAGGAGGAACCAAACAGCAAGTGTGAGGTGGGGGAAGCTGCTTTGGTTGCTTCAGGGCAAGACTTCCTCCCCTGCATCCAGTTCCCTGCTCAGATTACTAGAAGCCCACCAGAATGCCTCATGATAGTGATTCACTCTGTGAATGCCATCGCTGATGCACATTCCCGCTGCCCAAACCACAGGAAAGAGCTTTGCTGTGTGAGGAGAAATGCACTCGGGACTCTGTTCACAGTGGAGTTACATGTGTGCTGTGGTTCAAGTCACTTGTGATATTTTTTCTGTCTGCTTAAAGCAAGTTTTACAGAGACAGAGACTTTTCTAATAGAAGATGTTACGTGCTGACCTGACTGATCAGAGTTTGTTTTTTTTGGATGTTGTTCTTTGACATTGGCTATAAAAAAGAGATAATATACAGTATGAGGAAAAAAATGATGATGCATTTGTTTGGATGATGTACACATTATTGTAAGAGAGCAGCATAAAGACATAAATATCATGTGACAGAGAAACAAGACTTTTCCTCCTAGATTTTTAATAGCTCTTTTTCATAACACTTTAAAAATAAGATTCAACTGCTTTACATGAGAATACCACAATTCAGAAATATGTAGAAAACAGGTGGTTAACAACCAGCAAATGATGAATTCTGTCTTTTCTGCAGTCATATTCCATTTTTTCCTGTGCTGATCTTTTTTTAGTTGTGTATAGAGTGTAAAGGATGTTATTGTTTCTTAACTATTCCAAGTTCCTCTTTTCATCTCATATTCTCCTTTTGTTTTATTTTGAACAGCATAACACAGACGGTGTTAACTGTGAGAAGTGTGCAAAAGGTTATTATCGTCCTTACGGTGTTCCAGCAAGTGCTTCTGATGGCTGTATATGTGAGTCTCCTCTGTTAAGCATAATCTCATAGTGGTGGCCTAAAGATGTTGGAGAACAACCACAAATAACTTTTGTGTTGCTTTACACCCTTTATTTTCAACTTATGTGTAATATGAGCCTAAAGCTTCAGGCCAACTGTAGGACAATAGGAGGAAATAAGCCAGAAAAGGCTGCCAAGGTCATGCAAACCTTCGGTATTGCTACATATCCCATAGTGAGCTGGCATGACCTCTATGAAGACACTTCTATATTCTCTCCTCATGATCTTTTCTCTCTTAGCTCTCTGATGTACGTTTGAGTTATCCTTTGGCTCTTAGTTACTTGAAAGTTTTATTCTGTAGCTCAAAAGGTCATGAGAATCGCTACTGCTATTTCATGTAGTGCTGAACCTAATTAATAAATAATGCGATAAGATAACGCATTTAAAAGAGAATAACTGAGTATAGTTCATAGATGAGTTAAACTACAAACGGGCTGAAGGAGCCTTGTGACAGGTGGGAAGAAGCTATGGTTTGTTGTGGTTGGAGCGAGTCCAGAGAAAGGCAATGAAGCTAGTAAAGTGTTTCGAGCAGCTGAGGGAGCTGGGGCTATTCAGTCTGGAGAAGAGGAGGCTGAGGGGAGACCTTATCGCTTTCTACAACTACCTGAAGGGTGGGTCTGATGAGGTGAGTGTCAGTCACTTCTCCCAAGTAACTAGCAATAGGATGAGAGGAAATGGCCTCAAGTTACATCAGGGGAGGTTTAAATTTTTTATTAGAAAAAAATTCTTCTCTGAAAGACTCATCAGGCATTGGAACAGGCTGCCCAGGGAGGGGAAGTCACCATCCTGGAGGTGTTCAAAAAACATGTAGATGTGGCATTCCAGGACATGGTTTAGTTGACAGGGTGGTGTTGGACTGATGGTTGGTCTTGTAGATCTTAGAGGTCTTTTCCAACCTTAAAGATTCTGTGCTTCTTTGTTATTGAAATAAATGGGAGTCAGCAAAGCCACAGCACACTGCCACAGCGTTGAACGTGGTGTGCAATGGAAACTTGAGCATAGTGATTAGCCTAGATCATGGAGAGACGAGTGAATGTCATGGAAAAGACAGTTGCTGCAGTGCTGTGAAGTAATAACATGCATCTTTCTGAATTAAAAATACTAAACACTCTAAGAAAATAACAGGTCATTCAAGAAGTGCCTGGACAATGCACTTAGTCCCATGTTCTGACTTGGCTGGCCCTGTGTGGAGCCAGGAGTTGGACTCAATGATCCTTATGGGTCCCTTCCAGCTCAGGATTGTGATTCTACTTCTAAGGGATATCACAAAGATTAATTGGTAGTATAAAGTACATGGAAAATATGTAACAACATGCAAATGTTAATTCTTTAAATAATGAGGCATGCATAACAGAAAGTTTAGCATTATAATACCATTGTGCACTGCTGTAAAAGGCAAATTAAGCCTTTTTCAAAGGGTGCCTAATAGCCTACACTTACTTAGCCTGCAGTTGTGTCTCGGAGCACTCAGAGGGCTGTGAGGAAGGGTCTGGCCGCTGCTTCTGTAAGCAAAATTTCCAGGGAGAAACCTGTGAACACTGCGCTGATGGATTCTATGGTTACCCATTTTGTGTCCGTAAGTATACAAATAAAAACCTCTCTTTTCCAGTATTTTAAATGTTCAGTAAATAATTAACTGCTTTCATTACATTTGACTTGGCTAAAAGAGCTGTTATTTCTGCTTCACCTGTTTAGACATTCTGAGAAATCAGTTGTCATAATACCAAAGAGAATCTGGCTTATTTTACAAAATGATGGTTTTGTAAAATAGAAAAAAAAAACAATCAAATAGATTGTGCTACATTCTCAGTCCTGAGTTTAAGACATCATTATTGAGGCCACAGCCTGTCTCTCAGTAAGGCATGAACTCCACTCCTAAATCCCAAGGTGAATTGTTTAAACATGTCTCAGGGTCTTAAGGTATAAAGATCACTTGGACTAAGAAGTGGAACGTGACTGTAGTGAGAGAGAGGGGAGAAAATGGATATGTGTTTTCTTTGGCACCACCTAGGATTTGGAACATTCATCCCTGATAAAACAAATTAAATGCTTTCCCCATAAACAATTTGCATACAAAACAACAGGAAAAATAGTAACATCAGAGTTATGTTTACTGCATAAAAACTTGTGACTCCATGATCGGATTCTCAAAATGCATCAGTAGGATGTTTTTTGCCCTCAGGAGAAGCATGTTTCTGACAGCCAATAAAACAGGTGTTGTTCAAGGCCAAGATTTGAGGTCTGACTAAACCAGATTATAAACCCTGATAAAAATGTGAGAGGGAAATCAGTACAGAACAAGAGAAAAAAACATAAAAATTGGAATGCTGTTTGAATTCAATGGCTGTGACAGAATAAATCCTCTTTGTACAGTGCAGTCTGGATTATCACATCTATTTATCATTTTGTTTGTAACTCAGTATTTTTAAGAAAGCTTAGCTGAGTTAGACCTTGATCTAAATTCCACTGACCTTTGTAACACATCAACTTGGGATCCCACCTGAACGGCGGGAAGTTTGTTGGGATGACTTTCCCATTCCTCGTCTAGAGGATTCTCAAGGAAATCACTCCCAAGATAGAATGTTCATGTCATGAATTCCAACAGTTCAGGCAGTGCGTGGTAATGCTGCATAGCAGGAGATGGACCTTCAGCTGGAAGCAGGACATGTGGAATAAATACAGAGCTCCCTTGATGGCTCTCATGACACCGCCTGGGATGAGAAAGCTTTCTGTACCACAGGGAGAGGAGCAGGGAAGAAACCCAGTAGCATTTCCAAATGGTATCTGGCCTTTCATGCAGTTCTTTTAAGAATGATACTGGAGATTAAAAGTAAAATGTTTCTTACGTTGTTCCTAACTGAAAGAACACTAAGCTGAAGGTAAGTACTGGTATTATGTAAATGTCATGTTCTCTGTATTGACAGGAGGTGACTTCGTGGTTTGTCATGATTTTTAGTGAAATAACTGTCTGTTTCAAATATACTTCATTGGGATTTTGTATGTTTGTTTGAAAGGTGTTCCTGGATATCCTTTTACTTCTTCCAATCCAAGAGATGCTGTGGCTGGTGACATTATCGGCAAGTTCTTGGTGGTTTTTTATTCTTCCCCCATTTCACTGTTTTCCCTTGTGTTGCTGTTTTTCATTGTTGTTGGTGGTGCCTTCTATTTCATGGACATTTATGTAGTAATTTTGGACACTGTTGGTATTTATCCTTCAGAGAGGCATTGTGCTTGCCTGAAGTTCCTCTTATTGTCCCGGCCATATCATACAGTTTAGTAAGCCAGTTTCAGAAAGAGAAAATTATGGATCAAAGTGAGTTTGTCCAGCCTCCAGCAGACATTGGTAGAAGAGGCTGACTCTCTTGTTTGCTGCTCTTAGGAACAGATCCATCTAGACTTTCTGACACCTACAACTTCTCAGCTGCTTTGTGGTGTAAATCTCATAAGACTCACTGGCCTCTGCTTCTGGACAGACCTCTAGCACCCAGGAAATTGTGCATTGCCCTTGGCAGTGAAGAACTTTGATTTCTAAGAGAGTATTTCTTATTTTGCCCACTGCAAAGCTGCCTGAAATCCATGCAATGATTTTCTAGTGGGCTTGAAATTTTTTTAGCACTTATTATTATACTGCAGAACTGAGACATCATCCCTAGTGCTTAATCAAAGACATACTTGTAATACACTTCAGGATTAATAGCTTAAAAAACCCTTCACAACCATTGCCATTTCATAAAATCAACATTCCTTCCCTTTATTAATTTTAATGGAACCAGAGTTGATGTTTACAAATGAAAAAGTGTGTTCTTCTGTGAATGTAGCAAGCAGTCAGCTATAGGCAGGCAGTGCAAATCTATGTGTGTATTTAGAGTCCCATTTTTTTCTTCAAAGTGCCTCCAGTTGCCATCACAAAGCCTCAGTCTCCTCCAGTACCACTTATCCCTTTTGTACAGTGTCCAAAAGATTTTCCCTGTCAGGCCTCTGGGTACCCTCTGTTGCATATCCTCTCACATTTTTTTAAAAGACATAGAAAAACTCCAGATAGAAAACGAAGAACTATAAACAGGAGAAAACAGATCTTGAGCTATTTCCTTTTTCAATGAGTAGCACCCGAGTCTGAAGATATGAGGAAGGCAGCTGTCTCTAAGTAGTTGCTTCTGTGTGTATAGAAGTTGTAAATTTGTGCTGGCAGACCACACATGATTGTATTTTTTTAAATGAGATGTGTGTAAGCATCATATAGATACTTTTGTTGGTTCAAAATAATTATTAAGTATTAATAACTAGGAGTAATAATTATATGCACTGCTCTGTTTTTCTCTGCAAAAATATTTGAGGAGCTGCGTGATTTTATGCACTAACTTTGTTCCATTCTTTCTTTTCCTTTCCTGTTGTAACTAGAAGGTGGCTGCAAACCAGGGTATTTCGGCCGCCAGTGTCTGCGTAAGTGCCATAGTTTCTTTGGTGCTGTGGTGTAAATACCAGCATTCGGCTTCCAAATGAAATAGGAACTCTGAGGTCGTAACACCACAAATGTTTTCTTTACAAATCTGCTCTTCAGCGTGCCAGTGCCATGGTGCAGGAGTGCTGGGCGGTGACTGCGATGGAAACACCGGACAGTGCAGATGTCGAACTGGATTTGGGGGTTTTTCCTGTGATGCCTGTGCAACTGGGTATTTCCATTACCCCTTCTGCCAGGGTATGTTCCCTTTTGGCAGGCATATGCAAAAATACAGATCCAGATTTTGTACTGAGGGATGAAGTTCTTTTGCTGTGGAGATGTGTTTGTAAGGGAACTCATGGAAATCAGTGGCAGAGAAATGTAGTGAGGGGAGATTTCTATCTAAAAATGCCCCTATTTCCTTGAGTGCTGTCTACTGTGTGATTCAGCTGTCAGATTTCGGTTTGGGGTTGGATTTAATAACACTGACAAAATTTAGAATACCTCGGGAAATAGTTCTCTTATTTAAAAAAATAATAATAGAAAATTGTGCTTAATTTGAGCTTGCAAGATCACTTTGATGCACCAAGCTGCCCTTCATAATCAATATTAGAATACTAGTTTTTAAACCTTATTAACTGTCTCTACTGTCTTTTAGGCCTCTTATTTATTCACCCACCTGACTTTGTAAATAAAAAACATAAATTGTTTCATTTTAGTCTTAAAAAAAGAAAGGAACTACTTTCAGTAGTTGGCATACCACTTGGCTTCGATAAATCAGACTCTGAGTGGGGACAGGCTGAGTTTAGTGCCACAACAGGCTGAGTTTAGTGCTGCAACACTGGTACTGAACCCAGTAGTTCCTTTTAGACAGATTCCTTTCTCTTTCAAGAATGTTTTCCTAATGCCAATTTAGTACCAATGTGGGCAATAAATAAAAGCTTTTACAAATCAAAATAAATTGGATGGGAAAATTTTGGTCATGTTGAGAATTAAGGAGTTTCTTTCCCTGTTTCCCTTTCCCTGTTTCCCTTCTCCTTCTCCTTTAACAAAGAGTCTGCCTCTGAAATGTCTTTTCTCGGTTGCAGTGTGTGAATGTAATTCAGCGGGTACCCAGCCTGAAGTCTGCGATTTTCTTGGGAAGTGTCTTTGTCGTGAAGGGGTAGCTGGACTTCAGTGTGACAGCTGTCAGCCTGGCCACCACTCTTTCCCTGCCTGTCAAGGTAAGGCTGCTGATTGCATGTATGGCATCGAACTGGCCCCTGAAAAAGCAAACTGAAAATCTGAAAATGAGAAACTCCCACTCTGCCCTTCACAGTGATTTCTCACTCACATCAAGATCATATGACAGCAAAAGAGTCAAGTTCATGTGGTCATGAAACATGAATTATCTCCATAGGGTTTTTCACCAGTGTACCTGCCACCATGGACTGGCCTGCTTTTTACAAGAGAGGAAAGTGGATCAGTGCTAATGAAGTATAAACGTTCATATCATAATGCTTGTGTGTGTGTGTGAGGAATCCATCAAGTCCTATCTGGCCCCTAGGTTTCATCTGCCTTTGAGGAGTGAGAGAGAGACCCTTAGTGAATTTTGCAGTGAGAAAGAGTGTAGGAAATTGCTGAGTTCTGGTGCGTAGTTTCTTGTAGAGCTTAGCAAGATTTCTGTAGAGCATGATGATTTACTTTCTTCTCTCTCATTATATTTGGTTGTTGGCTATAACACCCATCTCTCTTACAGACTTACATACTTATTTATGTCCTATAAATAGAGAGCAGAATCATTTATGCCCTTGCAAAGATATATTATGTTGTTTTACCAAACACAAAGGGTGGATAATGAAGTGCCACATGACTGCATTTTATGGTCTGGAGTAGATTAACATTTTTTAATGAAAAACATAAAATCAGGATCCTGTGTTGGTACACACTGTTCAGTGGTTTTAAAATGCTCTTTTGTTTCCCTTTCAAACTGGATCAGGTAGCAATCTTAAAGCAAATCAAACCCACATTGGAGGTGTTTGAACTTTGAGCACCAAAAGCTGAAAAGAGACATAAAAGCTTAAAAGAACACGCAAGAACAAATTGTAAGAGACAGCTATAAATAGCTGAAATCATAGTCAGTGGGATTACTCAAAACTGATGCAGTTCACAGCTTGTTCTGTTAAAATAAGCTGCCATGGGTTTAAACTTAAACGAATGCTGCATGCTGCAAACTGTGGTGGAAAGTGAGCAGCCCAGCCTGCTGCTCCTGTTTGGAGCTGCCGTCTGCAGAAGGGGCTTAGATATATAGTTTTTGGCTGCTGCAGCTAAAACTGATCTGTCTGGTTTCGCCTTGTTGAACTCAACTGAGGCGTTATTCAATAGGAGTGATATAAAAATAAAGCCTTTAAACAAATCACAGTTAGCAAATGAGGAGAGAATACAATATAATGTTCAGCTGGGGATGGGCTGTCATGTTGGTGATGTTTTTGGAAGCTTCAGTATTTGTAATTCTCTTATACTAACCTCCTAGCAAGGCCTGTGTCTTTCCAGGCAACTTCGAAGTAAACATAGCAAAGTCAGATGTTCTTGGCTGCAGCAGAAAGAGGAACCAAAAGGGGGAACCAGGAACATGAGCATGGAACAGAGACACAGTGTTTGTTTCATATTTCTGTCAGTCAGCCATTTCTGCCACTCATAAAATCCAGGTGGCTAATGGCAACTCCTGGGTTTGTACCCGAGGAGGCTGAGATTGCCACATGAGCTCCCCTTCATGTACCTGTAGTGTGACACAGTCCAGCGCAGGTTCAATAAAAAGCACATCTTAGCTGTGATAAAGTGTACAACAGTTATAGCTTGGGGGGAACTCTGTTGTTCTGGCCTGACAGCAGCTTTTATTACTAGTCTGACAATGTGCCTTGTGCATTACGTGCAGATTCCTGCAGTGAGCTGCTTGCCAGCTTATAGAATTAGGATATAAGCAGTTCTCACCTTGTGCATCATTTATTTGAGCATCATTACTGATAAGCATCCTCTTAGCCGTTAGACCTAACGTAGCCTTGTGGTTGCAGTTTCTTAGAGGTTCTTTTAAAAAGATGTTGAAGGCTTACCTCATGTGACAGTCTTTCCATTGTAAGTGGGATTTCTGTCCCTTACACATGTCTTTTGCAAGGCGTCAGATGAAATCTCTAAACTGTACGTTACATAATAGCAGAACCTGATTATCAATGGGTCAAGAATGCAATTATAGAATAAATATCTATTTCAAGGTATTAAGTTTTGGTGGTAAAATGATGGTTCACCTGGTTTCCTCACAATCACTTTACATTCAAACGTACCATTTTTGTCGAATACTGATTTAAATAACTGCCGGTTTAGACACTCATCTGCCAGGACAGTTTTATGGGTTTTTTTTCCTTTGTGTAGAATGTAACTGTGATGCTGTTGGCTCAGTGGAGAATACATGTGGTCCTAGAGGTCAGTGTCTGTGCCATAGTAACTATGCTGGACTTAGATGTGACCAGTGCGCTCCAGGTTACCACAGCTATCCCAGCTGCTTGCATGAGTAAAAGCCTTTCCTCCTTTTACTTGGGTTTCCTTTCTTATTTCTGGAATACAGAGGAAATAAAAAATCCTTAAATAGTTTTCCATCTCAAACTACGTATGGAACCATGATAGATGTGTTCCATCCAAAGCTGGCAACAATAACAGCAAATATCCAGGCACTGTCCAGGCTTCCTGGCTGGCACAGACCCTGATAATCACTGTTAATAAACACCAATCACTGTTTGTGTGCTACGGATTAATGTGAGCATGGCAGTGTTTGGGCTTGGTGCGGTAGTATCTCTCTTGTAAAATATGAAATCTAAAGCTTAGGGTGGGCAATGGGCATTTACCTTTATGAGGTACCACCTTAGGGGTCACTCAGCTTACAGAGCATAAGTCGTGTTTCAAATGTTTTTCATTTTTTATATTTGATACACTATCCTGTGAATGTTCAAGTAAGAGCATTAGTTCGTGCTCTTGATGCATTCCAACAGTGCACTGTAAATCCTAGTCTAGAAGAGCTTGACTCTCCAGATATTCCGTATCAACAAGTTTCCCACCCGTGTGGGTCAGTTGATCAGGCCCAGAATGTACATACAGGTTTTTCACATCAGGATGTGTCACTAAAAATCGACGTGCTACTTGATCATCATGAACAGGACTGCTAAAAAGAAGGAACGTATCTTCCAAATTCTGCTATTACTAATCACCACAACAGAAAGTAATTTGGCAGGTTTGTTCTCTCTCTTTAGGAGACTGGCTATGACTTTACTAAAATAATTGCCATTAACCATTTCACCCTTAGCCTGTATCTGAGCAGAGACTGGTTCCCTGGGCTGTAGCAGCATCATGCGCTTTTTTTTTGTGTCATTTTTTGTATTCACCCTGTGTGTGTAAAATCATTGTACAACTGAGGAATCTGAAACCCTAAGACTGTTGCATGGTGTATTTCAAAGCTTTCTTCTGGCCTACTCTGCCCTCAGATCTAAAGGTGTGGGCACACAATTTGATATTCTGTATTTCACCATCATATTTTTAAGTAAAGGTCCAATTGTAGAATTTGCCTGGTGCTTTCTGTAACTGTAAGAATATCAAGAGAGAAAGCCCAAATCAAGCTTGCTCTTAGGGTAGGATAAAGATTTGAGGAGAGATTTATTATGGGTCCATATAATCTTACCTGTTTCTGTCAAGAACAGAGGAAGAAAACCATGCTGAGATGGTACAGGTCACCTCGGAGGTTCTAACCAGGGGTGAGGACCCTGCCAGCCCTTTATTACAGATAAAAAAGAAGAACACTCTAGACAAATAGTACTCGAACCTCAACGCTACTGAAGTTTTGGAAAGTCATTGCTTGGTGTCTGCAGGGTGAACCCTCCCACCGCTGTCTGTGTTTGCTGTTACATAGCTTGTCAGTGCTCTCCTGATGGTTCGCAGCACAGCACATGTGAGCCAACGGTGCTTGCACTTGCTGACTTGCTTGCACTGTCTGACACTTGCACTTGTGGGACAGTGCAAGTGTCAGACAGGCGTCACAGGACAACAGTGTGACAGATGCCTTTCTGTAGCCAACAGTTTCCCCTACTGTGGAGGTAATGCTTTTGAGGGAAAATCCTCCTTTTTGACTTGTGTAGCCCCCATTTTTATTGCAGCTTTCTCCAGGGCAGTCTATGTGGAAAGTTTTATAGAAACCCACTGAAGTGTGGGGAAGGAGGGACACACCAGGACCTCATAGTAGATAAGTGCATTCAACATTCATATGTTATTTCTTGAAGTGAGACGTAAGTTTAAAGTGGTTTTTAGTTGATGATTTTTTAGAACACGGGAACTTTAAGAAAATGTCTCATAGTTCTGCAGGTTAGACCTGTATTTTTGCAATGTGACTACTTGGCATACCAAATCAAGTAGTCTAAATCAGGCTAACTAACCTTTGATAAATCATTATTAAAGGCTTCTGCTGGTCTTGACATATAAATTATTTGAATTGCTCCAAGGTAAGCATATTAAAAAGCCCTTTCAAACTCAACACCTGCTACATTGTACTTCTGCACTGCTACATTCCACAGCTCTGTTTTCAAAAGATCTTTCAGTGTCTCTCTTCTTTAATTTCATAAAGGTGTCAACAGTGAATGTGACCCTTCGGGTAGCATTGGTTCTCATTCTGTAAGTATTCTACCGTTGCAGCTAATGATAGGTGTTAATAATTCATGTGCCTTTGCTGAGCACATTCACTTCATTGCAAGTCCCGAAGCCTGCTCTTAGTCTGTGAAGAAAATGCACAAGCTTATTTGCAAAGAAAATCAACTTTGTGTTTTGGTCTTTGATCATACCAATGCAATTAGCTGTTGAGGGTGCATTTTAAAAAAAATATTTTATATGTAAAATATGCATATGTCTTCCTGGCATTCTAGAACACTAGTGTATACATGCAGATATGTACATAAGTCTGTGCATGTCTCAAAGATCTAGTCCTGGTTTGAAAAAGGCCCTTTAAGTATCAATGTATTTTTTAAAAACTTATTATCTCTTTCTAACTGTTGTCATTCTGTGTATTTTTGTTAATAATACAGTGATGGCTACTGTATTTTTGTTATTAATATGGTAATGGCTATTAGAAATAGCCCTGAAGTTACAGTCATTGCTAAATATGTAGCAAAGACCTAGATGGTAAGTCTGACTGATGGAAGAGGAAACTCATGTAGGCAGCTATGTGTGTCTATTATTCACCAATAAAGAAAGGAGTAAATATGGAAATTGATTTTTTTTAATTCTTTTTTTCAACTAAACTATTAATACTCTAAAGCAGTTCTAACAAAGCTGTAAAAGAATGGAAAAATACATCTAGCGGGACATTTAAAATAAATTAGATATGGAAAAAATACGCAGAGTGCAGCAATCTTATGCCGATAAGACAAAGATCTAAGGAGTCTGAACCAGCCTCAGGTTCCATGCTCCTCTAAAAGTAGCAAACTGTCTGACCAACTGACAATACTTGTTTATTCTTAGTACTAAAAGGCAGTTTTTTTAAGGTTTTTATGAAATAGCAAACCTATATTAACTCCTTTCTATCATTAGGGCTACTGTCAGTGTCTTCAGCATGCTGAAGGTCCCACCTGTAGCAAATGCAAACAGTTGTACTGGAACATGGCCAAAGAAAACCCCGAGGGATGTACAGGTATGGCTCCATGATGTATTGCTTTGGCTTATGGAATGTGTTACACTCTTTTGAAAGTCATCTTTATTTGCTGCCACTATCTTTAGTGCTCAGTGACTTTTACAAATTGTGTTAACAGTCTGGTTTTCATGCTACATAATTATTACCTTTGGGAGATGCAGTTAGTTCAAGAAAGTATGCCATATTTTCATGAGTGCTACTGCTGGACCAACATGTGCTCAGAGTTAAAATGATGTGTACTTCAGATGACCCTGAGGCTATTTTACTGGACTGAGATGGGATTTCTGCCCTGAACACTGAAACCAGAATTTGGCTCATTGTTTTGATTTTGAGAAAAATGTGCTTTTTCATTTATCATCATCTTCTCTTCATCTTGTCAAAGAGCAAAAAGCCTTCTTGTGGCCTCAGAGTGAGACAAAATTGTTATTGTATATATCTATGTAATACTGACCTCTTTGTAATACTCACTGTTTGCTAACAATGAATATGTTTCAGGCAGACAACCATAATTTTAAACATTAAAAAGGATGAAGATAAAAAACTTTAAAGTTGTTTTTTTCTCCCAAGGGGTTCCACCATGACAGCCACCTTGATGCAACAAGTAGCTTTAGAGCTGATAACGATATCATTACATCTTTGACTCTAAGGCTATAAATACTATGGAGTCTAAATATCTCCTCAAAGATTAATTACTGCACTTTTCATATAATTCATCTCCAATGCCTTCAGTCACAGAGTCAACTCTGGGTTTCACCAAACCTCTAGGTTAGCATAGCACCTTCTCACAATATTTGTTTTATTTATATTTCATACAGAGAGTTGAATAGGTCCTAAAGGAGCACCGCAGTATAGAAGGTGCCAGTCAGGCTGGAAGACACTGGTTGGCATTAATTGTCTGAATGTTTCTAAGAAAGAAAATGATTGTAAATCTAAACCCAAGATCCTTTTTCTTAAACACTAGTTAGAACACCTTAAAATGCACCAATAAGTCATAAATACACACACATCCTCATTCATTCTCCTTTGCTTATTCTTCTCATTTTGTGCCAGTATCTCTCTGCTATTCTGAACCTTCCAGAGTAAAATCCACTTTGTGGGACTGTGACTCNGGTGGTGGTGTTTTTTTTTTTCCTTGCAAATATCTTGGAAAGCAGAAATGCAGATTGTCTTTTTTTTTTTCATCTGTGCAGCATGCCAGTGTGATGTGACTGGAACATTAAGTGGAGTTGGAGAATGTCATCAGGTAAAGTGAAATTAAAAGAAAGACATTCATTAAATTGTCTTTTCTAACTATAAATTGTTGTAACACTTGGTAAGGTAGAAATCTTAGTACTTATTTTTGTTGTTGCTGATAGAGTGGCTGGGCTTATACAGCAATGGAGCAGTTTTATACAGGAGTTCTGAAAAATTTTAATCATCTTAAGTTGATTTATTTTCTGGTCTGTACATGGAAAAAGATAAATGATTGAAATTATGTCCCGCTAATACTTTTTGTTGTTGAGATTAGATTATTTCCTCTTTTGGAATTAGAGGAAACTCAATGTATTGAAAGATTAAAGTTCTGAAGAAGGTGCTGAAACGTTTTTGATTAAGTTCTTTTCTTCACAGGAAAATGGGCATTGTTACTGCAAATCTAATGTTTGTGGAGATTCCTGTGACACTTGTGAAGCTGGTTATTATGCTCTGGAAAACAAAAATTATTTTGGCTGCCAAGGTAAAATGAATAAAAGACATCTCCAGTTACCCGTTTGCATTCGGCACAAAAGTCTTTAGAATTCCCTAGGCTGTATTTTTAAAATGTGTATGTATTTGTTGACTCATGTGCACAGTATGTTGCACTGCTGCTTGTGATTGCTTGTAACTGTGTAATGTCTCCTTTGCCTTCTGAAGGGAGAAGGAACAAGGCAGATGTTACCACAGCCACTCTGTGGCATGTTTCAGTGGGGAAAGATGTTCCTCTCTGAGTTCATTGTCATTCACCTTGCCTTTCCTGGTGCCTCATTAACCACCACCTGTCAGAGGCTTCTCCATCAAAGCCTGCAGCAAGATCTCACCAGGCCCTGCTAAAGTTGTTATCTTGTCAAAGAAGATATACTGTATAAAATGAGAGTCATTCCTGCTCTCACTCCTTGCAAGTTGTGGGGCCAGGGATGATTGATCTGCCTGTAGGTGTTACCTGTAAGGGTGGTAGCTGCCTGATCCATGTTTTCAATAATGGGGGGCTACTTCAGCAGTTGCTTTCCCTCCTTGTCCCTCCACTGTAGATTTAGTTTTCTTAAAATTACTGAAAGCACTTTCACTCACTTCAGTGTGCTTTGCACCTGTCCAGAGATTTGCAATGCATTGAACTAGTTCTAACAATCATTTAACATGAGCAAAGTTAAAAGTCATGGATATTGGATCAAACAAGGCTTTCATGCCTAGTGTGCCAACTCAGAAGCTAATGAAAGCAATCTGGTTTCACAAAGGTGTCAAATACTTTAATTGTCTTTGATTTCAAGGAGATTACGGGTGCTTAACATGGCTTAGAAAACAGGAAGCTTTTAGATATCAGGCTGCCCAGAGAGGTGGTGGGTGCCCCAACCCAGGAGGTGTTTAAAGCCAGGTTGGATGGGGCCCTGGGCAACCTTGTCTAGATGCAGGCCTGGAGGTTGGTGGCCCTGTCTATGGCAGGGTAGTTTGAACTTGATGATCCTTGGGGTTCCTTCCAAACCAGACCATTCTGTGATTCTGTGAAACGCATAGAATCATAGAATCATAGAATTTTAAGGCTGGAAATGACCCCTAAGATCATCTGGTCCAACCATTAGCCCACCGCCACCAAGTCTACTCTTAGACCATATCCTCAAGCACTGCATCTACCCGTCTTTTAAACACCTCAAGAGATGGGGACTCAACCACCTCCCTGGGTAGACTGTTCCAGTGCTTGATGACTCTTTCAGTAAAGAAGTTCTTTCTAATATCCAACCTAAATTTTCCCTGGCGCAGCTTGAGGCCATTACCTCGAGTTCTGTCGCCTGTTACTGGGGAGAAGAGACCAACCCCCACCTCACCGCAACCTCCTTTCAGGTAGTTGTAGAGAGCAATAAGGTCTCCCCTCNTGAGCACACTGCTGGCTCACGTTTAGGCGGCTGTCAACCAACACCCCCAGGTCCCTTTCCACCAGGCTGCTCTCCAGCCACTCCTGCCCAAGCCTGTAACGTTGCCTGGGGTTGTTGCGACCAAAGTGCAGGACCCGGCATTTGGCCTTGTTGAACGTCAAATGTTGAACGCCATGTTTAGGAATGGTCTACCTTTCAACTCAGTTTGAAATTTTTAGCCTAGACATGCTTGGTTCTTCCATAGGATGATATATCAGACCTCGTTACCAGGTGTCCTTTAGCCTGTGCCACAAGTCCTGTCTCCTGTGGAAACGCATGCAATATTGTTGTCCAGTATTGAATTGAAATTATATAAACACATATGTTATTGCTTTGTACAATTTTTGTAAGAGAAATCAAATATTGGAATAGCAGACTTTGAAACATTAACATCTTACAAATCTTGTAAGTTAGGTTTAGGTTTGGGTTTTTCTTAATTATGCATCGTCATATTGCCATAGAAATTCTGACAATATCACACTTAATACACTTAAATGACTGTTCTGCGAAACTGTGGTCCTGCATTCAACAATGTGGCATGGCTTACTAATTGTGATTTTTTAAAAAAACAGCTTTTGTCAGTTTCCAAGGAGAAAAAAAGAAAATGTGGAAATCCAGATGCAATTGCATCTCACACGTGTATTAACATGTGTTTGAAAAAGTCTGAGTGGAATCTGAAGGGCTCAGGAAGGAGGAATTTAGTTGATAATGGTGTTTAATTAGCATAAGGCAAGTGTATTTTCCGATAACTACTATCACTTTTTCTTTTCTGACGGGGATATTTGGCTTCTGCTCTTTGCCTGACAGGTTGTCGGTGTGATGTTGGAGGATCCATCAGCCTGGCGTGTACTGAGCCCTGGGGTAGCTGCCAGTGCAGGGCTCACATCGTGGGGGTGACGTGTCAGGAGTGAGTCTGGATGTAGCTCCCAATAGCTTGTGCTTTAGCATAATTCTTTTGAAACTGCCCATCAGTCCCTTGCTATTTTTTCATGTGAGATTCTGGATTTGTTGATACATCAGCTGGTAAATTGTGCTAGTTATTGGTGTTAATTTTGCTGGGCAGTTTTCATCTGTTAATCTAATATGATTTTTTAGCTTGTTTCTTTAAATAACCAATACCTGTTGTGCAATATATAGAGACTTTGTAACTCTATAAAGAGTTATATAGGAAAATGTACAGCTGTAAAAGCTTCTGGAAATATAATTCATGTTACATCCATCTTATCAGCTGTCTTGAATTTCTTAGCTGCTATCATGATTCCTCAGTCATCAGTAGGTCACCTCCTTTTCCAGCTTTATGCTCTTAGATATAGACTGTACAGCTACTAGTAATTTGTTGGGTTTTCTTTCTCCTTCAAAGGCCTGAAAAAAATTATTTTTTCCCTGATCTGCACCACATGAAGTTTGAGATTGAAGACGGTGCTACTGTCGAGGGAAGGGAAATTCGGTTTGGCTATGATACTTGGGAATTTCCTAGCTTCAGTTGGAGAGGATATGCCCGGATGTCCTCTATACAAGTAAGCTGGTACTTCGCTCAGGGCTTTGGAGTGAAAACATGGGGGTGTGATATGTATGTCTCTGTAGCACTGCTGTGTGTGTGCAAGGTCACAGAAAAAAAGTCACCATAGTTTAATTGTGTGAGAAAGGACATATCTGACTTTGGACTGAACTGCTGAGCAAGTGAACGAGGATTTTAAAACAGTAGATTCGAGCAATAAGTGGGATTTTCTCACTCATCTTAAAAGTGGTACTCTGGTATACCATACCATACCATAACGGTCCAAGCACTAATGAATGAATCACTGTAGACTGAGCCATAAGCTCACAACCATTGTACAGGCATAGTGATCTCCTTTCTGGTTTTCATTTTTCACCCTCTCCTCTTTATTCTTTTGTTCTTTTTGTTTGGTTTGTTTGTTTCCCAGAGCTCGTATTTGTTGGATCTTCAGAATGAATCCACATTTGAAAATGAAGGCAGCTTTCCAGTAGCTGTGATTTCTTAAGTTCTGCTTTCTAACTCTGCTGCTTTTTGCATTTCATATCCAGTGGCATTTTGGAAAGAGGTAGTGACAGTGTTTAGTCTTTAATCTTGTTTAAAAGGTGCATTATTTTATTTGCCTGGGTAAAGCTTTTTGCTCCTGTAAGTAATTGCCAGCTCCAGGACCTCCATAGTTAGATCCTTGTATAACAGGGATAGTCTCACATTCTTCATTTCAAGGAACTTTCCTAATTTTGACATAACATTTCTGTGTCTTGCAGGACCATGAAATATTCCTCCTGACATTTATTTTGTAGAACACAAATAGTGTCTTCTATCACACAAAAGGCTAATGTGCCAACTCTTTGCAAAAAGAAACTATTTCAATAAAATTAAAACTTTTTGAGGTGAAATAAATAGGCTGTGTAGGACCTCAGTGGAGGTCACTGGTGCTTTGTCATGCTGTCAACATGGATGTCTCATTACAGACTGAGAAGCTGATGGTCAGGCTCAGATTTTGAAGCACTGGCCGGAGTTCCTTAAGCTTGTGGCAGAGCTCAAAAGATAATTTCTCCTCACTCTTTGCTTGAAGACAGAGATGCCAACATCATTCCCTCCTGCATTCCACACATATTTCTTCTGTCTCTCCCTTCACTGTATCTTCTAGATTTTCTAGAAAAGCTTAGAAACCATTTTGATAAATCTCCTACAGCATGTTTCTTTATTTCTTTTGCCTTTTCTTTTTCATTATTATCTATTTTTCAAGTGTTCCCTCCGTTCCCGTCTTACCTATGTAATATCCTTCAGAAAATGTCCCTCTCCATTTCTAAAAACACATGTAAAACCTTCCCCTACTGTATTTTTCCATTCTGGTCTACTGCCCTTCTGCCATCACCTAGATTTTAGCTGTCTAGTCTCTGTAGATCTCTCAGCTCTGCCATCTGTCATGTGTCTATCTTTGATTTCTGCTTTGCATTCCTATTAAGAAGGTAGAGGTCTCTGAGATGATGAGAGTGATGGAATTGAGGAATATATATATACCTTCAGATGGACCTGGCATATGTGACCTGGCAATCATTTACTGTAGCTTTTAGGAGTAAGAGGAAATGAGGCTTTGTGCTCTTTTCTCAAATATATGGAACAGAGAAAATCTGTGTGCATTTGGGGAAGCAGCGTGGACCACAGTGGTACCACAAGCATCTTGGAAAGGGGCAGTGAGAGGATTGTGACAGATGAACTGGTGCGAATTGGATTATGAGGGGAGCTTTAGCATTTAGGATGGAAAGAAGGAAGCCAAACCTTTGAGGATGCACCAATCCTATTTTTTCCTCATCCACCGCTGACCTTAGAACATGTCTCTGGCAATCCTGTTGCTCTTCAAATAAAAAAAATGGTGGGTGTGTGAATGCAGCGCCTGTGGGCTGGAGAACTGTGTGGCTTCAGAGGCATCAGTTCATCCCCAGGGCAAGAGTCATTCATGTGTGGTACCGCATCTCTAAGAAACCGAGGGTCCTGGTGGAGGAGCAGAAGACATTTCAGCAATGGTCTGAGACGTCTGCATGCTGTGGAATGTTGTGTGTGATTTCAGAGCAGGATCAATAATTCTGGCTTGCTCCTTGGGAAGCCAGGACTATGGTCAGCCCTCGATACTGCCTGTCTCCTTTATGGCAGGGGAGGGCAGAGAATAACGGTAGAATACTGTCCATGTGTCAAGGTACAATATCAACGTGCATGTTAGTTCAGCCACTCTGTCTTTCTGGATAAGCTATTACTCAACAGGAGTTTTATTTCACAGGAGATTTTATTCTATTCTTTTTGTTCACTGCCCCAGCCTTTCTGTTCTCCTATGGAGTTTGTCTTTGCCAAATGGTTTTTCTTTCTCTGGGTGCTAGTAACAAATAATATACTTTACTTTCCTCCTTTTTCCCTTTCTTTTTATTTTTCCCAGCCAGAGGTGGTTGTGCCTATCACTGTGGCTTCCCCTAAGCACTTCCACCTAGTCCTCCGCTATGTCAGCCTGGGCTCAAAAAACTCTAAAGGGAAGATCTCAGTTGCTGAGAGAAAACATTTTGGCACTAATTATACTTGTAAGTGAATTAATTTTCTCACTAGGTTTTCCTGTCTTCCTCTGTCCTACACCAGCATTGCCGTTCCAGTAGATACTTGTCTTCACGTGTGTTTTTCTTGTAGAACTTTAGAATGGTGCTTGCATGGCTTCCAACCATTCCTCTATTCAGCACTTTATGGCTGTTTTTGTTTATTAACTTCCATTTTTCAGAATGAAGTGAGAATAACTTTGAATGTGGAAAAATCATGCTTATTTCGCATTATCCTGAGGTATATTAACCCTGGAGGCGAAACGTTATCTGGTCGCATATCTGCTTATCAATCTCAGCCTGAAACAGGTAGGTGCAACTCAACGAATGACACAGCAATGAGGTGAATATTAGATCAGAGGAGGCTTTTCAAAGTGCACCCAAGTCACGTTTCTAATGTCGCTTAAAGTGCATCACTTTTAACAGTGCTGGGGCTTTTGTGCTTTTCCTGATGTGTGTTGCCCTGTAACTGATGTGGCTGTGTATGCATGAGAGCCCTGCCTACAGCAGTTACCAACATTTGTTTCCTCCAATGTTTGCTCAGTACCTTCAGCTCTGAACTTGGAAGCTCTGAATTGTGTGGTTTATGAAGCTTTTAAAGAAGGGATAGCAGCACTTCTTTTGGTTTAGTTGCCTTTAATATTTCATTGTAAAGCTGCTTCTGACTTCATTCCACAAGTAACATTTACTCAATGATTAATGCAATCCACCACATTAGGTCTGATTACAGACCTCATCTGCACATGGTGCCTTTTGGGCTGTTACAGAAGATAAGCATTCCATATCCTTTGAATAGATACCAAACCTATATTGCAGAGTTCTCTCTTGTTATGCCTGACCTCAGCATACTGATGGGAGCTAATGGAGTTTAGTCAGATCCTGTCAGTAATTCAGGGGAGACAAAACTGAAGACTTCCCAGATGTCACTCAGCAGAGCGGCAGCAGTTCATGGTCATGTCTGGCTTATATTGCCTGGGAGGCAGGGAAGCAGCTTTTGTCTGTGTCCAGGGATTTCAAAGAAGAGACCTTTAATATTCATAAAAATTGATCCTCACAACCTCTCATTGGTAAAGTAGACCACAGCTATGTTTCTGTATTTTAGATCTGGTGTCTGAAATATTTGTCTGAAAGTTGCATGAGAACAGGCCTTGAGTCAGCTGAGCATTCTGTCAGTTAGCACAAAGACAGGTTGAATGGAAAATAATGGAAAGCAAAGAAGTGAGCATTTCAGAATATTCCAAAACAAGACACTGCAGGTCCAGACCTCTGCTTTTTCTGAACTGATCTGCTTGAGGCTCATGAGAACAAAGACAACACCCACCGCATAGCTCTGTAGATTACTGTATGTGGTCCAATACACTGCTAATAGATATTGACAGAAGAGTATTGATGAGCTTCAGTTAGGCCAGGTTTAATGGATGAAATCATCGGTCAAGCACACTGAGCAAATAGAGACAATTTACACTGTACCTTTCTGGTTTTTTATTTGCTGGCAGGGGCTGCTCAAAGCAAAGAATTTCTCTTCCCACCCAGCAAGGAGCCAGCTTTTGTCACAATCCCAGGAAAAAGCTCTGCAGAGCCATTCTCACTGGTTCCAGGCACATGGACTGTCAGCATAATGGCAGAGGAAGTCCTCTTGGTAAGAAAACAATTGAGGAAAGCAAGTGCTTGAGGGCTGTCATGATAGTGTTGCTCTGGAGTTACTTGCCGGGAAGAGCCCTGCAAGCAATTAAAATTTGGCACTAGTGACAAGAGTACAGCAGCAGGAACTCACTATGAAATTTTATATATTTTTTCTTCTCTCTCATCTGCTCTAATTTTTCTTGTGCTTACAGGCTTACATTCTATCTGGGATCTGTAGCTTCAAATAATAAAGTAATAGTAACACTCAGCACAATTGGTTGAGCACAATTACTCACAGAAATTCATAATTCTTACATATCGGATGTCATATCTAAAGCTTGGCTCAGCCACAGAGCCTTTGGTTTCTTGACAAAGATTCTTCAGAAAAAGATCACAAGATATGCTGCATGATTAGCAGATCATTTTCTAAACGTTTTATCCTCCCATCATTACTCTCACTCACTGAAAAACTGAAAAAAACTCTGAAGCAGTTGTGAGAAATTTCTGAAAAGACAAATTGTTTGAGGTCATCATTTCTGAAAAACATGTGGTGATTCATACTTATGTTGTATAGGGTTAACAAGTAGCCAGTGTCTTTAGCCTGGGGCACTGTTAAATGTATGGAATGCCACATAAAATGTTACTCAAGATATTGCAAACTTATTTATTGGTGACAGTGACAGCACGCATTGTGCTTGGTTTTTTCACTCATAACTTTGAAAAGGTATTTATTAATGATCTTAGCCCAGCATCTTCACACATTAACAGCTTTTGTAAGTAAGACCTAATAAGTTAATTTAAGTAGGCAAGGTAGAGTAAAAACATACCAGCTTTTGAAACACAGCTTAATAGTTTACATGGAATGTTTTTATAAAATCCCCTGGGATATGTGAACGTCCCTTGCGGAGTCACGCATGGTTGAGCTGTGAGCATGTAGATTGCATGAAGGGGTGAGAGTAGCAGTTATGGACTTGTGGGAAGGCTCATTTATGGGCACTGTTTTCTACAAACCACAATGGGAGAGGCTGCCACGATGCCAGCCTGCTCTCAGGGCAGCTGCTCTCATCCCATCTCTGTGGAGGTATAACTAGAGTTAGGAAGGCACATTCTGATGGTAGTCACCCATTTAACAACAACAAAAAAATCCCCGTATCTTGCAGATATCTTCTGTAAAAATTATTTATGTGGTTGGTTTCATTCATTGCTCTACCTTGTGAAAGTCTAGAGGTGTTCCATTTGTCACTTTCTGCATGGTCTTGCATTTCTTGTGTTCTTTGTTCTTAGGATTATATGGTGCTGTTACCTAGTGATTACTACGAAGCATCCATCTTGCAGACACGCGTTACAGAGCCCTGCACCTATTCAGGACGTGCTTCAACAGAGCAGTCAGTATCTATGCCATGAAAGAAACCAGTGCCTTGGATTATTTTATGACTATCATGCTGAACTTGAACTCAATAATGATCTTGTGTTTTGTTTGGGTTTTCTTTTTTCTTTTTTCTTTGTGTGTAAGCTGCTTGCTCTATCAGCATTTGCCATTGGAAAGATTTTCCTGTGTCCTTGGTTCAGAGGCAGCTTACTTCAGACATGGGGGAGAATATAGAAGAATCCCCATGCGACAGCTGGCTCCCTATCTACCAGCGATGCCCCATATCAGTGGAAGAGAGGTCAGATTTCTGCCTGCTAATTGCAATCCCATCTATACTGTTGACTACAAACCTGCTGGACTAAAATGCTTGCAGATTTACAGCTCAGGATTTGCAGAGCTCTAATGAATTCCTAAAACAAACTTGGTGCCAAGTTCTGCATTTTATACAGAACTGCGTAAGCAGGTCATGTGAGCAGGTTTCTAGCTGTGACCAGAGTGGACATTTCACTCTGGCAAAAATAATTAAATAAAAACTCACTGTGCTTTAGGCATACCGCCTTATTCAGCATATTGCTTGAACTGCTGCAGAAATCATAATAGTTTGTCAGCAGAAATGGTGTACGTACGTCACTGCAAATTAATCTGTTTTTTTCCTTAAATAGCTATAATTATGAAAAATATCTGCTTTACTAAAAAACAAGCAGATGCAACTATGCCACTGCTGTAGGTCCACTGAAAGAGAAATGTGTGTTTCATAGAATCATAGAATGATTAGAGTTGGAAGGGACTCCCAGAGGTCGTCTAGTCCAATCCCCCTGCAAGAAGCAGGGACACCCCCAAATGAAAATGAAAAGTTATACTAGAAGTGTGTTTGGCAAAAATAAGTTATCTTCTCAAGTCAGTGATTATTACATGTAAAATGATTACGCCTTCACTTGCTGTGCTTGGATATTGCTTTTAAAAATACCAAGTGCAACAAGAATATTTACATGCCACAGGCCCTGGTGCTTCATCACTGATGCCTCAGCAAAACTCTGCAGGTATGAATAACTGCAGTGAAGTCAAGAGGGCTGTTGACAGAATTATTTACACAATTTAGTGTTCATAGCCTTAGGAAATACTGAGGAAAAGCAGTTAAAATGTAAAATAATTATATAGCTAACTGTAGCAAAAACCTCTGTAACCACAGCACTTTCCAAGCAACTACTTTGAAGTATTTTGCATCTAATATTATATTAATCAATTTGTGCAGGTAAACTAGGAAAAAACCTTGATGTTTCTGAAAGTGGGATTGGCTATTTGTGGAGGAAGATGCTTTCATGCTTTGTAGAGAGTCAATACACAGCACTGCTGTAGTAGGAATTATGTTTCTGGAAATTTTTTTTTAGTGGAGAGGTAGCCTCGATTTTTGTATGCTAATATACATTGGAGGTGACAGTGACTTTTTAAATATCATTAAAGTTAACTCACTAGTACTTTCTAGTGGGGAGAAGAGAAAAAGTATTTCCTACACTTATCTTGCAGGCTTCCTAGAACTGTTACAATGGCAGCTGTTCATTGAACTTATTCAAGCTGTTCCTTGACTCTTATTAGTAGACAAAGTGATATTTAGAAGCATAGCTTCCATTCCGCTGGGTGTCTTGTGATGAGAATTTATAGGATTGCCCCTGGACTAATGCTAACCAGTGGGCTTGCAGGGCAGGAAAACGGAGTTTCCTGCAAGAAAGGGAGTGCAAAATCTAATGGCCTTTTTCAATGATCTCAACCCAGGTCAATTTACAGATGACCATAAATGTACCTCAAGTCGGTCGCTATGTTCTGGTTTTTGAATATGCCAATGAAGAAGAACAGTTATATACTGTCGAGATAACAATACATAGCCCTGGACCTGTCACTGAAGGCAGAGTGAGAATATACAGTTGTAAATACAGGTAAGAATTTCTGAATCACTAAAAGATTAAATAAGCATTGGGATATAATTATACTTTTTATATCTTGGAATCCATTTTGCTATGTAGATTGTTTGAAATTTAGGGTTATTTAAAAGCAAGTACTTGACTGTCTGTACAGAATTACATATTTTCATTTTCTCTGTGCAATCAGCTCATTAAATATTGCTACTGCTTCAATGAACTGTTCTTCTATACGAAGGGTCGCTTTTAAAATATACACATTCATAAATCCTTATAAACTATTAATCTCCAAATCCAGTGGAAGAGCATCACTGTTGGCTGTAGATACCTGAGCTGTTTTTATTTAGCTAAAAGCATGTCCAAGGGCTTTGCCTATAAAAAATGTAGCAGCCAGCTCTAGAATTGTATCCCCACCATTTCCAACAAGATCTGATGAAGCAGAAGTATAAATATCTCTGAAATTCCGAGCATAACTGTCCTCTGGCTGTTAGCCTGTAGGCCAGGTCTTCAGCCAAATGCTTCTTTATCCTTTTTGACTACTGAGGATACTGAAGATGTTTCTGCATGAGTTTTTTGTCTGTCCTGAGTGAGATTGTCTTTAGCGCTTGAACAATTCAGTCTCTGGCTCAAATTGGGATTGTGATCCTGCAGATGTTTGGGCTCCAGGGAGACCCTGCCCAGTGCCAGGGGACAACACACCTGCATCGGTGTTTTCCCATGAGCCAAGTGTTTGGCAGACTTAGGAGGCTTAGGGATATTCAGGATGAAATTGTGCAGTAAGAAAAATAATGTTCATCAGCATGTTTGTGATACAGAGGATTCTGCATGTTCACCAGTGGCCAAAGCTAGCTGCTACTTAGGATTCAGCAAGGTGGCTGGGCACCAGTGGTGAGGCTAGCCAAAACCCAGGCAGCTGAGCTAGGCAATAGCCTAAACAACAGGGCAACACCAGCAGGCTTAATTTTAATCCTGCTTTCTGTGTCAGTTTCCTTTGTCGCAGCGTTGTAGTTGATGACAGGAATCGTATTGCAGCCTATGACCTTCTAGCAGATACAAAGATACATCTTAAGGCATCATCAATTAATTTTCTTTTGGTAAGTTTGCATTTTCTCTTCCCTCTTGTAATATTTGCTTCCTGAGTGGGTAGAGAGAGAAACATTTCTCCCCATACTCACATGTAGTATGGTAATGTGTGAAATGTTATATATTAGATGCTTGCAGATGTTTCTTTATATTTACTCAGAGAATACAACACTTGGTCAGTTTCAAAGATAAACAGAAATTTGCCTTTCTTGGTTTTACCAACTCTCTTGTGCTTTATTTAGTGAAATTTCATGAATTTTCATTTAAAATGAAAGATCTTCTAGTAGCTTTTATACTTAAGTTTTTCTTTTTTAATATTTCACTTTTCTTAAATCCTCAAAGCCTGTGTGTGAGTTTTCTGTATGTCATACAAAATTCAGGTAATAAATGCATTCTTAAGATATAATTTTTAAGTACTTTGAATAAAAAGCCTGCACTGCCCTCTTTTGCCCACTCCAGGCGTACATTTTTCTGGACACAGTTTTCTTTGTTGTTCCTGTTTTCCATTTTAGAAACACAAAGATACACAATTGGTTAAAATTGTCTGTTAGCTTCTTGCAGCAATTGTTGTGCTAAGGAGATCCATATCCAAAAGACATATTATTTGTCTGTATCTTCACGTGTGGAAGTCTCTTGTGCTAAAAATCTCTGTATTTTTAATGCTAAATTGAAGTTTTCATTCTCTGAATAATTCGGTGATAGATAAATTTCAATATTCTCCTGAGATACTGTCAATATGCCTCCCTGTTAAAGCTTATGCTTAGGAAAAGATAGGAAGAAGGGGGGAAAGAAGAGCTGTTGAAATATGGACATGGAGTTGATGGCAGCAGCTTTGGAGTTAAAGACCCTTGAGTGACTCCTTGTCATGTAGACCAGACTGGCAAAGGGGAACCACCCCCAGTGCTGGAGTTGGAAATCTGGTCAAAAAAAAAGGGGAAATAGTGTTCATGATTTCAGCTTTCACACTGAGAGAGCCTCCCTTGATAGTCTTTCTTTCATACCATTGCTGTCTAAACCCAGTTCTGCACTAACATTTTAGCCACTAACAAAGCTCCAAAGTCCACCCTTGTTGTGCTGCAGTGCACTGGAGCCCTGAGGGTCACTACACACAAGAAAGGCACAATTTTTGCTCTCCACCTTCTAGCTTATAAAGGGTTTCTAGTCCCTGCTTGCTAATGCTAAAGCACAAGCTGAAGCAGGTACTCCCTTAGTACCTGCTTCTAAACAGAATCTTTGCATATTCATGAATTCCCACTATGCAATTTTTGCTTACACTAAAGCATGGTGCTAGTTGTCTTAGTGCTTATCAGGCATTTTTAATCTTCTTTTCAAGTAGTTAATGCTCAAGTTCTGTGACCTGCACTTACATATTTTGCAAATGCAGATAATACATTTTATTAGTGCAAACAGTTGTGCCTACCCACAAGCCTCCCCTTATGGCCTTGGAGTCATGGCTATAGCAAGACTACCAGAGTTTAATTTGCTCATGTCTGGTTTTAGTAAAAAAAAAAAGACCCCACATCATATGAGGTCTTGTTGGCTTTTAACATGAGTTTTGCATCTGCTGGAAGAAATCCTGGTGTCACTGAAACTCACTGCTATGGACTTTGTTCAAGCAGGTGCTCATGCTTGCATTTCAGAAGGTCTAGGAATTCCCCCAGGGTCCAAAAGTCTTTTCCCTCCCACCTCCATATCTTCCTTGCTTAGCTTCTGACCCTGTGAGCTGGTTTTCTATCCTTCCCACTTCCATACATATACTTATGTTTTAATTTATTCAACTTCTGGACAGCCAGCATGTCCCTGAGAGGGACGCTCAACACTGACTCAGGTGCAGGCAGGTAAAGGGATCCAAAATTGTGTTGGAAGTCTGTGACAGAGCATGGCTTTGGCCTCGGGTCTCCCCACACTAAAATTCAGGCTTCATTCTTCCTGTTCAGGCCTGACCCTATTATTGATGGTATTAATTTTTAATTGCACCTTATTTTTCAGCACAAGGTTTGTGTTATACCAGCCGAAGAATTTTCTCTCGAATATGTGGATCCTAAAGTACAGTGCATAGCTACTCACAGGAGTGCCCGTGGTGGAAGGTAACTTGCTTAGGTTCATCCTAAGTATTTTCCAAAGGCAGTTTTGAAAGACAGACAAAATGGGGCTGTAATTGTTTTGAATAAACCTTTGTTCGGTGACTCACAGGTGACTTGTAGGCCACTTTTGCAAGGTAGTATTTGTACAAAAGCTGAAGTGCTAGTGTTAACCTAGACTGTCTTTGTGCAGGATTTTGTTAATTCTAACCTCTTAATGGCCCACTGTCTGAATGCATTAGAAAACGTGCCTCTTTCATGCGTTGTCCAGTATCATAGGTGCCCTAGCTGGAAAGACATTGCTGCTTTACTGGTCTGAAATGCTTATGGCTCCATCTGGAATTTCATTCTTCATGTTGCTGCTTTAGCTGTTCCAAAATGGCTTTAGTCATTAGGTAGGGGGTCTGACTGCCCTTTCAGGCACAAACCCACCAGCTCAACTTGGCAGCATCGAGCTACTCAACATCCAAACCCCTGCTTCACAAACAAGCCATTCACTTGTCCATCTCATCGTGGAGTCTCTATGGTAGGTGTGCCCTCAGAATCCACCCTGCATAGCAGTGCCAGGTGATCCGTCCCCTCCACTATATTTGTATAGGACCAGTATTTAGAGCACTCGTATACAGATTGGTTGACCCAGGTTGATGGCTCTTCTCTTGCTGCAAGGGTCCCAACCTGAACTTTCACTTCTCAAGTGGTCAGGTTTGGATTCTGCAGAGCACTTGCTCTGTCCTGTTGAAACTCTTTCCCTTCCACATGTTTTATTCTTTGGACTAGAGAGGACCTTTCATTGCAGCTTCCAAATTGTGAAGCCCCAAATTTTGATTCCTGTTGCACTCCCCAGGATGCCACAGACCATTAGGAGTTGGAAGGGACCTCGAAGGTCATCTGGTCCAACCACCCTGCTGAAGCATATCACTCCCTCGTGATGCCATTCCAAAGGCTTTCTTCCTACTGATCTGGCAATGGGAAGGGCCTCAAAGTAAAAGGAAATGTCACTTGCAGAACTTAAGGCACAAAGAGTCAGTGACTAAGTCTAATAGTTTTCCAGACAGTAGCGTCTAATGTGATGGCTGAACTGAAGGGCAGCAAAATCTGAATAGTAAACTGGATGAAAACATGTGACTGTACTTGGCCTCCAAGCATGCATATCGTTGAGTCACAGCTTTAATTGTCTGATTCAGAGTGTTACGGCTCAGAGCATTACAACTCAGAGCAGCTTTTTAAGAGTGAAGATACTTGTCCTCACACTAAAGGAATTTTGCAATCCTGGGCATGTATATTTTGAGTAAAACGTGGGAAAGAGGCTGGCTGGAAAAACATGGTTTTAAATAAAGCTAATGTGGAAAATTGTACTGTTTTTTATTTTGGCTTTCTGTTGTGGTTCTTTTTTTTTTTTTTTACTCTCTTCTTATATTTACATTGTTTAAATTTATGTTCTGTTATTAAGGACATTATCTGGCAGCACTTTTGCTTTCCTGAAAGTGTTCATTATTCACAAAGTTGAAAGATGCAGAGTCCTGGCTCAGTATAACAGTATTATGAGCGGATGCTGCGCGTGCTTTCCCACACAGGTCTGGCAAATACATCTCAATTCTAGTCCTGAAACATAATTGCCATTCCAGTTCTGGGTCCACCTTGAGGAAAAATTAATCATTGTCTGTTGAGTACTTACGAGAAGTATACAAATACTAGCAGGAAACCCCCAAAAACATTTTCTCCTGCAGTCTTGGAAAATACTTCTCTCAATAAAGTTCTTCAGAATTAAATATAGCTAGGAAGTAATAAACACAGCAGTGAATGAATAAGGATGCTTTCAAGGAGCACAGTTATTTATTTTGGCTCCAATTCTACAAATATTTGAGTGTGTACTTAACTTCTGAGTACTTAAATAGTCCCGTTGACTTCAGTGGGAAAACTTGCATGTTTAAAGGATACACCTATGTAAATATTAGTGGAACTGAGAATTCAGTGTTATTACAGAATCTGATGAATGTAACTAACTGGATTCACTAAATCTTATTTAATTTTGTAACACTCTTGGTTCCCTTAGGTTTCATGTTCCTCAGCAAATTATTTTCATTGAAGCTGTACAGGTTATTGAAATTCTGAGTTAATATCAATTAATGTACTTTTTTTTCCTCATTGTTAATTAAAACATTACTTCTTGTTTTCATTTACTTTCTGATCATTACATAGAATCCAAAGAGTAATTGGTTACTATTGCATTATTAATTGTAACACAGTCTAACAAATTGAATTTTGTGAGTCGACTGTTTTTCTTTTTATAATGCTTGAGAAATTCTTCTGGCCCCAAGAGTAATTACTATAATTTTGTGTTTAGTGCAACATGCATTCCTTCAGTGTATGAAACGTCACCAGCAGCTTTGGTTTTGGATGCACTCAAGGATGAGAAAATTTCTGAAGTACAGAGAAATATATTGCATGATCCGCTGGGTGCCCCTTGGCCTTCTGACTCGGTTAATGGAGTCACCTTGACACCGTTACAGGTATCTTGTATTTTGAAAACTGTGTTTCACAAGTCATAAAGTATGTTCTTTAGTAAAGTTAAATGGATGAAGCACTTGAGGAGAATCAAAACTGAAAGGTGGCAGACTGAGTAGGCTGCAAAGATGATATATGGAAAGAAAAACAAAAATGCTTGCTTCTTTCTAAGTTATGCAGTAGTCTGACGGGCTGCAGAGGAACGTTAGATGTGCTTGGCATGCAGATAGGAGCATGCAGCTGTAATGCCTTATTTTTTGAAGATATTTAACTTGCTGAGAGATGCTAAGCCCTCACTTTCATTGCAGGTAGGTGGCACTGAGCACAGCTCATAAACACAAAAATATTTCACAAAACAAATATGCTATTAGAGCTGATCTTGTTTCTACAGAACCAAATTACCTTGAGTGGCAGAGTGCCTCATTTGGGCAGGTATGTGTTTGTGGTACATTTTTATCAGCCAGCACACCCGGTGTTCCCTGTGCAAGTACGTGTGGATGCAGGACGCGTGTGGTCAGGTAAGCATCTGAATTTGACCTACCCCCTTTCCTTTCTCAGCATTTTTCCACGTGCGGCATTATGTTTTTTTCATCTAGGTTCCTTCAGGGCTTCATTCTGCCCTCACACCTCTGGCTGTCGGGACCAGGTGATTGCAGAAAACCAAATTGAACTTGACGTTTCTGAACCTGAGGTCTCTGTTACAATGATGATACCTGATGGAAGAATGATGGTTCTGGTACGTTAATTACATAAATGTACTTGTGAATGTTATTCTCAGTTTCACAATTCATTTAGAGATAGTTGCAAAGATGAAAGCCAAAAAGAAAGAATTTGTCTTTTAATTTGCATTTCAAATTTTTAGATATTCTTCTGCACTGCTTCTGTTTAATTTTTAAATTTTAAGATACTCTACACTTTTTATTGTGCATTGCTTATAGCATCACAACTCTGGGGATAAGACAGGAAATATATTTTTTCAGTTAAAACATTATGGGTTTTGAGAAATTACAGAATGCATAATAAAGCAGCATTTAAATATATAAATGCCTTAGCTTGTGTCCTTTGCTCTCTTCTGAAATGTACAATTTAGCTTTCTTGTTGTTTTAAGGAAAATGTCTTAGTTGTTCCAGCAGACACCTACAGTTACAAAATTCTTGACAAAAAGACAGTGGACAAGTCCTTTGATTTTATCAGCCAATGTGGAGGAAACAGTTTTTATATTGAGTAAGCATCACTTTCTAAAAAACTTGAATGTTGACAACAAGCTGGGAATTTGGTTTACTCTGTATTAAAGGCACATGTAAAAAATGCCCATCATTGTGCTACATTAAAATACTTTTTATAGCTTATGCCCATTAAACTTCTGTGAGTCATTTTTCCATTTCTATTGTAAATCAAATGTAAAGGCAGAGCTTTATTGCTCACAGTACAAAAGAGGAAAATCTGTGTCATCTTTCTGTCTTTGGTATTTCCATCTTTGGTATTTGGCATTTTGCTTGGCATGTCTGAACTGATATGACTAATATATGCGCTTTCTTTGAAAAAATATCTCTGACCTGTCTACTCAAAGCCATTCACCGCTAATTTAATTAAAGTATATTATCCTTGCATGTCTACTGATGCCATCCTTATGTCAACTGTTTTGGAAGACAAAACCCTAATTTACTGAACCACTGCAAAGCGTCAGCACTTACATGATTTATATTTCAATTTAAATAGCCCAGAAGGATCATCAGCCTTCTGCAAGGACTCTGTAAAGTCGATAGTAGCTTTCTACAACAACGGAGCCCTGCCATGTAATTGCCATAGGGCGGGTGCCACAAGCCCTACTTGCAGCCCCCTGGGAGGACAGTGTATTTGCAGACCTAATGTCATCGGTCGACAGTGTAGCAGATGCCAAACTGGTTACTACGGATTCCCATTCTGCAAGTGTAAGTACATGCTTGTTTGACACCTGACCTGACCTCATGTTTAATTCTCTGATTTTACTGCATAGGTACCACTGCCTCACTTTACAGGGTTTGTTCCTACCAGAGGCTGGTTAAGGCATCAGGTTTTGGATAGCATAGCTTTTGGTTTATGGCAGAAATAACCCCCATTCCCTTAAAGAAAGCCTAGTTGGCAGGGAAGTGTGCCTTCCAGTGTGTTGTCTGATCAGGTGTAGTAGGTTTTCTACCAGGTATACTGGTGAAAATCCATATAAAATAAAATCCACTCTTTCAGTCGAATGGATTTTTCTGCACTGGCTACTAAATAATTTTCAGGTTTTTACTGTTGTATCCCAGTTTACACTTTCAAGATTTTCCACAGATCAGTAGAGACATAGCATTCCTAATTCCTCATATTCTCATGTTATTTGTAATAGCATTCACACATTTCTAGATTACAGCAAAACAGTCCTCAGCTGCCTTCCCAGATATTATTCTCAATGTTAATAAAAAATGGTTTGTAAAAGTGGTGTCCTTCACACCAAAACAATTCAGCATTTAATCCTGGGCAGTTTGGGGAAGTGATTAATGATGAGTATGGTGAAGTTAAGCAACCAATCTGCGGAAACGAGCCAGGCACTAAAGCTGCTCTTTGAAACTATTGGTACAGTGACACAGTGGGTTTCCATGACCCTGTGCTTAAGAATAGTGACAGAGAGAAAAGAATCTCATCCTTCATACATAGAGGCATTAAGGTTGTGTGTGTTTGTGTCACATGCAAGTTCGGTAAGAGTTGGTCAGTGTTGGGGTGTGATTGATTTGTAGCACGTTTTCTTTGACCCTAGTATGCAACTGCGGGCAGCGTCTTTGTGATGACGTGACTGGTAAATGCATTTGCCCTGCGCAAACTGTGAAACCAAAATGTGAAGTGTGTGAGAAACATTACTTCAGCTACCACCCTCTTGCTGGCTGCGAGAGCTGCAACTGTTCCCAGAGAGGAGTCGTTAATGCGGCAAACCCAGAATGTGAAAAAACCAACGGGCAATGCAAGTAAGTTTGGGTTATGCGCATTGTAAATGACGTGCGGGTGGTTTGCTTCACCGCTGCCTTCTGGGAAACTTTGATGGTGGTGAATGGGGAGTTCAGCAGCGCTTCGTAATAGTGAGGACCTGGCTGTTTCAGAGACACCTGCAATATTTTAGTGGAAACTTGGTTTGTGCAGGTTTGTGCATGGTGGGATTCCTGGGATTGCAGTCTGTTTGCCAGTGACACACCATGTCACTCTTGGTAAGTCACCAAATCTCTGCCTAGCTCATGTGACATATCTGGTGCCAGTTAGGAGCAGACCTTGTATCGGAGCTGCTGACTTCTGGACACATACACTGTTTGTAATGGTGTACATTACTATTCCCCAAATTCCTAAAATGTTGCAGTTGACCTTGTGACCTCGTGGAGTCTCCTTTGGAGACATTCAAGACCAATCTGGACATGTTCCTATGTGATCTACTCTAGATGATTCTGCTCAGGCAGGGGGGTTGAACTGGATGGTCTTTCGAGGTCTCTTCCAGCTCCTAATATTCTGTGAATCTGGGAATCTTAAATTCAGGAGCTGTCATATTAGTACTGTTGAACATTTCTATTGTTTCCTTGGGGATGTTGAGTCCTTAAATAGCAAGTGTAAATATTGATAGCCAGTAGTCTGTGTAAGGCCAGGATTAGTTCAGTTTGGTTTGGCTATGTTAGGTTACTAACAAAGAGAAATTTCTCCTTCCTGCTTTGCCTTTGACTCTGTAGAGAACACTTAATTTTCAGAAAATGCTCATATTATTTATTTAGAAAAAAAAACCATTTTTTTTTCCTCAGTCTGACCTTTCACATTAAGTGAATTATTGTTGTATTCCAAGAGCCAAACAGGAATCTGTTTTCATATTTAGAAGCAGAGGTTCAGGTTTAAATTGTATAGTGTATTCTGTATCTCGTGGTGCACTCTCAATCTGATTAGTCTCTGCTTTCATCTTCTCCCTACAATATGAAATTAAATCAAAATTAATACTATGTGAAAAAATAAATAATTCCATCAAAATCTAATACTTCAAAGGAGGGGCTTAAAACATTTCTACTTGAATAAAACTGAGGGTAACTTTTGCAGCAAGAGTCACATTTTTCGGTTTCAGGGAAAAGCTGTATTGCTTGATTATAACTGCTGTTTTTCATGTGCAGCCTGATTGGAAATATCAAAGAAATGACAGCTTACTGGTAAAAAATTCTCAAGCAAAATTTGACATTTAGCCTATACTTTTGGACTGATTAATGAAGTACATAGCTAAGTCCTACATTCTAATGAATACTTTTCCTTCTGTGGATTACATGAAGTTCAAAGTCCCCATGCAGCTCCAGTTATCTATCTATGAGGGTAACCTATTCACAGAGACTCTAAGAAACCTCACCCACTGTTTGATGAATTAATTGCTTTCACATACTATGTGAAGTCAACTTTTTCCCCATACTTTGGCTGTTAATTTCCATTGCATGCATAGTGTTAGTGCACATAAGAATTTGTGCTCGGAGCCCCACCAACTTCCCGAGACTTTTAAAAATTAGTGTATCGTAATTGAAATATAAAGATGGGGATTGTGGTGGTGGCAGTCTTTATCAATAGATCCATACTCTCTTGAGACCTGCTTTGGTCTGGTACAGACAATTTACCAGAATAGACAAAGAAGAAGAGGGACCATCAGACCTGTGTTTTTGTTACTTTTATCAGAATGTGCAAGATTGTTATAAAGGTGGGATGAAGCAGCTGCTGCCACGGAAAGACATTCTCACTTATATAAAGCCTTGTTTGTTCGCTCATCATTTAGTGGTGGGGTTTGCATCTCTTTTACTTCTCCTCAACAAATTCAAGGCACTGTGAGCAAGGTGGATTTTACTTTTATTCCAAGCCTGGAATATTGTGTCTGGTTCTGGGCCACTCAGTTCGAGAAGGACACAGAACTCCTTGAAAGAATCCAGCGCAGGGCCACCAAGATGATGAAGTGGGACATCTTCCTTATGAGGAAAGGCTGAGGGAGCTGGGTCTCTTCAGCTTGGAGAAGAGGAAACTGAGGGGTGACTTCATTAATGTCTATAAATATGTAAAGGGTGAGTGTCAGGATGGATCCAGGCTCTTCTCTGTGTTGGTCAGTGATAGGACAAGGCAATGGGTCCAAGCTGAAGCATAGGAAGTTCCATCTGAATATAAGGAAGAACTTTTTCACTGTGAGGGTGACAGATCACTGGGACAGGCTGCCCAGAGAGGTTGTGGAGTCTTCTTCTCTGGAGACTTTCAAGACCAATCTGGATGAGTTCCTGTGTGATTTAATCTTGGTGATCCTGCTCAGGCAGGGGTGTTGGACTGGATGATCTTTCAAGGTCCCTTCCAACTCCTAATGTTCTGTGATTATCTTTGTGAACAGTTGTAAACTAACCCAAGGTTTGTGGCAGATGGAAGTCACCATAATTATTTATATACCTGGGATTCTCCACCTTTTTATTAGCAGGTGAGTTCTTGAGTAATGCCCCATGTCATCTTCCGGCTATAAATCTTCCAGAGAGCAATATCCATGTTTCACACCTCAGTGTACAGAGTAGTTCTGCCCTGTAGGCACTGAATAGCTGCAGAAGTCTAATGCTGCTGTGAGCATTGATATCCTTCAAAATCAAATCCATTCCAGAACAGTTCCATGAACATTTAAAACATATCACCATTCAAATCTGAGAACAACATTAGCCTGCTGCTTTTCCTCTGTGGAAATCATAAAGTTGTGTCATAGCTAAGCAATCACTTCAAAGATCCACGTGAGCCTGTTTTAAGCTTCCTTTCCTCATTCCATTCCTGCCACCCCTGTTGACTCTGTCCTCTGTGTTTGTTTATTGATAAAGATGCAAACCAGGAATCAAAGGACGGCGGTGTGATCAGTGTGCTCCTGGTACTTATGGTTTCCCAAACTGTGTGCCGTGTAACTGCAACAGAGATGGAACAGAGACAGGTGTTTGTGATCCCTGGACAGGAATTTGTCTCTGCAAGGTCAGATAAATCAAATTACCTCTTCATTCATGAGCATCATTTTCACATCAGTGACTATTTTGTATATACTATGGTGAATGAAGTGACTTTATCGTTAGGTTTTCAGTAAAAATTAAAGGCACCTCTAGAAAACCATTTCACCTTGCAGCATGTGCACAGATAACACAGCAGCAATTAAATGGCACTTTATAATGAGTTCAATGTCTGTCAGTTGTACAGGCAGTCTTAGGCTTTGCAGGGTATTGGAGAGCTGCAGAGTGGATGCCCATTGATTCACTGAAGCAGATTGTACCCTGCACAGATCTGCTTAATGCATCTGCATCTTGGCTCTTGGATGTTAACCAGGTCCCATGCTTTTTTTAGCCATATTATGTCAGTTGACATTTCACCACATCATTATATTCAGGAAATCTTTTGTTCTGATCTGCATAATTAAATGTGATATATGTGAACTTTCACAAGTGACCTTTTATATTGTAGGTTTGGAAAAGCCAGCAGGAGGGCTTGGCAGGAAAGTTACCAGCTGTCTCTGACTAATATTTATTACTCAGAGGTTCAGTTTATAAACTGGGAAGACTGCTCGTAACTAAGATTAAAAAAAAAAGTCTCCAAAAAGTCAGTTTTACATACAATTTGAATATGGTATATCCAGACAATCACACATATTCATTCATGATTCTATACACTTAAATAAATATTCTTTCAGAAGATTTGGTTTATGTGCAGGAAGTTTCGGGGGCCTCACCAAAGCTAGAAGGAAAACTATGAGATTTCTTTCATCTATTCCTTAACAGGAGAATGTTGAAGGTACAGAATGTGATACTTGCCGACCAGGATCCTTTTATCTGGACCCTTCTAATCCCAAAGGATGCACATCTTGCTTTTGTTTTGGGGCAACCAGCAACTGTCGCAGCACAAATCGTCGTAGAACCAAGGTGCTTCCAAGACTTTTTTCTTTGCTCTCATGAACCTACTTCTAATACATTAATGAAATGCTAGATTTCTTCCAAAATTTAAACCATCTTCTATTGTTTTCTAAGCATAAGAAATATTCTGCAAGCCATAGTGCGGATTTACTGCAGCCTTGTTAAGATTTAGGTGTGGTGTGAAACAGCCTTTCAGCAGAAATAGTCCTTTTTACCTCTTTGTTTACAAATCACTAGTTGGTCTGAAGTTGAACTTGCCTCCTATTGCTTTATAGAAGTTAGATATTAGCAATTAATCAGATAGTAGTTCATCATTAAAGTCAATGGTCTCTTTCATGATGCGTTGGTCAACACATGTATCATTTTACATATCTATATCATAGATGCATTTTGAAACCTAAGAAATATGTGACAGATTCTACAGAGATTGTAAAAATTGTTTGTTCTTCCCTATAAAAAGATATCACATCAAGTGTGAGAAAAGGAGAAGATAGAGTTTTAGTAGCATAAATGAATGATAAGATGGCTGAAGACTGGAAGAAAAAAAAAAAGCAACAACTGCCTGAAACAATGCCAGAGAATGAAAAGAGAGAAGCAGAGTCTTGGAATGATGGATGAGGAGTTGAGTTTAGGCTTAGACATAGACTAGATGCAATCCAGATTGTGGCACTTTACTGCTTACAAGCAAAGAATAGAAATCCAGGCCCAGTGAAATCAATAGGAAACCTCCCATTTTTATTTTTTTTTTTTAGGAAAAATTCCTCTAGTGATTACTTGTCCTCACCAAAGACTGTTTTTGAAACCACGTCTATCTTTTTGCTTTGCTGCTGTGGCCAGCCAAGGGCAACCCACCGCAGAATGTTCTGGTACACAGACACTACAATTTCTTTTCCTCAGCTTAATGATAAATGCCAGGATGGATGGTCTTGCAGGAAACAACAGCGACAAACACCAAAAGTCCATTGAGGAGCCAGAATATTAGGCTACATTGCCTGCCTTCCTGCCCAAAACATTCTGCCAATGTCCCCTCCCTCACAGTTAGCCTGCCACAGCAGTCTGCACTGTGTCTTTGACAGTAGTGTCCTTGATTTGGTTTTGGAATGGACTTTAAAAAGCACCTCCAAATTATATGGGTACACAATTCCTAGTCACCACCAGAAGGTTAATGTTTTTGTGTGACTGAAGATAGAATTCAGTGACAGACCAAATATCTGCATCCCAAATAGCTTTCTGTCCCATTTTTAATGCTCTCTTGTAAGGTCCTTGCAACATCCATTGTGCAAAGACCTTAGGGTGGCTCTCAGGGGGTTAAATTTCTCTTTTTGAAGGCTAAGTAATTTCTCCTCAGTAGTTAGTGCTGGTGAAGTTTAATAAATGATGAGACAAGCTTTGATTTCCTTTACGTATTTTCATTAGTTTGTGGACATGAAGAACTGGCGCTTGGAGGCAGTGGATGAAAATATTGACATTCCAATCACTTTCAATCCAGTCAGTAATAGTGTAGTGGCTGATGTTCAAGAATTGCCTGCTTCAGTCCAGAGTTTGTACTGGAAAGCACCGCCATCTTACCTGGGAGAGAAGGTAAACAAAACCTAAATCATCTGTTTTAATATCTATTCATTTTTTGACAGCATCATTGATAAAGAGTCTCATGGGTTTTCTTAGGTACATTTCTCTCTTCATGAGATTCTTATCTCTCTTACCTGTCATGCCAGGAACCACAGTGCTTTCCTTCTGAGTACAGTGTTAAAATTTTGACCAAGAACACAGAATTAATCATCTTGCTTGGTGCCAAGGAGCTCTCTATGTGAATAGCGTGGTCAGGAGCTATGTTTCAGGGAGCTGTTACTCTCAACTGCTTTTCTGAAACCCAGAACACATTGAGCTTGCTAATGTGCCCAAGTATCCCTTAGGGTCCCTAGGGTGTCTCCTGGGCAGGTTTCAAAAAGAAGAGAAGGTGATTACATGCTCAGTGGCATGGAAAAAAAACCCACCTTTTGCTTTCCATATGATGCTTGGGAAGGGCAGCACCTGGTTTTCTAACCTTTGTGTTCTTTGAACCACTTGCTGCTCTTTCTGCTCATACGTGGGAGCTGTCTTTTGCTTACTGCCAATAGCTATCAGCATTTCAACATGGGGATCACACTTAGCAAAGGGACTTCGCTGCTGGTGGCGTGTGGGCCCAGAGTCCCAGGTTCTCCCTGATTGCAACTGTGATGGTGTTGATGGCTGCCATCCAGTTGCAGGGCACACAGGCTTTTCAGTTCCAATCTTGATGTCACACAAGTGAAAACAAATGGGATAGACACAAGAGCATTAGAGACAGTGCATTTTTTGGTGTTCCTCTTGTTTGCCATTTTAAGGACTAGAGCAGCATTTTTCACTCTGCTCTCCTATGCTCAGAGGTAAATATCTTTTGGTTGAACAGCACATTTAATCAGGGTGCTTTTTGTTCGTGTTGGAAGTTCTTCTTTCAGTGTCCACAAATTAGGAAGAAATTCTTCCCTGTGAGTGCTGTGAGGTGCTGGCACAGGCTGCCCAGAGAAGCTGTGGCTGCCCCTGCCCCTCCCTGACAGTGTTCAAGGCTGGGTTGGATGGGGCTTTGGGCAACCTGGGCTAATGGAGAGTGTTCCTGCCCATGGCAGGGGGGTGGAACTAGATGATCTTTGAGGTCTCTTCCAACCCAACCAGTCTGTGATTCTCTGATTATTTTGTACATTTCTTGATAGACCATGCTTTATCTACTACCCAAAAGGACTTTTGCTTTTCCCGTAACAAAATATCAAGCAAGCCAGAGCCCTTTTTAAGCACAGTGGTCAAGAATTGCGAGTTTTATGTTGCATGTCACAGTACCTAACTAGGCATGCCATGACTTGCTTTTATTTACAATGGCAACACAGTAAATAAAATAGTTCTATTTGTGACCCTGCTTTCACTGTAGTGTCTAAGTGTGTATTTTAGCATTGATTATACTGCAGTAGTGAAAGTGTCCCCCCGACCCCGATGCCAAATGTGCTCTTGTTACTAGTTATACATGCTTGTAAATTTACCAATCATTCATATTATTGCATTCTGAAAATGGCAGGTTTTGGTCTACTTCCAGTGATAGCATCTCTTCTGGAAAATGTGAACGAGATCACTCCAGAGCATTCACATTTAACAGAGTACATTTCCTTTCCTCTCTGTGTCTTTTGTTTAAGAAGTTGAAAGGGAATCAATAACAACGTCTTTAGCAGTGGGGAAACTAACAGCCATTGAGAAATTCAGATTGCATCATCCACGTTTTCTACTCTTATATATTTTAACATTCTCTTTAATAGTCTTAATGTTAGAAAATACATACTGACCATATAGAGTACAGAGGGTAATTTATAACACCAATATTTTTCCATTTTAAGAAAAATCATTAAAAAAGCAGCAACATAACTGTGTCATATGGTGCAGTTCTAAAATGTGTGTTAACCAGGAAATTAGCTCTAATTTGAATTTTCTTGTATTTTGAGGGAAAAAAAAATACATGGTTGTTTTGATCATGTTGGCAAAATATAGCCAGTGTTCCAAGTGATGCTTTTGGAAATGCAGTTGGCTAATAATAATAGCATTAATTACAGCCCTGTGATCCAAGAAACAAATTTAGTCTTGAGATGTCTGTGTTTTGCTTGTAATTCATCAAATTATATGAGGAGGAGTAGAGTGAGGCTTGGTGCTTACCTGTAGAACACCAAAACCTAACAAAGCTGTTCTTGCTCCCATGACAAAACCAAGCACAAGCATTGAGAGCAGACAGCAAGAGATGTAAAACAATGCAGTATCTGTGTTAAAACACCTGATTTCACCCAGTACCCACAAACTTTCTTCTGGGCTCTTCCTGGAGCAAACACTGTCTAGGCTGTGCCTGGAGCTTCTTTTCCTCTCAATATGTTTCGAACTGAGTCACTCATATACCACCCAGGGAAGCCATTGGTCAGATGATTCAAACATACCTGCCTACATCTTTGGTTTGGGCAGTGGCGTGTGTATTTGGTTGAGTTTGAGGCTGCCTGTGGTCACCTATAGTTGAGACAAAAGACCTGTCATTTCATCTCAGCCTGTGGCAACAGTCTGTTGATGGCAGAGCTGATAGCAGCTGATGATACCAGTAGATGTCCTGTCCTCCAGAAGGCGGAGAAAAGATTTTCTGGTTTTATTCTTGTCTGTAGTAGGGTTAGAAAATGCTGAGCTATGAAAGCTACCTTTAAACATTCTTAGTCTGACTTTTTTTTACCGATGGGGTTAACTACCACTTTCATTATCAGTCTGACATCCACTCTTAGTGAGCCAAATCTGTTGTGTAGAGTCTGGGGAAGAACAATGTTCATTGCAGCATGTGATTTCTCCATGACCACAGATGGCCTGATCCCCAGTATGAAAAAAACCCAACCCACTGTGGAGAACAGTAACAGGTGCATCTCAAAAAGTGATATCTGATACACAAAGTAAACAAACTAGAAAGTAATTTTTTCCAAGCACCATGTATTTTCATATTTTGTCTAAAGAACAAGGAGTAAACATATTATTTAGTGCTGGAAGGTAGGGGAGGTTTGAATATAAAGTTACAGTAATATCAGGCAACAGTGTGGTGAAGTATCTCTGGTCTTGTGCATTTTGTTACAGCTTTCTTCATATGGTGGCTTCCTAAGTTACCAAGTGAAATCATTTGGCTTACCAAGTGAGGGCATGATACTTCTGGATAAGAGACCTGACATACAGCTAACAGTAAGTTTTGAAATATTATTTTTTTTCTTTCAAGCGGTACTGGTACCATGACTTTTTTTGTTACCTGACAACCATGGCAAATTCTGCTCTGGTAGCATAAGTGTATGTCATGAAGAGTCTGATGTAAGAATGCCTTTTTTTTTTTTTTTTAATTCCACCACTTTCAGGCCAAAATTGAAATCTTTTACTGTTTGTTGAAATTCCCAAGGGAATTTTGTTTCTTCAGAAAATCAGAAATCCTAATTCAGTATTACAGGATTGTTATTGGGTAGCATGCCTCAGAAATTGCTATGGCAGTATCCAAAGTTGTTTGTACACCAATTTGCAAAGGAGAGCATTAAAATGCAAAAAAAAACCCAAAAAACCAAAACAACCAAAGCCAAACCCTTTTTTATTCAAAATTTGTAATTTGTTCCTGTGAAAATTGGTCAGCATTAATTCAGTCCTGTTGGTGTTCTATTTGAAAGCAGGGTTTTTAGTAGGCAAACGCAGTGAAAACCCTGCTAGTACTAAAAGACAGTGCTTGCTATACCACTTGGCTGACAAGATGACCTAGTTTTCCTAGTATTACTTAGGTTTTGTCCCCCAAAGGAGTTATGTGCTTCACCAAATTTTATAGCATCTGAGCACTTTACCATAAAAAGCAGTGAAACTGCAATGTTATGTCCTCATTCTCACACAGGGCCAGCAAATGAAAGTTGTTTATGTGGATCCCAACAACCCACTGCCTGACCGTCAGTATTATGGCCGTGTGCAGCTAGTGGAGGTAAGAGATGAAGATGACATAACCTTCCCTTTTCTCCCCAGTGGTACATAAAAAATCTGCAGGTAATATATGCAGAAATACCAACTACTTCATAATGTGATTGAATAGAAACTTAAATACTGTAGACCTTAAATATAGACACCATTTTTTCTCTGTCCTTACTGACACATTGAACCTAGACTCTGGTTCATGCCACCTAATTTTAGCACCTCTAAGTTAGGCATCTTGCCGAATTTAGCCCTCACTCCAGCATTAGTGGAGTAATACTAAATTAGTCTTCAACAGATGATGACTCATTTAATACCTAGACTGTACTTAACAGGGATAGAATGAACTGCTACCCATTTTCCTTAGTGTCTAGCTACCTAGTTTAGAATGGATGTATTAGCAGCAGGAGCGTGTGTGAAGTCAGCGCTAGAAAGGTTGGATTTCTAGGGCTTTGCTTGATCTTAAGAGCATTATCCTCTACCCTTTTCATGTCTTGGTGTGCGATACCTCAAAGAAATTTGGGTGACTTAAGAACCTGTATGCTGCTTCACACCTCTAAGCCATACGTACCTTGTAAAGGAAAGGGTACATCCCTTTTTATGCTCCTTTTGCCTTTTTCCACCTCTCCTGTGTTTTCTGTCCCTGACATCTGTTTCACCCCACACCAATAGGCACTGAAGGTGTCTGTTCTGTGGAGGTTTTCTCCCTTTTCTCTCACCCAGCTTTCTTTGCAGATNAGTTTTGATTTTTTGGGGGTAAGAATCTGCAGGGCTGCTCTCATTTTGTATCCTTAATGTGCAGGGAAACTTCAGGCATGCCAGCAGCAATAACCTGGTATCCAGAGAAGAACTGATGATAATCCTGTCTGGACTAGATGGCATACACATCAGAGGCCTTTACTTCACCGAGACTCAGCGATTAACCCTTGGTGAGGTGGGGCTGGAAGAAGCCACCAGTGCAGGAAGAGGAAGCATTGCCTACAGCGTAGAGGCGTGCTCCTGCCCTATGGAGTACGCTGGTGACTCATGTCAGGTAGGAAGCATTTGCCTCCATCCTGTACCATTATCTTCTGCCTTGCCTACAGCTATACATACTGGTTTAATTAGAGGAACAGAATAGTTATTAGGGTAATTAAACTTCTTGTAAGTGCGTGCACTTTTGATGGCTCGAATACTGTCACTGCCTAAGAAGTACTGTAGGGTTGGTTATTCGTCTTGTGATCGCTTTTGTGGAACTGTGAATGTCATTTTACATGTGGAAGCCACTATAATGAGACATTCCTCAGCCCTACAGGAGGAATAACCTCAGTCAGTACTTACTTTAATGGAGGGGAGGTCAGGGCTGACTTGATCGCAGTCTGTGAGGTAGAAATTTCCTTATTTTATCAGGGAAATGCATGACAAAGTCCAAGGGACATAACCTATGTAATTCTGGATGCTTCCTTGTTTTCATAGAGTGGATAACACTTTTTCTATTTTTGTAGTAAAATATTTGAACTCTGAGGCTAATATCTTTGAAAGAAATATAATTAGAGATGTTTTTAATGAAAGATAATGTAAACATTGCAAGGTAATACTGTTACCTGAAGAATGGTGAAGTCTTAGCTGTGGTTGTAATACCCTGTCCCTGATGCTGTTCCTGTAGCTGTAATTCTTTTTGGGTTGTGACTTTGCTTAGCTTAGAGCTTGCCTGTTCCCATGTGCAAGCACCCAAGGCAGAAGAATAAAGTACTGTGAGATAAGAGATGTATAAAGTGCACAAAATGGGAGGAATTACTCTCTCAGTAAACGACGGAGGGTTCCCATAAAGCAGGAACAATTGCACTAACTTTGCAAATGATTCGGAAATGAGAATGAAATAATAATGTCTAGACTAGAGCAGCTGCAGACTGAAAAAAAACAACATTTATGGCTGGCTTACCTCTCGTGTGTGCATCCACTGCTCAGGGCAGCTATTCATCATCTGTCAAATACCATTCTGGAATACCATTTCTAGAAACTTTTTTTTCTCACATTTAATGTTCTGTGCCACACACAAATTGATGAGCATTGACTGAAATTCCTCCTGCCATCCCGTTGCTTTCAAAATACTTCCTCGATAAACTAAGCTGTTGGAGTTTTTTACACAACCTGGTGGAAACACATAGCCTAAGGAAGTGATCGAGACACTCACCTGGTAGTAAGCCCCGTATGTTTATTCAGCGTTACTCAGGCAGTGATTTACTGTTTTAATCACCTAGCTCTGTCTGGCTGCCTTAGGTGGGGAGGAGGTGATGCCTGCCACACCCCAACTTAGGTATATATCGAGCTACAGGAACCGTGGGGTTACTTGTTAACCTCAGGAGCGGTAATGTGTGCCGTACAACTTGACTCACGCATACAGTTTAAAGGTGGGGCCCATCGCAGCGCAGAGGCTCATTAATCTGAGTCAGAACCTGGAGAAGAAGGGAGAGTATAAGAGACCGGGCAAGCGCTGAAAGGATAGCAGCGTATGTTCACAGTGGACCTAAAGCAAACAGATGGCCCCAGCACAGAGGCTGAGGAGTTTAGGATGGCTGGCTGTCACGATGGTGGCCCTCGGGCGTTGTTTAGCAGAAGATATACAACAGAGGCTGTTGTACCCTCACCTTCAGAAGGAGAGTCAGCAGCAACAAGTTCAAGTGAATATTTACCCAAGACAGGTAATTTGTTCGTTTTCCCTTCCTTCATTCATTCTCTTTGTTTTTAAATGAACTAATTTGATAACAGCTTATACATTACTTAATGTAAAAGTAATCCAAAGGCTAATCTTGTCTCTCAAAGGACTTTACTTACAAAAGCATGTGCAAGAGGTTTCTTTTAAATTGCAATTTATTTGAAAACAATCAGCCTAAACTCCTGAGTGCCAGAAAGTGCCTAAAGCTTTATCTTTGCATGGAATCAGTTTCTCAGTATCACCAATGCTGCTTCATAAACAAAGTGCCCATGTATTACAAATGTGTTGTTTTAAAGACGGCATAAATAGAAACACAAAAAGCTGCATAGACGTATTTTTTTCCAAATGCATTTGGATGTATTTTTAAAATGAGTGATCCTTTTTTTTTTTCAAAAAGAAACTTTCAGTAAATAAAATTCATATGCATTAGAGCCTATATTTTACTTAGTCATGCTGTCTAATGTATTTCAGGCCCCAGTTCCTTCAGATGCTGTGAATATGTTCCCTGTTGTTCAGGGAATATATTCACCCTTTTAAAAATGTATCTGAAAAATTACAACTGCCTATTTTAAATTCAGTCCTTGCTCACACTGGAGTCAGTAGTAAAAGATGGTGATAATATTAGTATTCTGCTTACTTTGTTGTTGTTTTTTTTTTTCTTTTCATTTATCCCACATACAAAGAAGACAAAGGTGTCACTAGCAGCTGCTGTTTAAACAGCAGTAACTCAATATTCCTTTTGGAATCTGCTTTGGGAGAGGTGGAGAGTTTTTTCCTTTATTAGCTACACAGTTGATAAATTCAGTAGTTAATCCTGCCCCTGAATATATACATACATACACCTCAAGGCCCTGAAACATGATTTGAAACACCACCCTCCAAGTCCTTTGCTCTTCAGATTAGTCCCATCAGTCTTGGTGGTGTAATTGCTATGAGAAAAGATTTATGGCTTTGAAGTTCAGCTATCACTTGTTTTCTGAATGTCACTGGGACCATCCCATAACTGTGAGGTAGAACCTAGGTACAGTACTATGTAGAAGTACATTGCCAGAGGCAGGAACCTTGTAGGTTGGCTTAATGGGGAGCAGAACTTTCTCTCCACTTACATACAGCCTCTACTCTTCCCTGCATCACACCAGCTTGGTTACTAGTGAAAACGAGCTAAAGAATAGAGGGGACGGACTTACATCTGGCCATTTTTGGTGTGGTTGATGTGCCAGGAGGCTGATGGACAGAGAAGGTGTGCATGTATTTTTGAACTGGTCTGTGTAGGGAAGACTGCATGCTCAGGAGGAATTCATAGTGCTTTGCCTAAACCTTGAGCTTTCCTTGCCCATACCAAGCAAGAACCTAGTTTAAACATATTAGTTACTACCTTCCTGGTGTAGGATAACAAACATCATGGGTCTCACTTCATTCATAATTCTCTGGTTCAGGTCTCCCTATTTAAACCCAACTTTGATCTGACAGGCTTTGCTCTGGCTCCTCTGCCCTTGAACCTTCTTCTCGCCCTTCCCAGGTTGCTGGGACAAGCCTGTACTTAGAAATTAGACCGCTGTGTGTTTTGTTAAATCACCTAGCTCTGTCTAAGCACTGCTTTGTATAGTTCTGGGTAGACTTATTGTGGAAGTCATGCTGAAATAATGTAAAGGATATCTAGACATTGGAAGGATTCCCAAGGACTACGCTGTAGTTAGTATCAAGATTTCATATAACTGCTAACTGATATGTTATTCTTTGAGAACACCAGTGTGAATCTATATTAAAAACTTTTTTCTGTGGTTTAAAAGTCAGATTCTACACCTTTGTATATAGCCACAGGAAATGCATTTTGTTTAGAGGTTAGAGTCAAAATGATGGAATCCCCAGTACCACAAAGTGTAGAGCATGGGGTTCAGATGAGACTTCTTCAGCTCCATTCATTGCTATTCACTGCCTTAAAATACTTATAATTTAAATAACAATATGGGCTTAGAAGAGCTTTCAAGGAAATGTACTCCGCTACTCCTTGGAAATGGCAAACAATTTGAAAATATACTTCCCGTAACCTGTAAATTTTATTTTCACTACCACTCACTATTTTTTAATTTATTTTTTTTTGTCTTTGCTTTCTGTCTAGGAATGTGGCCTTGGATTTTATCGTGAGAATAAAGGATTATTTAGTGAACGCTGTGTCCCCTGCAACTGCAATGGAAATTCAAATAGGTGTCAAGATGGTACTGGAAAATGTATTGTAAGTAACTAGTAGCGTTCAAGAAATGAATTGGAAAAAAAGGAAAAAACCACATTTATCTTATTGCAGTTTGGAATATGCAGTATTGTAAAATTCCAAGCAGTGGAAAATAATCCTTGCATGCCTCATTCACTATATCTTGTGCTGTCAATGAGTGTAAGATGCATATACTTACATGTATGGTTAACATAACTGTGGGTGATTAATTTGTGTCCCTGGGGGCTTTTTATTCATCTTTCCCCTATAATTTTTTAGCTCATGGTACAAAAACTCACCAAATTGGAACAAATATAAGAGTTTGCAGTTAGTTATAATGCAGGTCTTATCCTGGTATATGCAGTCCTTAGTTTTATGCATATATACTAGGTTTTGTCAGTTCTGATGAGTAGCGTGTTCATGCATAGCATAGCCTTTGCAGGATCTCTTGTTTAATCAGCATCAGTAAATCTCTGCTAATCTGAACCTACAGCTAGATGGATTAAAAATATTGGAATAAATAAACTGATATAGAGGAGGTAAATTAGATTAGTTAGAAAATTTGAGCTGTAACAGAAGGTACAATGGGGCAGAATTTGCTCCCTGGAACACTGCATTAAATCCAAAGCAGCCTGATGGGAGCGGATCAGCCCTCATAACAGTGGAATTGTGACATTTGGCCAAGTGTGCCCCTCCAGTTTACATCTGTGATGCTTCTCTGAACAGTTTGTTCTGAAAAATTCCCACTTAAAAAACTTTTCACTAATTTTTCACTGACTGTGTAAACAAGAACCTTGCCAACATCTTTCATGGTCTGTTTTCTCTGTTATTTCTTCCTTATTCATGCTGCATCCGTTCTGCCTGCGGTGCATTCCTGCACGTTATGTCATCCCCCTGACTTCATCTCAACCAACCCTCTTGCTTTAATGGAAACTATAAACCAATTCAGCACATTCTAGGGGATGACTTACAGGCTGCTGCTTTGGAGAGGCAGGGCAGGCCTTGACAGGAAAGTGCTGCAGCAGAGCTATAAAGAAGAGGAAATTTCACTGCAGACAAAAATTATAAAGAAAAAAAAAGGAAATTTCACTTTTATCTCATGGACTATGTGATTTAGGTTTCTCTTTGTCGTCTTCTTCTTACAACTGGATTAACTTTCAGATAGAAAGAGCTAAATCAACGCTTGGCCCTGAGACAACATTTAGGGTGAGCAAGGTCATCCAGGATAATGCAGTGAAAAATGGAAGCCCAGAGGGTTTGAATTTCCATCATGAGTCTCCACCTAATAAGAAGCAGTTTGTCTTTAGACAGGATTTCTAAGTTTGATATCCAAAGTGCAAAGCGTTCTCACTTGGCCTTCTTCAGGCTCCCCATGTGGAGCACTGAATCCCAGTACCTTCACACGGCAGCGACTCTAGTCTCCAGAGAAGGCTTTGTGGGGCTGAGCCCAGGCTGACTGTTTCTTCTGTGGCAGCAGTAAAATTGTCCTCAGCTCACACAATAACTGTTCTACTGGGCATTGATGGAAGGAGGAGATGGAGAAGACAGAAGAACTGGTTCTCATATGTAGGGAAAAGCCATCTCTCAGGCTTTGTGTCCTTATGGTCCCTGCCCTTCCTCCTGAAAGGCACGTTCCTCAGCAGCAGCGTGGTGCTGAGACTTGCTCATCGCATGACATGTTACTGCATGTCACGTAATCCTGTTCACTGATGTATTTCTGCGGAGGCCACAGCACATTCTGCTCTGGCTCCTTGTACCATATGGGTGCATGTGGAGTCAGCTGAGAGTTTTCATTTCAGAGTTTTCAGTACGTGCTGGTTTCAAGATGCTGTGACTCCAAGGGTGTCTCTGGCCCTGTGAAACTTGGAGGATCCTTAAGGCTATTGCTGTTCTGGCTTCATTCCCCTGTGCTTTGAGAGCACTGGGTTATGTTCTCCAGTCCTACACCATGTAGCTAGAAGAACAGCATGGCACATCCAGAGTGGCTCATATCTGAAATATCTTAAACTTTCTTTGGGAATTATGGAATTGCTTCAGTTTATATAGACAGAGTGATCAAAACAAAAGCCAAGAGATAAGGAGGGGGCTGGCAGGGAGGTTGCTTCAAGAAACCAACACTGATATTTGAAAATACCTCTCTTTTATTCTTTTTTAACTTTTTTTGAAATTTAATTTATTCTTCTGGATTATTTTAACTACTCAAAACTGTCTGAATTTTCCATTAGGTTGTTGGGGTTTTTTGCAGGAGTATATGCACCAGCTTTAGTAGAGGGTGCATTTTTAAATGGTTCTGTTCACAAAAATATTGTCTTCATATTACTTTAGCTTCCCCTCATTAAATGGCCCAGATGTGAACTGGAGTTTTTCTTGTTCTCTCCCAGGACCATTGTCAAGTGGGCCATAAATTTAGTTCTTTAACCAAAAACAAAAATAAATTAGGGTTACTACATGCAGAGGCTGAAGGAAGGGCTGTTGATGTCGCTGAGGGAATCTGAGTGTGAAGAAACATGGAAAATGGAGTGTGAATGTAAGAGGAGGTGGTAGAGACAGATGTGTTTCACATCTGTAGGGAAAAATGTCCCTCTCCTGCAAATCGTGGTTGCAGGGCCTTCAACCGTAGCCCTGTGTCATCGAGGTTCCTAGAACAGCAGTTTAGTTTGCTCAGTGGCTGCTTCCAGCCAACTTCCCACTTTCTTTTTCCATCTTTCACTTTACTAGTACCAACCCCGAATGACACAGGATCAGCCCATTTCACACTGAAGACAACTTGCAAGTTTTAAGGTCTCTCGAGTCTTGGCTTTATGGCTTCTCAAAAATCTATTTGGGCACTTTCTATTTTAAAATGTCATTGCTTTAGGTAATGCAAAAGTGACTTGCTCATTCTCTCCCCATCATGTATAAATTTGTGTGACAATTAGACAGCTCCTGAAGTAAGAATGTTTCTAAAATAAGATACCATTCTCTACAATTCTATCATGGAAAATGTGTCTTAGCTGTATGAGTTTCAATTGTTTTCCCACTCTTTACTCTTCATTATTTATTTCAGTTAACCCAGATAAAAATTAAATTACTGGAGAAAGTACATGAAATTCAATTCTGGTCTAAATCTACTAAAAGAAATACTTTTTACATTTATTTAATGGGATTTTTTTTTAAAGAATGTACTTGGGCTCAATTAATGCATGCTTTTAAATTTTGTCTGTCTTCTAATTGGTGTTAAAATGCAAAATTTAAAGTTCCATCTAAACACAATTATTTTTAATTGAAATATCAAGATCTAGATAGTGCATTAATGGAATATTCCTTAATGAACTACGCATCTTATTGAATTTCTTTAAAAATATGTTTGGTGCTGCTTAATTACCTGTTATTCTTCCACAATATGAACAAACTGTGCTTTCTACAATTAGAGAATGATTAGAATTGCTCTATCCTGGTTCTGAAGGCAGCCTGACAATAAATGCTTGATTATATGGAAGGAAAATAACATATCTTCTGAGTAGATCAGCTATACCTTTTTAAAAATAATAATGAAGCCATATTGAATGGTAAAACACTGTTAACTATCTTGCTTGTTTCCTTCTTAAGAACTGTCAGTATAATACTGTTGGGGAGAAATGCGAGCGCTGTAAAGATGGTTATTTTGGAGATGCCACTCAAGGTTCCTGTCGTCCATGTCCTTGCCCTTATACAAACAGGTACTGTAAAGGTCATGAGTAGTCAAGCAGAGGGTAAAGAGGAGGATGGGAAAAAAAAAAAAAAGACCAACAAACCACCCAACTCCTGCTACCATAGTGGGATAATGATCTTTCTCTGTTTTCTCATATCACTCAACTTGATGGGGCATCATCCCGATTTAGAACATGTCAGACCAGCAGTCACCTGATACTGTGTCTTACAGCATTCCTTCTTTTAATAAGCTGATTAGTCCCATACTCACTCAGCTCCAGAACCAGAGAGCCCCAGGTACTTGTAATGGACTTATGTAGAAAACTATCAGTGACTCCTTCATAGTGACAAGTACAGGATGGATATATCCAGAATCTTTCTTGTTTACTGAAATGCAAGGTGTAAATTATCTTTAGTTTCATGTTTTACACCACTACTCTGGGTGGGAGGCAAGGGACAACAGGGAAATTTTATATGAATTCAGAAAATTTGTAAGATGCAGAAGTAATATAAAAATATTAAAACTCTTGTTTTAGTGTGTATCTCAATTTCTGAGAGAGTTGCTTTTCAGATGGAAGCTTTGCTTGAATTTACACATACACAGCTAGAAAAAAATACATTTTCTTGGATCTAATGAGGTTTCCAGGCTTTTAAAATTGAGCAGTAAATTGATTTTAAATGCATCATATGTTTAGACACATTGTTTGTCATCATTGGTTAGTTCTCAAGTGTGAAATGTGTTAAATAAGAGCAAGTACTTTTAGAAAAAAACGAAATATAAATTGCTGAAGGCACCACATAATATTTGCCAGGTGCATTATCAAACACCGAGTAGCCTTAAGTAAGAGTTTTACACTAGCAGACAACAGACAGGTTTTTCATTTATCAGAGAGCTCTCTGATAGATCTGGTTTTGACAGTGCTGGTCTCTTCTGCAGGTGCTTGCCTAGGGGCTGACTGAATATATTTTTACTCATCTTTTGCTTTAAGAGTGTTTAAATACCTGGGGAAGACATAAACCTGCGCAGTTTCATAGCTGCACATTCTGGTGGTAAATACCATTCCCGACATAGGAAATGCACCTCGCCTGGCATTATTGGCGTTGACAGTCTTCCACCTAGTCAAACTATGTGGAATTCTTAGGGCAGACATCTGTCTTTATACTGACTTGCTTTATCCAGCTGTTTGTATATTAAAAAATTGAGATAGAAAATATGACCTATCCCTGCTTCACCTCCTGCCTTCTCCTTCCCAAACATTGGTCAATAAATGCTTTTACTCTCCAGGGAAATTTGCATCTAGATGAGTCTGCTAGAAGAAGCAGACAAACATGTTTATTGTGTTAACCAGATATACTCTAACTCCTCAAAATGATGCACAACTCCATTCTGCCTTGGTTAAAAAAAGCAAGCAAACAATATTGGCTACATAAAAATCCATTAATGTTTCCATCCATAACAACCCCCCCCCCAAAAAAAGCTATCCAAACAGGAGGAATTGTCTAGCACAGGCTATTGATTCCTGCCTAGTAAGATAAAATAGCTACCACTACTTGTTTTATTTACATCACCAATATTAAGGTTTATTTCAAGCATTCCTTTGGGTAGTGACCTGTTATAGTCAGTCCAGAGGATAAGAAAATTATTATTTTTAGTCTTAGGAAAGGAATTAATAAAAAATATGAAAATTCAAAGAATTAGCCACAGCAATCTATCTAGAGGCAATTAAATTAGCTGAGAAGTAATTTGGTGGTATAAAAACTTCTTAATCTGAACATTGTTTAACTGAGCTTAGCCTCTAGACTGTGAAACCTATGTGATGATGTGCTTACAATCATATTTTTGCTTCTTCTCAAAGATTTGCAACTGGCTGTGTGGCAAATGGTGACGAAATTCAGTGTCTCTGCATAGAAGGCTATACCGGAGTTCGTTGTGAACGGTAAGTGACTTGTTTCTCAAGACCACGGTTTTTGAGACACACTGTAAGCCAACATATTTATCTATTGGAAAATGTGTGGATGTGTGGATATGCATTGTGTGCACACATTTAAGGAGTAGCTATTGATATAAAGAGCTGCTATAGTGTGATGTGATCGTATAATTCTAGTTGTAAACTAAACTCACCCTGAAGAAATGTAAACAATTCTCCATGGACTACTAAGTGACTACACAGTTTTTACTAAGTGCCTAAGTGTCCCATGCCTCTTTCCAATAATAATGACTTCCATCTACTTAGTCCTTTGACAGTTGAAAGCATTTTCCTGTTGCCTCCAATGTGCCTGATGATGCTTCAGCTTTCCTAGTTATCCAACGGCAACCATGTAACAGTTAACACCATACCCTTTGGTATGGGATAGGGTAACCCATCCCAAGCCATTCTGATGTGCCGTGCAGCACAGCATGATGCGGGGCGTGCAAACACAACCCTGAAACAATCTCTTTTGCTGGAACATTGCAGCAGTTTGTCAGAGCACAAGAGGTGGAGCATGGCAGTTTCAGACAGGCAGGGGAAGCAGTTTCCCTGACTTTCATATCTAGGCAGAATTTAGGCATGATGGAGTGGTGTGTCTCATTTGGAAACCTCAGTCCAGTATGTCATGGTGTCTCACCTGAAGGCAGTACCTGCAGCAGCACATTGTCTTGTGCTTTGGCACTGTTACCTTTAACATTATAGACAGATGTTCTCTTCCAGACCCAGCTGTACTTCAGGCATTTATCATGGCTCTTTGATCATGTGTTACTACTCCTATAGATCTTAGAACACAATGACTTCTAGGAATATTAGCTAGCCAGTCTGGGCAATATATTTTACCTGTAAAATATTTAGGAGTCACTCATCACTCACACCGCTTGCTTTGCTGACAGAAGGCAAGAGGAGGTGTCACCCTGCAGAAGGATGATAATTTCAGTGTCATTGCTGTTTGAAATCTCAGCATGTGCTTGCAGTATGATCCTCTTTAATATCTGTTGTCTGGTGGTATCGCAGACTAGAATGGTGTGGTTTTCTGGGTAAAGCCTTGCCAAATGCCATATGTGTATATGTATCTGCATTGTGTTTTTTCAGAGTAAGTGAACTATTCCTATATGAGCAATGTGGGAGTTCTTTTATTTTTAGAAACAAAATGTCTGCAGTACTTGGCAAGATATAGCATAGTGAAGAGGATATTGTAAACCAAAAATAGACCCTTTTTGTCGAAGTCAAGACATGAAATCAAAAGTTCTTGAAAGTTTCTTCATGAGAATAACTGCTAGGGGTTTTTTTTCCAAAGAAAAGTATATTTCACCAAAGTAGCTTCAAATATGTAATAAGAATTATTTTTATCTCTTTATCTAGCTGTGCTCCAGGATATTTTGGAAACCCACAAAAATATGGAGGCTACTGTCAGAAATGTAATTGTAATAATAACGGACAGCTGGCTAGCTGTGACCGCCTGACTGGAGGTATGTGAGGGCCTATGAACATGGTTGAGGGAGCATTGTTTTCTCTCTGGAAAGCAGAGAAAGAAGCTATTTAGATCAGTTGAAATGAAGGAAAGATGTAGACTTAGAGAAAATACAGATAATTTTTAACAAAAAAGTAAGGTTTCCTAAAATATAATACCATGGCAACACCTGGGCTGTCCCAAGTAATTGGATTCAGCCTTGTAAGCTGTTTTATCATGTACATAATACTACTTTATTATTACATAAATACTACTAATTTTATTTTGTTTTCCTGCTTCACAGGTATGTTTTTAAATGTGTTACAGTTCCTCTTCTGACATGATTAAGTCATATCTTGCCAGTCTGTGTCATGGGCTTCTGAAACTGAGCATTCTCAATCCATCTTTTTAAAATATATCTGGGACAGTTTGGTGACATACCCTGAGTCTGCATCAGGCACTGCCATCTTAGGTATCCAAGCTAACTGTGTTTAGACTGGAAGTTGGTACTTGACTGTTTTATAAATCCTGCCATAGACCACTCTGCCATCTAAGACGTATCCATGGTTTTCATTGTGTCAGTCACACATCCACTGCTCTTATAAGAATATATATTGATGTATATTTTCTTTATCTATCATCGTTCTGAAGTAAAGTGCCTAAGCATGCATTTCTCAGATACTCTTCACCTCAATTCACTTCAACCCCTTGTGATACTCTTTACTATTCAGAAACATATAGGCTCCAGCTCCTGAAAAAACCTTGATTCTTCCATATTTTCATTCCCCAACAAAATTACATTTCCCTTTCCCTCTAGGCAGCTTTTCCTCCTCAGGTTAAGAGAGCTGTCAAACTAATAACTCCTAATATTTACATGCTCTTCGTTTTTCAGCGTTGCTCTTTGTACCGTGTTCAGATGACTGCCAAGGATTACCTTAGTTTTCCTTGGTCACAGAAATTAGACCAGCAAGGGATGTGAATTACTGCTAGTTGTTGGTTCAATTTTTCAATAGCTAGGTCTCACTTCATATTTCATCGTTGAAGTAATGCATCTTTATTATATTAATTCCTCGTGTGGAACAGATACAAACAGTGTTGTCATTCCTTTCATCTTGAAACAAAAGTTTACTAGGATAAACAAATCCATAGGGCAAAATTCAACAAGCTGGTCTGTTTTCAGACTATACATGTCTCCAACTATATATTCTGATCAGCCGCCTCTTCCTCCCCATTAGGAATAAAACCCTGTGTGATCATCAGCACAGCATGTTCTAGCAGGTTTCTTATGCATGATGTTCGGCACTTGGCCAGACCTTTTCATTTCACCAATTCTTGGTTGATGTTATTTGTGCACAAGCTTTAATAATAGTTTTATTTAATTGGTACTTCACAGCAGCAGCTGAAATGTGGCCCATGTTAGCTGAATTACACAACAGCAGAACTGCATGGGTATTTGAATTTCAGAATATTTTCCTTTATTCTCTTACAGATGTATTCTTTGTGACTTGTGTCCTTTTGGCAGCAGCACTCACTACCAATCCCATTTGACTTTATGATGGCTTAATGTGCAAGTGCCAAAGGAAATGGCACAGCTAGGCAGTTTATTCCAGGCTGTTTCATGCTGCTGTTAAAGTTCAGGTCCAATCTTATCACCGTAACCTCTCACAGTTACAAGCTGTTGTTGAATCTTAACAGCCCAGACCCTGAGTGCATCCTTTTACTTCAGAGTAGAGAATGTACACAACTCTTTTCATTTTCAAGAGGAGATCAGAGTTTGGCAGTAGGACCAAGGCTGTTAAAGAGACTTGAGCATAAAGACCGGGGAGGTTCTTGTCTTATAGGATGGCATTTTAGGAGCCAGTTCATCTCCTGCCTCCTTAAAATTAGGATTCCAGGATGTTACAATCCCACGTACACTCGGAGAGTGTTAAGCTTCTTATAATGGGATTTGTAAAGCAAACAAAGAAAAAAAACAAACCATCAGGCTGGACAGGCAGTCATTTGTGCTTCCTTGTCAGAAAGTCTGAGGGCAACGTTTGTTGAATATGACCTGTGTCTCTGTGGTCCAAGCTCCATACCTTGCATATAGTGCCTCCTTCCCTGAATACACTGTGGATTCATCTCAAACTTGGTTAAACCCCTAATCTTGCAACCTGTGACAGATATGAAGGGAGACCATAAACATTTCTCAATTCTTTGTGGGTAAGACATCCTCCTGGGAATCAGATTCTGTGGTTTGAATGTGAATGCTGAAGTAGGCAAAGGGGTTTGGACCTACATACTGACTAAAATGCTTTAATATTGTATAGTCTTGGCTCTAATGTCGATGGTGTTATTCCAGGGAAATTCTAGCAATACATTCAGCACACTTGATGTGAAAGAGCCTTCTGCTGCTACTCAAGTAGCATCTATTGGAAGGTTACAGTTTCCTTAGAGGGATGACAAAAGTGTTGATGTCAGCAAGGCGTAAGTGGGAGGTGAATGTTTTGGCATGCGCAAGCTTTCTGGACATTTCAGCTTCTTCCCGGTGGGCATAGATTGATGAAAGGGCAGCACTGTGTTTTAATGGCTGCTGGCCATGAAAAGTGAGGGCAAAATTCAATAGTACTATTTGTGTAAGAAAACATTGGTTACTGATGAGAATTTTGTCATTTCAGAATGTTTCAATAATGAACCAAAAGATGTGGATCCCAATGAAGATTGTGACTGTAAGTAATAAAAACCAGAACTGCACTTAGATTTCCTTCTGCTGGCATTGAGTACATACTGATGACTCTTTTAAGGGTGGCAGAGTGTTTAAAGAACTGAAGGTATCCTGAAATTAATCTTTTAAAAGCAAACATTCAACCAAGCACTTGGAAAAACTCATAAAAGAGGTGGTCAGCTAGCCAGCTGTAATGGGGTCTCATCCTTATTTCTGGCTTGGGTCACTCTGCTTAATATTCTGGGCTTTGTTGTTGCCTTTATTCTTCAGGAAGCACCAAATGACAAGCATCAAAAGAGTTTGCATTGCATCTGATTAATTAATGTCCTCAGTGAAATGTTCTTTGCACCAAACATCGATAATATGTTTTGTTTTCCTTTGCTTATGGTCCCTCCAGCTTGCGATAGCTGTGTAATTACACTACTGAAGGATTTGAGCACAATAGCTGATGAGCTTCAGCTCATTAAGTCTCAGCTGCAAAATGTCCATGCAAGTACCCATACACTGGAGCAGATGAGACATCTGGAAACACGCATCAAGGACTTAAAGGTATGTGCATATAAATGGAAAAGTGGATTTCAGATTAAGCAGCTAAGAGTTGAAATGAGGAACTTATGCCATCTTCTTGTCAACTTTCAAGGAAAAATACTTCAACAGATGATGGTAGGGCAGTGGATGTGGTTTACCTTGACCTCAGTAAGGCGTTTGACACTGTCTCCCACAGCATCCTGGTGGGCAAACTGAGCAAGTGTGGGTTGGAAGGCCAAGTATTGAGGGGAATAGAGCTGCTGGTTGAAGGGAAGAAGCCAGTGAGTTGTGATCAATGGGACAGAGTCTATCTGGGAGCCTGCATCTAGTGGAGTCCCTCGGGGGTCAGTACTGGGACCAGTACTGTTCAATATATTTGTTGATGACCTGGATGAAGGAATAGAGTCCACAGTCATCAAGTTTGTTGATAACCCAAAGCTGGGAGTGATGGCTGATATACCAGAAGGTTGTGCTGCCATTCAGCAAGACTTAGACAGGCTGGAGAGTTGGGTGGGGCGAAGTTTAATGAGATTTAACAAGGACAAGTGTAGGGTCTTGCATCTGGGGAGGAACAACCCCAGGTACCAGTATAGGTTGGGGACTGGCCTGTTGGAGAGCAGTGTAGGTGAGAGGGACCTGGGGGTCCTGGTGGACAGCAGGATGACCATGAGCAAGCAATGTGCCCTTGTGGCCAGGAAGGTCAATGGCAGCCTAGGGTGTGGTAAAAGGGGTGGCTAGTACATCAAGATTGGTCCTTTTTCCCCTCTACTCTGCCCTGGTGAGACCGCGCCTGGAGTATTGTGTCCAGTTCTGGGACCCTCTGTTCAGAAAGGACATAGAACTCCTTGAAAGAGTCCAGTGCAGGGCCACCAAGATCATTAAGGGAGTGGAACATCTTTCTTATGAGGAAAGTCTGAGGGAGCTGAGCCCCTTCAGCTTGGAGAAGAGGACACCGAGGGGTGACCTCATTAATGTTTATAAATATGTTAAGGGTGAGCGTCAGCGCCATTGCCCCTTGTCCTATCACTGGCCATCACTGAGAAGTGATGGCCAGTGATAGGACAAGGGGCAATGGGTCCAAGCTGGAGCATAGGAAGTTCCATCTTAATATAAGAATAAACTTTTTCACTGTGAGGGTGACAGATCATTGGGACAGGCTGCCCAGAGGGGTTGTGGAGTCTCCTTCTCTGGAGACATTCAAGACCAATCTGGATGCATTCCCATGTGACTTAGTCCAGGTGATCCTGCTCAGGCAGGGGCGTTGGACTAGATGATCTTTCAAGGTCCCTTCCAACTCCTAACGTTCTGTGATTCTGTGAACTTTTGATTTCAAATATGAGACTCTGACAGCACTGGATGTCACCTGTTAGAAGACAGCTATTGTTTCTATGTCATGATCTGAAAGAGAATCACTATCTCTGCTTTTTCTAAGGCCTGCTCACCTTGAGAGCTATATCTCTGAGGTTTCCCTATAGCTCTGTCTTTTTTCCAGCACTGCATGTCTCTGCATTACCAAAACCACCTGACTTTGCAACTGCCGATATCAAAATTCATCCCCAAAAAATTGTCTTTAGTTGGAATTGTAGTTGCTAATATATAATGACAGATAAAAAAGAACAGGTTGGGGGCAGCAAATGGTCAGCCTCCATGTCAGTAACACTGCTCTATTTTACCTTGGGTAAAAATTTAAAGCAGTGAATTTTTGCCTCTTGTGTATGGGTGATTTACTGGATTTTTTTTTTTTCTTTTCAGGTCTTACTGAACAATTACCGTTCTGTTGTTCATAACCAGGGTTCAAAAGTAGATGAGTTGGAGACAGAATTTATTAACCTAAATCATGATGTAAATGCTCTCCAGGAAAAGGTGAATTACCAAATCAATTAAAAAATACAGATCTCTTGACTAAATAGTAGCATGCTGTATAAAGATCTTTTTAATCTATTTTTTCCCTTACTAGGCTGAAATTAATTACAAAACAGCTGAGATGTTATTTAATAATTTTGGCCAAACTCATCAGAAAGGAAAGGATTTGGTTTCACAAATACAGATAGTTGTTAACAATATACAAGGTAAGAATAGTTTCTAACCCCATAACATGTTGTGGTTTTTTTTAATGGAATCTTTTAATTTTTCTGTTCTATTCCTAATTAAACATGAAAGTTTTTCTTAGGTAACAACTTTATAAATCAGAATTTAAACATAACTGTGGGATTCACTCTTCCTATTGGGAATCTAATATCCAGTTTATCTGTTTAGGTGCCTACATTCCCTATATTGTGGATAGGGACAAAGAAGCTTTACCACAGGGACATTTAGAGTGATGAATTGACAATTCTACATTTAGTCTGACTTTAGTCTGGGTTGCTGTCATAGGGTCTTTGAAGTTAGCTGAAATTATTGCTGGGAACTTGGTCATTTGGGACAAATTTCAATCTCAAACTTGATGCCATTTTACTAGCTCTGGTCTGGTGACCTGATGTACTTTTCCACTTAATTAATACAAAATGGATCTGCTTTATGAAGGAATTCAGAAACAGGTATGTCGTTTTCAGAGAAGAGACCTCTCATTTGTGTCTGTTGCATAGGCTTAAGCACATCATCTCTTTGACATTGACAATACTTTTTTTACAGTGCTTTTGGAACAAATAGATGGAACAAATGGAGGAGGTAACAACTTGCCCTTGGGAGATGCTGCCAAAGAACTGGCTGAAGCTCAACACATGATGACAGAAATGAGAAACCGTAACTTTGGCCAAATTCAAGCAGAGGCAGAGAAGGAGAGAACAGCAGCTCAGCTGCGTAAGGACTTGTTCTCTCAGCTTCTTACTCTTTAGAAAGATCAATCTTAAAGCTAAAGTATCATTGATTGTTTAGGATAGAGTGTAGGGAGGGGCATACTGCCAATGTAACCCTGGGATCTGTAGTGTTGATATTAGTCAACAGAAAAGTGGTAGTTCTGGATTGGGTTTAAAGACATTTTTAGTTTGTTATGAAAGAAATTGAGTTGAGCTGGGGTAGAAACCCAGTAGATCCTTCTTTCCTAACTAGATCAATCTCACTAAAATAAACACGTAGCTGTTTTAATATATACAGCTCTTCTGAGTGTTATAATGTATAGGCTACTGTACATGCAGCTATTTTAGAGGAATTACAGGTATAATTTAACAACAGATTATCCATGGTTGCTGGAGTAGTCCAAGGGCAAGATCATACAAGGGTTAGGCAGTTCAGATGTTCCAGTTGCACTGGTTGTTATCCCCTTTACGTTCTCTGCATTTGTCTGACTAGGATGTTCAGAAACTTGGTTCTGATTATTAGAGACATCAAGAATGTCAAAGTCACAGGCTTATCTCCTACCCAGGGACATAGTTGAGGAATTTGTAAGACCTTATGAATAATGGTCATAACTTTGGACTTTGATACCTACCTCTGAGTAGGTATCTCTCTTGTAGGCAGTGAAATGTGCACTTTTAAGAGTGCATCTTTAGTGTTTCATTTGACCTGTTTCTACCTTCTTTAAGATTAAAGGTGCCTGAATCTCTCCATTGATTACAGAGGAAGTTTTGATGACTAACGCAGATGTAGACATCTAAATTGTAGATTAATTTGTTGAGTTGTTTGTTCCATATGAAAAAAGAAAACTATTCAATATTTGAAGATCATCTTCATCCCTACTTAATTTATAAATAGCCAAATAAATGTTTAGCTATGTTCTGCATTTGCAGCAGCAAACTTGTGAACAGTTTGATCCAGTGATATGCTGAATAATTTCTCTGCTATAGTAACATGGAAATGAGCATTGTAAAGGATGCTCAGTGTTTTACACAACCATAGCTTTGTAATCATAAAGGTCAGGCCCTTTTGAAGGAAGTTAGGAAGTTTGTTCTGGTTCCCTTCTTCTCTGAACAAAGCTTTTCTTTCTGGTCCTTGTATTACAGTACTGTCACATATTAAGAATGAACTACAGAAGTACCACCAAGAAAATCATGGACTTATTAAAATTGTACGAGAATCACTGAATGAATATGAATCCAAAATCACAGACCTTCGTGAAGCTCTGAATGAGGCAACAGGACAAATCAAACAGGCTGAAAACTTAAACAGAGATAATGAAGTCCTGTTGGAAGACATTAAGGTAATGTCAGAGTTTGGGAGAAGAGTTAAACCTTAGGAGATTAGATTAGTTAAACCTTTTAATTGCTGCTTTTGACCTTGCAAAGCTAGGTAGCACTAGTTCTTTAGACTTTCTCCAAGATCTCTTTCCATCTTTTGATGCATATATGGGCAGGTTTAAAAGTAGTCCACTTCCACATGTGGCCTCTTTATGTGACTAGGACAGTGTGACCAAGACATAGCTATGATGAAAAAAAGGCAAGGAGAGAGACACTGTGCCCTAGCCCGTCTCTATAACTGCCACTAGCCTTTTTGTTTCCTATTCTGGATCAATTTCCTGATGTTGATGTACTTTTTATAGTAAGTTCCTTGAAGTATTTGGCTTTAACAACTATGAAAAAAATGGGTGCAATAATGTGTGCAATACTGTTAAATTATTTGGGATTAATATTCTACAGAACTGCTTCTGCAGTCTTGGCAGAAAAGTGACAAGAAATAGCTGTCATTCCTGAGCAGTTTTTGATTTTTAGAGCTGGTTTAGTACAGGAAACAAGGGTGTGCTACAGGACCCGTTATTATAAATTAATAATGGTTTTGCTGAAATATAACATTGTTTTAGCACACTCATGTGCATCTAGTTTGCTAGCACTGCTTGAACAAAAGAATTTCTACATTCAGCTTTCCCTTTCAGAATTGTACCTTTATGTGCATGGACTGTATAATATGTGTGCCACATAAGCATGCACAGTTGTGTTAAAAGATGGATGTATCTCTACAAGTCATAAATCTCCTGATACACTCTCTGGTAGGGAAAGATTTGGCATGTTTCAATGATAGAAATCCAGCTGAAGAGAACCAATGTGTCCTTACCTGCAACACGGCTTATCTGTCTATGTTTGTGGTGTGTCATTACCCCAGAGCTGTGCTGTGGATTGTCACAGGGCTGCTGTAGACCAAGGAGCTTCATTCCCCTCACAGCGTTCAAGAAGATAAGGTGGGGAGGATTCACACCCCCTTTCTGGCAAGATCCCCAGATGAAAGGACAATGTAATCATTTCTGCCTTTGAAAAAAGAGATCAGAATAGTCACCGGGGAGCTGTTTTTAAAGCTTCCAGGTTTGAGAGATCTGACAATTAGATGGTCTCAGCTGACCCATACTACTTATATTTTGAGTGTCAGAGCTGAAGGACTGTAGCCTGCTGCCCAGCTGCATGTCATTCTACTGCAGACTCCTGAGTTTTCTCACTCTTCTAATCACTAGGATAGTATTAGTCTGTAAAGGGTATAGGCATCCAGTCAACACAGCAATGGTGCCTTTGGTAAATCCTACTGCAAACTAAATTAGGTAGATAATGTTTTGGATTTTTTTCTCCTGCCTCTCGTTTTTAACCCGATCACATGTTATTCAACCTTGTGTTTTTCCTCAGAAGCGTATTGAAGAGACAAATACACAACAGAACAGTATCTTGGGTATTCTGAGCTCTGCTCGATCTTCCTTGACACAAGCTAACAGTGTACTTGGATTGTTGCAGAAGAGCAAAGAGGTATAGTTAACCTTCTTGAGCTAAGGTACAAAACCCCCTACCTTGCTGTCACTGTAATGGGTACCATAGTTAAGTGGCTAGGACACGGAGCTTATCTGAGCCTCACAAAAAGGGAAGGATCTCTCAACCCATCCTGGGCGCAAGAGCCCAGCTGCACAGGTTTCCATAGAAGAAGCTTGGTGATGTGTGTGAGGAAGACACAGAGCTGCAGATATCTGTATTTGGGCAAACATCTGCGAGAAACGCCATAAGTGACTGTGCTACTCTTTTATCTCTGGGCAATTGTAATCTCTGGGCAAATTGGGCTAATTTTAGGCACTGTCGGGCACAGGATACTGGATTTAGAAGGGTCTTTAGCCTGACTGTTTCTACATAATGGGTCTATAAGCATAATATATAACTAGCAGTTGTTTCCAGTAACCTGCAGAGCAAGTTGAAAGGGAATGTTTTTCCCCATGGTCTCCTCAGGCACAGGGTAAATGCAACACTAAAGGAAATGAGGACAAAATCGAATACATATGAATATAAATAAAATTTTATCTGTATAAACCCATAGGAATATGAAAGCCTGGCTGCTCAGCTGGATGGAGCAAGGAAAGATATGAATGAAATGTTGACAAACCACTCCTTGTCAGCAAGCAAAGAGCCGTTGGTGGTGAGGGCTGAGGAACATGCCAAATCTTTGCAAGACTTGGCAAAACAGCTGGAAGAGTATGTTGCTATTCATCTTATTTAGCAGGTTTTGTACATAACATCCATGGTTGCAATGTTCTATTTGTAACTACACTTGCTTTAATGACCATTTGCCAAATTAGAAAGGAATTGGCTTTGTCTTTTCCTGCTTCTTTATGATGTATAGATGTTTTCTTTTTTTTTTTTCCCACAAGCCAGGTTTTCCTGTATTTTCTGTTTGTTTTGTTGGGTTTTTTTCCCCCAGAAACAGGAACTCCCATAATACAGCTTTTTATGAATACTTTGTTAACTTCTTACTAATGAGAGAAAATCCTCACGAGCAGAGTGGGAAGATGTGTAGAGAATCCTTTCTTTGTGGTGTTATTTCCTGTACTCACAGTCAAGGATACCTTTATGATGTCAATGGATCAGGACAAATAATTGGTAGAAGTGTTGTCTTGGTAGAGTCTTCAGACACTCCAGTTTATCATTAGCAAGGAAAAGAATTCCTATAGTTTTCTCAACCTTCAAGATATCTGCTAGGAAAGCAGAGCAAATTGTTATGAATCATGTATTTCTCTCCATTACTTGTACTTTACCTTGGGATTATGAGTGAGGTTTTGGAGGCCTTCTATGGTACATCAAAACAAAAAACCCTAATATGTTTTGGGTTTGTTTTTCCCCTGTGCAAATAGTTTGCATTTTGTCATTACACTACCTTGAAACTCTCAAAAAGTTCAATTCTAAAACACATAATGAAGGCTGGAAAACACTTGTTTAAAAAAATCAGTAATTTTTTTTCAGGTTTTGCTGTGACTTTTTTCAATTAAGATGACCCCGTTCTCAGAAATACAGCTAATATTGGGCAGCAGTGTACCTCACAGGGAGTGGGTACAAGAGATATTTTTCTGTTGCTTCCGATGCCAAAGCTGTTGTTGGGAAAAGCCAAAGGGTTGTGTAGTTGCTCCATCTTGTGCTCCATCAGCTGCTTCTGCAGGACAGTGGAGCAGCAAGAGATTATCTGGAAGCTGCAGTTCTCTGAAGTGTGTTTGTGGAGGTAGTTTATTGACCTCATGTCTTGGTGATTTCTCATGATCTTAATTACTTAAATACTGTTTTGGAGGCCTATGGTTGTTCTTTTCCAAGAACCTGAACTTATCTTCTGGAGAATCTTTACATATTGGTCTGCCTTGATATTTTTGCAGAATGAAATCAGAGGGTTTTTTTGCAAAATGAAATTGAAAAGCTTTTCCTGTATTGGCATTAATTAGAAAATACTGGTTTCAGGTGAAGGTTTCTCATAGTCTTGGCAGAAAGCTGCATGTTTCACCCTGTTTCCCACAGAATAAAGAACAGTGCCAGGAAAGACGAGCTGGTAGGCTGTGCTGTGGAAGCTTCTACTGCCTATGACAATATTATTAATGCCATCAAAGCGGCAGAGGAAGCAGCCAACAAAGCTGGGAATGCAGCTGACTCAGCTCTATTGGTAAGTACCTGTAAGTGGCAAAATAATGGTAAAATTTTTACGAGTAGATTATTTTTTGTTTGGTTTAACTATCAAAGAGGCACCAAAAACAAAAAAAAAGGCCAATGTGTCTTGGCTTGCCCTATCTGTCTGTGGCCTTGGTGTATGCTGATATCTTGCCTGTTCATGAATTAGTCTTGGTTCGCCACCAAACAGCCTTGTTATTGCCTTTCTGACAAAGCTGTCTATATGAACAGCAACTGTTCTTGCAATGCAAAAGAAAGACATCTCCCTGGGGCAAGCCCAGTAATCACTGAAGGTGATTTCATGTATTCCCTTTTACTTTGCTGTAGTAATACCCAGAAGCTCTTCAGCAGAGGAGTAGTATTGGGCAGCTGTGTGCTAGTAATATGTTCTGAATGCCCCCAAATCTGTCAGAAGTTTGCTCAAAACCGGCATTACACTATGCTTAAATTAGCCTCGATAATTGCTGTTTAAGGCACTGTTCTTCCCATGAAATCTCTGCCCTTGTATAGTTTTATTTTTAAATTGGATTTCAGCTACCTCTTTTAATCTTTAAATTTATTTAAGAAGTCTTACAATGCCATGCTTCTCTTACTAGACTGTGAAGAGAGAAGACCTATCAGGAAAAGCTGCAAAGTTAAAAACTGAGAGCAATACACTCTTGAATCAAGCACAGGAGACTGAAAAGACATTGCAAGGTACCAAGAAAAAAATGGTAGCAGCACAGTGTGACAGGCTTTCATTGAACCATGAATTTTCTCAGCTCAGCAAAGCTCTGCAGCACATATTTAATCAGAGACTAAATCCATTTCACTGGGACATCTTGTGATGCATATTCCCAATGCAAAAAAGGCAAGAAAGCGGATTTCATACTTCTGCTATGCTATGTCTATTTGCAAATCAGCAAATCTCAGAATTACTCATTCAGTGCTCATTGGCAACATGAGCTCTACAGGGACGAAGGCTGGTGCTGTCAGACCACCTGTCTGACAGAGAGCTGGTATTCCTGCTTAAAACTCATAACGGGCATTTGCTGTTTTGCAGCTGTTGGTCCAACCCTTGAAGACATAAAGCAAAGACTCGGTAACACTGATGGAGAGAGGAGTACATTGCAGATTAATCTTGTCACTCTTCAAAATAATCTCAATGGGATAAACAGAGGTCAGTTACTTGCTGATCACTTCTGGTTTGCATCCTTCATCTGTTACTGTAAGAATCTGCTCGTGCATTTGTATGTGTTTCAGATGACATTGGCAGCATGATCGCCACTGCAAATAACATGGCAAAAAGTGCTGAGGATGCCACAAATAACATAGAGGAAAAACTGATCCCAATTAAAGAAGATGTGGATCAAATGAAGAGTAACTTTGGAGACACACAGAATACTGTTTTTAACAAAGCATTGCAGGAGGCAAACAATTCAGGTAAGCATTATATTTGCTGTCACAGGTGCTGAGACCTGCCAGGCCACTGATAGGTGAATGGTCAGTTCTGCTGCAGTGATTTTTGTCATGTAAAAGTAAGGTACCTAGACTAAGCTAGTATTCTGAGCTTCCCACATTGCTGGTGGAAAGGGACAGGTACAGCAGAAGGTGATTCAGGCCATCCTGTGGTATGTGTTAAAAGCTGATACCATGACTGGTCTCTAAAGACATGGAGGCAAGTGACTAGAGGGGTATTCCAGGGTTCCTGTTTAACATTTTCATTAATGATGTGAATGATAGCCAGAGTGTACCCTCAGAAAGTCTGCAGATGATGCAGAATGGGAAGGAGTGGTTGATACACCGGGTGGTTCATGCTGCTAGCTGGAGGGACCTCAACAGGCTGCAAAAATGGGCTGACAGGAGCCTTGTGCATGTCAACAAGGAGAAATCATGCACCTGAGGAAAAACAGCCTGATGCACCAGTGTATGCTGGATGGCATCCAAGCTGGAAAGCAGCTTTGCAGAAAAGGACCTGGTGGTCCTGGTGGGCATCAAGCTGAACAAGAGCCAGAAGTGTGCCCTTGTGGAAGAGCCTGAAACGTGAGAGGTTCCCGCTGAACATTAGGAAACACTTTTTTACTGTGAGGATGACCAAGCACTGGCACAGGTTGCCCTGAGAGGCTGCGGAGTGGAGATACTCAAAAGTGGAGTGCATTCGTGGAGATATTCAAAAGCTGTCTACAGACAATTCCCGGCAACTGGTACTAGATGGCCCAGCTTGAGCAGGAGGGCTTGGACAAGGTGACCTCCAGAGGCCCCTTCTAACCTCAGCCACTCCGCGATTCTTTGATTTTCTACTACACTGATGGGAGAAGGGACCTAGACAGTTTACCTTAGACTAGATGTCTGTCATCGGAAACTGTGTGAAATGGATTGCATAGAGCTTGTGTTGAATACAAAATAAGGGGGAGTCACAATCCCAAACAGCATTTTTTATTCATCTTCTCAGCAACCTTGTCTGTTAAAGTCAAGTGAGATAAAACATTTTAAATAAGATAAATACAAAGGCTAGCCCTGCATGTTATTGCTGAATTGTAAGTCATCCTTGAAGTTACAAGACCAGCTTAGAAGCCATATTTTGAAAAATAATATATATGGATTTCTTTTCATTTGCCTTCTACATCATAGGGTTGCGGTGTAATACCTTTAGGCTTTTTTTTCCCAATCACAGGAGATTAAAATTGGTTCCTGTTTTAATGAAAATTAAAATTTTCTTATTATCTGATTTTCTCCTGAAATAAACCTGCCCAGATACTGTAAGGCTTGCTACTGCATTGTGATGACATGAGAACATATGATATGCCTCACTCAGTCTGCCTACCCCAATATTCACTCTCCTGACAGTGGCAGTATAAGATGATGCTCCGGGATTGCACATCACATAAACCTGACTCCTATATGCTGTCCATTATCCTCATCCACAGTCACTGGATAATAATATTAGAGAGCACATCCCTGTTTGTTCTATTTAATATTTTTTTTCTGGACCTGAATTTATCTGTTATTTTTTGGAAGTGCTAATACTGTGTACTTCCACAAATACCTTTGTACACAAATTCCAGGAGTACAATGACCTCTGTATAAAGTGCTAGTTTCAGTGAGGGCTTCCTAGTACTGAAGGACTAATGAAAACAGTTCTGTCATCACCCTGTTCACTGCTTCTCTGATAATTGAGTAGTGATATGATATTTTTACATTTCTTTTCCTCCTCCTCTCAATGATTTTTTTCCTTTCATTGCAGTAAAAAAATTGACAAACAGTCTTCCAGATCTGTTCAGCAAGATTGAGAGTATCAACCAACAGTTGATGCCAATAAGCAACATCTCTGAGAATGTAAATCGTATAAGAGAGCTGATTCAGCAGGCAAGAGATGCTGCAAATAAGGTCTGTTCTGAACATTGCAATCATGCTTGACCTCAGTGGGTTGGACACACAGCAGTACTTTTGTTCTTTCACTTTCAAATTATTTTGATAGAATGCCTGTAAAAGACCAGATGCAAACTTAATTCAAGAGCACCACCCAGCACTTAAAGTAACTGTTATCATGAGACAATGATAAATTGTACATAAAAATGAGTGGGTGAAGTAGCATTCTGCTCTATTGTCCTTCTGTAGGGTTTTTTTCCAGGGCAACTTTTAGTTATCTGTACAATAGCTTCTTTCGTTCCAAGGTACACTGCAGTAGCTTTGGCAGCAGGGGTAGAATTAGTTCTGCAGCCTAGAGGCAGGTTTGCCAACTTACATATGGCCAGATGAATGCTGATGCTGCCCAAGTAGTTGTGTAGTCCTGTGTTCTCATGTCTCCAGCTGCCTCAAGATGTTAGGAGGCATAGAATCACAGAACCAGAGACTGGCTTGGGTTGGAATGGACCTAAAGACCATTTAGTTGTGCCCCCCCTGCCATGGGCAGGGACACCCTCCACCAGACCAGGTTGCCCAAAGCCCCATCCAACCTGGCCTTGAACACTGCCAGGGAGGGGGAAGCCACAGCTTCTCTGGGCAGCCTGTACCAGTGTCTCACCACGCTCACAGGGAAGAAATTTCTTTCTAATGTCTAATCTAAACCTGCCCTCTTTCAGTTTACACCCATTACCCCTTGTCTTATCACTGCACTTCCTGATAAATGGTCTCTCCATCTTTCCTGTAGCCCCCCTGCTTCACATACTGGAGGGTGGCTATAGGGTCACCCTGGAGCCTTCTTTTCTCCAGGCTGAACAAGCCCAACGCTCAGCCTGTCTTTGTAGGAGAGGTGCTCCAGCCCACTGATCATCTTTGTGGCCTCCTCTGGAGTCACTCCAGCTGCTCCATCTTTTTCCTTATGCTGGAGACCCTGGAGTTGGACTCAGTCAGCTATTAGCATCTTCTTATTAGATTGTCTTTTCTCCTGTTAAACAGACGATGTTGTAGCTCAAGGGGTAGCATGGTCTCAGGTCCTTGAGAAGCATCCCTGAGGTCATCACAAGTAGCCTACAGTTACAATGAATAAAAGAAATTTGTGACCATGGTGTAAATACTGTAATAGGACATATCTTTGTTAGTATCAGAGGTGAACTATAATTTCCAACAGACAGTCAAGTCCAGCTAAGTGAAGCATCAGGATATGTGTGTTGACAACTAAATAATTCATAGGTTTGCTTTTTAGAGCTGCAGGGCACAATCTTCTTTGTCCATGTATTGAAGGTAACAATTACTTGACAGAGACATGGCAAGGGTTAAGTAATTGTCCAATGTAAAAAAAACCAGTGTTGTGTTAAGTAATAAGTATTGAAAATACAGATTACTGTATTATCCAGTCTGAGTTCTATTTATATTGTGTGGTAGGATCAGAATCCAAACCTGTAGTAATTGATGGCTGCAAAATGACTGGTGTATGTAATAGATTACTTTGCAATCCAACACAGTCATGAAGCAAGTAGGACCAGTAGCAATAGATGATTTGAATGTACTGAATTTTGTTTTTCTTAACAGGTTGCTATTCCCATGAGGTTTAATGGCAGCTCTGGTGTAGAGGTTCGACCTCCAAGCAACCTTGATGATCTGAAAGGCTACACTTCACTTTCTTTCTTTCTCCAAAAACCTCGGAAAAGACGAAACACCCAGAGGCCATCAAGTAACTTTGTACTGTACCTGGGTAATAAAGATGTAGGTATATTTTGGTATTTAATCTAATTTTTAGAACAGACAACATGCTTTGAGAAACAGATTGGAGATGATTTATATTAACTGAAGTTTATACCTACCGATGGCCCATTTCTTTATAATTATCATTACAGAATCATAGAATCATAGGGTGTGTTAGGTTGGAAGGAACCTTTAAAGGTCATCTAGTAAACCTCCCCTGCATTAAGCAGGGATATCTCTACTAGATCAGGTTGCTTAGAGCCCCATCAGTATTATGTGGTGGCAGAAGTGTTTTATGAAGAGTAGTTCATTCCTTCATTGGCCAAGTAACTTGTTGCATGAGTGCTTTTCCCTTTGATCCTTGATACTTCTCAGCCACAGGTACCACCATGCTGTCTTGCCAGAAGTGTTAGGTTCTGCAGCAGGGGTTGAGGGAGTGTCTCTGTCGATTAAAAACCAGTGATCATTTTATTTCTAAGAGTTCAGTCACTCAGCCCTCTTCCGAATATGCAGAACAGTACAGGCCTGCTTGTGCATTCAGGCTTGCCCAAGCACATACAGTCTTCTGTTTTTACGTCTTGTTATCTGACAGCAGCTGTATCTGTAGTGGGGCTTTTGCATGCACAGAAAGGTCTTCATGAGTAGTTATTCTACACTGGACTTTTTTTATTCACTGAATATCTGGCCAGGATATCTTTTGACAATGTTTGAATTGTCTGGGAAAACAACTGCTTCCAGTCACCTCAGTAGGAACCATTGTCATTGACTCCAGATGTCTTTATTATTTAACAGATGTTGAGTTTTTCATGGCTTTAGCTGGGAGATGCTACAAATGTGAAAATTACTTTAGTTACTATTGCTATAAAATAGAAAGACATATATGACTCTTAGATTAATTTGTAACTACCTATGCTGAATCAGTGCAACATACAAGATTACAATGTTTAATTACCATAACTGATAAACTAAATAAGAATTCTCATCATTAGGTGGGTGGATTTCTTATGACTCATGCACAGTATGATAATGTCTCAGAAGAAGTGCTGCTGTATTTAACCTTCATTAACATTAATCATTTATTAATAATTATTTGCTTTACTATTCTTAGGCTTCCAAGGACTATATTGGTATGGCTGTGAAAGATGGTCACCTCACTTGTGTCTATAACCTGGGAGGTGCTGATGTAGAATTAGATGTGCAGCCATTTGTGACTCAGAGTGAAACTGAGGAAGCCATCATGGATCAAGTTAAGTTTGAAAGGTATAATATCCACAGTGTGCAACAGACTTTTTAAAAACCTGTTATGAACATCTTTTATTAGTGTGATGTGATATTTTGCCTGTCTGTTTTGGTTTTAGGATTTACCAATACGTAAAGCTGAATTACATCGAAGCAGCAACGTCAATGTCTCCAAAGCATGGAAGTCCTTTGACTGCAAGCACTGGAGACAACTACACTCTCCTGAATCTTGATCCCAGCACTGTTGTCTTTTATGTTGGAGGATACCCACCAGATTTTAGGGTATGAAGAGTTGATTAGTCTTTTAAATTAAGAGTTTTTCCTATTAATCATTCTGTTGTTCTTACAAGTAAAGCTTGGAACTAGCAGTCTTTCAAAGGCTGCGTAATAGTTTATGCACACCAGTAGAAATAGATGCAATGCAAGAGGATGCTACTCCTGCAGAAGCTGCCTGGCTTGTAGTATGCTAAAACTCAAACCTGTCCAGCCCTCCTAAGTACTATTCCCAATTCATCCATATGGCTGCTTTGAATTGTGCTGCAGTACTGCTGGGGTGGTATGAGATGGTTTGGATTATATACCAAGGTANTTAGAATGTTGTAATCTGTTATCAGTATTTGCAGTAAGTCTTAGCAGTTAGATATTAATGTAAAAATTTGTCAGCTGATGTTGATGGAATGTTTTTGGTGACACTATTTTGCAGCCTCCACCTAAACTAGACTATCCTAATTATGAAGGCTGCATTGAATTAGACAACCTAAATGAGCATATTATCAGCCTTTACAACTTCAAGAGGACGTTTAATCTCAATACCACTGAAGTACAACCCTGCAGGAGGTATGATAGAAACTGAGAAATCTTTCACAGTTCTGTAATTTGATCATTATGAATTCTTGTCTTTTGACATCCAGAAAAATAACCACTGTAGCTAATCTGGTGATTTTTTTCTAGCCTTTGGTCATTACTACATTTCCTAGAGAAAATCTTTGGTGTTGACATGATTCACTTCTATGGCAATTCCAGTCCACTGATCAACAATTTAAATACTGTAATACCCAGACTCAATTTGAGGACTAATGTATTCACCTCCTTTATAGAAGTCAAAAAAGTCAGTCACTAGTTATTTCCTCTCTAAAGACTGTACACAAATTAAACAGAAGCAAGTGGGAGGTTTCCTCTTTGCTTGGGTTAGATCAGAATGTAGCCTTTTAAATGGCCTTGTACTAAATGCTTTAATTTAAGCTTTTTTTAGTGTTACAATGACAGTAAGTCCATGTGATAATAGTTTTTACTTATATATGTTAACATCTGACATTGAATTATTACAGGTATAAAGAAGAGACTGACCAAAGCTATTTTGAAGGCACCGGTTATGCCAGTGTCATATTGAAAGAATCAAATGCCTTCATCCAAGCACGCTATGAGCAGACAATTCAGACCACTGCAGATGAAGGCATTGTGTTTTTTGCGTCAGAAGGGGTAATTTGTGGAATGCTTCTGTCTGTTTTGTCATCAAAGAACATTTTTTTGAACTTTGCTTACATGAGAACATTTTAGATTTAGTAATAACTCTAAGGAAAGGTCTTAAAAGGGTTATTTTTGATAGTGTCTTGAAAAAAGGAGACTGAGGGGAGACCTTATCGCTCTCTACAAGTACCTGCAAGGAGGGTATAGAGAGGTGGGGGTTGCTCTTGGGTAGCAAGTAATAGGACAAGAGGAAATGGTTACAAACTGCACGAGGGGAGATTTAGGTTAGACATCAGGATTAATTTCTTTACTGAAAGGTTTGTCAGTCATGGGAACAGGCTGCCCAAGGAAGTGATGGACTCACCAACTCTGGAGGTATTTGAGGTGAATAGATGAAGTGCTGAAGGACATGATCTAGAGGTGGACTAGGCAGAGTTAGACTGTGATTGGACTCAAGGATCTTAAAGGTCTCTTTCAACCCAAGTGTTTCTCTGATTCTATGATAGTGCCTATCTAATAATATTATAGGCATGTTTGCAATTACTGTGACATTCTGGATAATTTCTTAATGCTGTGAAAAATCAGCAGACGCCTTCAAATGACAAGAAGTCCCCTAGAGATTTGCAGAATACATCTGGAGCTAATACCAGATCTGTTTATAACAGTTTAAAGCAATAATGGTTATTACAAGTTTTAGTGTTCTTTGTGTTATCTTTTCCCCCAAAAACTTCACTGAAACAACTAGATAGATTCATTAAAATTATTCACATGACAGTGAAATATATATGGAATATTGGCAGTTTAATTATGTTGGTATTTGTTTGTTTGTTTGTTTTTTACTGCAGGATCAGTTCATCAGTGTACTCATTAAAGACGGTCATATAGTTTTTAAATACAAAGTTGGCTCCGACCCTCCAAAAGACATTGAAAATAATGCCACCATAAATGATGGAGAGTATCAACAAGTATGTCACTTTAAGCAATCAAGTGATTATTGTTTATAAAAATACACATTACTGAAACTAAACATCTTGTTGTCATTTAGTTGTGAAGTTTTACTTTTGTGTTGAGGAAAACAAGCTGTTGGGGATTAGTTTGGACATGTGAAAATTAATCTTTTAGTGTTGTCCTTTCCTGTGAATATGTTCAGTTTCAACAGAAGAACCACCAAAGAAAAATAAATTTGACAGAGCATTGCTTTATTTAGAGCAAGCTGTCTATTTTGCAACTATTAACATTATTTTAATGCTCAGATTAGTGTTTTTACCACTGAAGGTTTTATTTCTCCAGGGCAGGCTGACCTTGTGAGAACTTGTTTTGTTTTTTGTTATTGGTATTTTTGTTGTTGTTGTTGCTTGACTGGCTTTTTTGTAGCACTAACAGAGTGAAATTGTAAAGTCATAGTTAAAACCCTCGTTTACCCTGTTGATTCATTCTCTCTTTTCCCTTTACTACATCTCTAACTACATAGTGTAGATCTCAGAGTTTTCTGAAAGGAGTCTGCACCATCCTGGGTTAAGTTACCTCCAGCCAGCTGACTGACCTGGTCTTTGTATCAGGCAGCATCTTTTGAATCTTCAACTGCAAATAGAAGGCAACTTATTTTTAGGACAATGTTCCAGTGGAAAATAAAACCATACCTTGGAGAGTAGAGCATTTTCTTGGGCATTTGTTTTGGCTAAATGCCCAAATTTTGCAAAGTACCTTTGAGCTGTAGCAATTATTCTGAATTTGAGGCACTAATAAACAGAGGAGGGTAAAAAAAACCAACCCAACCCAACATTGTGTCCTGGTTGGTGGAAGCACTATTAATCCTCTAAATAATTTTTGTTTCTGCAAAGTGAAATAATTCTCATTATTCACCTATTTCAGATTCATTTAGTGCTTGCCCGAAGTAGGAAAACTGTTCATGTCAAACCTAATATTAAAGCCAACATAGATGTCTTCCTTTTCAATAAATACTACCTAGGTGGAATTCCACCATCTCTCCGGGAACGGTGAGTAACTACAAAAAGACTGGCCTTGTACGGAAGCTCCATCTAAACTCTTTCCTTAGGCAATTTCTTTCATGCTCTGTAGCAGGTATCTTACGTGATACGAAAGTAATCAGTGCATACCCCATGGTCACAGGGTGTGATTTTTTTGCCTAATGGTGGGATTTTTGTGGGACTGTATGCTGAAGATTGGGTTTGATCGCCATGAAGAATGTGTGTGCGAGAAAGTTCGCTCTTGTTCTGCCTTTCTATTTCTCATACTATCAGCATCTACAGGCTACTATACTGGTGTGTGCTTTGAAATATTAGGCTACTGAACTCTTTTTTCCTTCCATCTTCTGAAACCAGCTTTAATATATCCACACTCCCATTCCGGGGCTGCATGAAGAATGTGAAAAACCCTGCTGCATCTGTTATTTTTGATGAGACTTTTGGTGTCAGCAAGAAATGTTCAGATGACTGGAAGGTAACTAACAAAATTCCTTAAAAATTTCTACTAGAGTTCACAGAGTCTGGTTTGTCTATAAATCCTGGACCATAATGTTTTATTTAGGCAAAAAATTATATTTGTACAAAAGAATATGTGCTTGGTAGGAACCTATAGAAAAAAGACAACTCCACTCCTACTGTGATAGCTTGTTCCAGCCCATAGCCCACCCTTTTAATTAATACTGTCTACCATTAAGAATTCATATTTACCACGTAAACTTGTTGGTATCCAGTTGCTGTTATTGATTAGGCCAGAATACTTACTTAGTACTACTCACAATCTTTTTTTTTTGCCAAGGTACTTCTGCTTCCTAATTAAGTGATCTCTCAACATTTTTTCTTTAAAGAGCTAAGTACACTCTCCTTCCACCAAAGTCTCTCAGTGTAAAGCTGTTGCTCCACTCATCTGATTGTTTTATGATTATTTTCATACTTGACTTTTGCAACGTTCTCTTTAAAATAGGTCAATGTGATGTTTCAGTATTGTCTTAGTCAATGCTGCACAGAGAAATGAAAACTACCTTTCTGCTTTTACTAATTGCTGCTGCCATAGTGTATTATCCCATGAGGACCGTTCCTCAGAGCTTGGTATCAGGACCGGCACTGTTTTAACATCTTTGCCGGTGACATGGGCAGTAGGATCAAGTGCACCCTCAGCTAATTTGCCAATGACACCAAGCTGGAGGGAAGGGATGACATCCAGAGGGACCTTGAAAGGCTTGAGAGGTGAGCCCATACAAACTGCATGAAGTTCAACCAGACCAAGTGCAAGGGTCTTGCATATGAGTCATGTCCATACCAAGCACAGCTACAGGCTGGTTAGAGAATGGATTGGAGCAGCCCTGAGGACTTGAGGGTATTGATCAACATGAGCCAGCAATTTATGCTTGCAGCCCAGAAAACCATCTGTATTCTGGGCTGTATCAAAAGAAGTGTGACCTGATGACCATGATGCAGGTCAAGTGAAGTCCCCTTCTATAGCACTCTCATGACATCCCCCCTGGAGGCTCTGGGGCCCCCAGCATAAGAAAGACATGGAGCTGTTAGAGCGAGTCCAGAGCAGGGATACAAAGATGATCAGAGAGCTGAAGCACCACTCCTATGAAGACAGGCTGAGAGAATTGGGATTGTTCAGCCTGGAGAACAGAAGGCTCCAGGGAGACCTTAGAGTGACCTTCCAGTACCTGAAGAGGCCTATAGATAATTTTGAGTGGGACTCTTTAAAAGGTCATAAAGTGATATCACATGGGATAATAGCCTTAAGGGTCAATTTGTATTATATGTGAGGAAGAAATTCTTTATTTTGAGCATGGTTAGGCCCTGGCACAGGCTGTCCAGAGAAGCTGTGGCTGCCCCCCTCCCTAGAAGTGTTCAATGCCAAGTTGGATGGAGCTTTCAGCAACCTGGTCTAGTGGAGGTTAGGCAGGGGAGGTTGGCACTCGGTGGTCTTTGAGGACACTTCCAACCTAAACCATTCTATGATTTTATGATTTGCCCTTTTTACTATGGCATTGCACTGAACATTTGTGCTTTTCTTTTGCGGTATCTAAGCTGTTCACAGAGCAGAGTCTCACCATTCTCTCTCTTTGTCTGTAAAACTTCTCATGTATTTAAACATTTTGGGTTCAAGAGGGCCTAGGTATATTTTGTCCTATGACTCACACAATATCATTTATGTACCTTCACGACACAGCTCCATACTTAAGAACCAGTCCTCCAGTTGCTCATTTTTGTGTCCCAAAATGTGAAAAACTTCAAAGCCATCATGTGAATGCAAAAAGCAGCTAGAGACGAACAGTTCATTATACTCAGCAAGCCTCATCTCCCTCTAGAGTTTCTCAGTACACAGTTAATGTTGATAGAACCAATTTGGTCTGTCTATACAGAAATAATTGTACTTAAGGTTTGCCTTGTGCTTGGTTTTTGCCTGAAGTTGGTCACAATTATGTTGAGTTTTTCTGTGTTGTCATTTCTTCTGATTAAAAGGAAAATCACCAAAACCATTATCTCTCAGCTTGTTAGATCTGCAGCTTTCTCCAAGAAAGGAACAATGAGTCTGAGTGCGATGGGTTTCCCATTTCCCAAGGATTTCCAAGTTGGCTTTGGTTTTCAGACCACGGCGTTGACTGGAACACTCTTAAATTACAATCTATGGGTATGAAAAATATTCAACTTAGAATATGTGATTGGCTTTGATTTCTGGCTCAGTCATGTCTGTTTGAACTGTGTTAGTTTGGCATCAGTTTGTGTTCTATGTCTCAAGTAGAATCCTGTATTTTAAGTCAAGAAATGGTGAATGTAATCTTTTGAGCATGGTGTCTTGCATGTCATAGACCTAGAAAATCCTTCTGGCAATTTCTTTACCTAACCAACAAGTAGTTGGACCAGTAACTGAGCTTTGCACTTGAGCCCTCTGCAGGGTAGTTTATGCACCATAACATACCCATCCCAGTTTATGCACCATAACATCCCCATCCCAGTAAGATAACTGTTGCCTAATACAGTTGGCTGGAAATTTTCTCAGGAAACACTGGCATTCTGCCCATGCAGAAGTCTTACCATGATCAAATATGCCAAGAAAAGGGAACATTTTGGCAATGTTCCCTCAGAAGGCAGGGAGGTTCGAGCAGAACCCCATTGTTCCTGGCTGGAGGAGTTATGAAGTGAGACCACACCAGGCATTTGAGAAGTAGATGACTTAATCCTGTGCTTTTTGCAAAAATAATTTAAACAAGTATTTTAAATAACTGTTTCATATTCAGAGTGTAGAGGTATTTAAAAAAAAAAGAGCTATGCTAACCATGCAGAACTGGATGTATTATCTGGTACTAGATGACTGAGAAATGCAGTTTTAGTGTAAGAAAATTGCTTTCCCACAAGAGACCACTGAGAACTGTATTCATAGCAATATCAAGGAGAACTAAAGGCACTTGCATTTACCCAGTTGTTCTGTGGGATTCTTTTATAGCCTAATACTCTTACCATCTTTCTGAGACCTGGCATTTTAATTGCAAAGATTCGAGAGACAGAAATTGAACTGAAAAATAAATATGAAGATGGGTCAATGCATTATGTGACAGTAATGAAAACCGGAAGCAAGTGAGTCCAGTTTTTATCTGATTTTTTTGCACTGTGGTTGGAAAATGATTAAAATTTTGTGTGACTTGTTTTTGGGGTACACAGCTAAAAATGACCTCTGCTAGCAAATGATACTGATGTAATGAAGCAAAAAGAGATTTTTGGACTATGAACATGCATGTCGGCACCTGTCATGTTTCAGCTGTACATCACTGTGCATGTCTTTTATAGATCATGTGATTTTTGACTGCTTGTTGAGCTGGACCTTTTCAGCTCTTCCCCTTCCTACAGCCTTTACGTATGTCACTGTAATGTAGGTGGTTAAAGGCCCAGGAAGAAGCTAATATTGTGTGTTTTTTCAATAATAATCTCCTATGCAGATATCAGAAGAGGCAATTTACTATAGAGATTCTAAATAGTATAGATTTCTGTGGAACACATAAAATGACACATGTTAGTTAAAGTGAAAAGTTTTGAATAATTGTCTATAACATCAGGGTTTATAAATTAATAATATGTGTACTAACTGTTGCTAACATGTCAAGTGCACTATTTTGACACAAAGGATGAAATTCAGTCCCATAGCTGTCAAAGGGAGCTTTCTCATGAATTTCAGTTGGACTGCAAGTACTAAAACTGAAGTACTAGCTTCAGCTCTTACTCAGTATCTACTACCAAAATGCAGAGCAGTTTTGTAACAGTCAATGAGCACATACTGGAAAAAATCTCAGAAGTAAGTTAATGAAGCTCTAGCATAATTACAGTGTAATGAGAAAACACATGTCAAATGGTTCTCTTTGTATATAAATATATATATTTCATTTAGGTTTGTAACTATTTCTTTAGATTTCACGTTTATTTTTATTCACTTTTTTCAGAGTATATCTGCTGGTTGATGATAACGTGGCATCAGCATCGGTTGACATTTCAAGCACACAGATGTTGACCATACCTATAGAATTGGGTGGAGGTAATTTTGAAGGTTGCATCTCAAACATCTTTATAAAAAGGTATTTGACCTAGAAAGATTTTAGTTCAATTAATTTTGGCCTGTTTTTCTTCTTTAATCATATTAAAATCACTTTTTGCTAAATTGCTCTTCTACTGATAGTGTGAAGTCTTCATGAATGCATAAATTTGCTGACCCAAAATATTCTTTTATTCAGGTATATTATACATGACAGCAAGTTGTGTGTACATTTGCTGTTCAGATATAATGAAATTTTAGTCTGAATCATACCTTTTAAGTAGTCTTTAGTTAAAAGAATGGACTCAACAGAGTAAATTGCACATATGGTTTACAGAAATACTGTATTGTGATTTAATTATCATAGAGTCATGGGCAGGGACAACCTAGATCAGGTTGTGCAAATTATGTCTTTATTTAAAGCACTGCAAGACAATAAGGTAACTTGTATATTAACCTCCCCATCAGAAGGCAAATTTGGAAAACTGCTTTTAATAGAAAAATAGATGGAGAATTAGTATTGTAGCTACTCTGATCAAGCCAGTGGAGAATTGGACTGGAATTGATTAGGTTCTGCTCCCAACTCTACCTCACCTCTTCTAGAAAACTATGGGCAAGGAGCTTTGTAGTTTTTTCTTGTTGTAAAGTGTTTTACAATTTACTGGATACAGATGCTTTGTAAAACTTATAAAATTGTAGCGTTACTTAATATTGCTATTATTTACGCACACCAGAAATTTATTTTGAATGTCTTTCTGATAAATTGGCTATAATATAAAAGTTACATATTAAGTTGTGATGGGCTTTGTCCTTTGAAAAGTCTCGCTAGAATATCTTATTTAAGGAGACTAAATCACTGGGTTAGCAGATTCTGATGGTGATTTTTTTCTTGATCTGCCACTAGTTATACATAATTAACCAGCAAAGATTTGTAATCTGATCCAGAAATCTCAGTCGAGATTACTGTCATTTTCCCATTTTTCTTTTTCAATGGCAGTATTTGGGGTTTTATAATAGATTGCTTTTAGCAAAAAATGCTTTTGTTTAGAAGAGATGAGAACAAAACATCAGAGTTCTTTTCTGTAGCCAAAAAGAAATGGGCAGAACAAGGGCAACTTTGAATACTTTTTACACCACTGAACGTACATGTTTCATCGAAAAATTTAAAATGGTACTTTAACATCGCGTCACTTGGAAATCTATTTTGTACAGAACCGTTTTACAATCCATTGTTGATTACACTAAAGAAAAGGAATGCTGTGTCACAGCACTTACTCCTTTCATCATTCTAGGGCAGATCAGCTCCCTGAGGTTCAAAATCTTGTCAATTATATTTCAAAGACTGGTGTATCCCGTGGAGCTTGCCACAAATATGAGAACCTTGAACCACTGCTGCTGAAAGAATTTAAAAATCCTCTCAGGTTTAAGATGCCCAAGGTATGCTTATTTTTACCATCATCTTCACTCCATGTTGACATCAAGTCTTTGTCTGCAGAGTCATGGTTTGTTGAGATACAGTTGTTTGAGATTCAGTTGTTACTGTTTTCCTTCCATCTCCCATCTGAGGCAAGTTCTTTCTGTGCTGAAGTCCCATCCTGAACCCATACTTGTCCAAAATGTCAACAGCTTTTTTGTCATTTAGAGAAGGCTGTTGGATGCCTCAGATGGAAAGATCAAAACTTTTTTTCATGTTCACACATAGTAAATGTTACAGCTCTGTCTTACATGTACAGAATGAAAACTACCTTGATTATTTGAAAGCCACTAATGTGCAAAACCAGCAAAGCCGCACTGTACCAGCTAGGTTAAATGTCATCAGTGAAGCATATCTCCTTGGAAACACACGCAACAGTTTCATGTCCTACATGTTTTCTCCACTGTCATCTACAGACAGGTAATACAAACGTTCTCTGTTCTCCTCCTAATACTTCAATTGTCAAAGGTGCTTGAATCTTTGGGTGCTGAGATTATCTTCTTGTTTATGTCTTGGGGCATAACAGAAGAGTGGTTCGAAGGATTCAGGCATTTCATTTTTCTTTGCTAACGTTTACCCAAACTGAGCAGATTGACATGGATGTGGTAGACCTTTACCGTGCATATTGATGCCAAGTCCTAAGCCTGAATATGTCAACTTTCACTCTCATTCAGAAATGCAGGCAATGTAGAACACTGTAATCCCACCTAAAAACTCTTCTGCATTTCACAAGTGCAGTTTCACTGGTGTTTTGCTGGTGAGCAGAAAGAACACAGCACCTAACAAAATAGACCTACATTTGAATATGTTTGCTTTCCACTACAGGTTACATTTTTCCATAGATGTTCGGACTCGATCATCAAGAGGATTAATAGTTTTCATGGAGGAAAAATCTGAGGACTCTTACATGGCTCTCCACATTTCAAAAGGACGTTTTGTTTTTTCACTTGGCTCTGGAGGAAGGCGAATGAAAATCAAAACCAGTGTTAAATACAGTGATGGGCAGTGGCACACTGTAAGTAGTAAGGCACAAGAACTGTGGTGAAACCACAACTAGCATTCAGCAGGCACAGCCTATGAGTTTTCAAGTTATTAGAAATTTGGCTTTGGTCATCTGAAGTTAACTCTTGTGGCTGAAAAGTCCTGTGGATGACAGGTCTCTGTTATGAGAGAATTTACAGGGATTGATAGTCGTAGCATGTTATTTTCACTTTAAATCTTTCAACAATACAGTGCTTAAATTAAAGATAAAATCTCCAGAAGCTTTCATTGGCCTTGAGGTTTTTCATTCAGTTATCTTTGCACCCTGCAAAGGTGGTCTTCGGCACAGATGGGAAGAACGTCCACCTTGTTGTTGATGGTCTAAGAGCCCAGCACAGAAGGTTAGCAGCAAATTCTGCCTTGAGCATTAAGCCACCGATCTACGTAGGAGGGCTGCCATCACTGAAAAGACAGGTAAATAATTGATGCCTCTACCCCCACATACTCCCAATGCTGCACTAATTACATGTGAAAGTGTTAATATGCAGGATTTCCATGTTGAAAAGGTTTGGGAGATATTTCCAAGCACCAAGCAAGCACCATCTGTGACTGATGTTTACAGCTGTTCATTACAGCTCATTCTCCTGACCTGTACACACAGCTCTCAGCTGGACCTGTGTTTTCAACATGTGTTGCCGAGATACTGATGACAACCATGTTCTGTTTCCCTTTCTATTATTTAAAAAATAGAAAAGACCAGAGTCACATTGTAATTCCAGGAATACCCTCTTCCCTCAGAATATGGACTAAGGGACAACCATTAGAGAAGCAAAGGGTCCCTTCTCATTCAGGAATTGAAAATGTAGAATTGGATTTTAATCTGAAATATGTGTGGTTCCTATTACTTTCAAAATTGAACAATTAACGATGCAGGGCATTTTATAAAATCAGTTTTAAATAGCCTCCTAGGAAGGGGTGGGTGTACTTGAGATTTCACGACTCATGTTACATTGCATTTTTGACAAAACGTGGGGAAGTATCTGTTCTACAAGCCAGAGTTACACTGACCCAAAATCAACCATTACTTTCATGATTTAAGCTCTTTTTAAAAATGTAATTCCTTTCCACTGCAACTGAAATGAATTCCAGTGCCTTTAGTCTCAGTGTACAGTCCAACAGTACAGCAGTACAAAATAAAAAATATCATTATACTTTAGTATTCATGCTTTGAAATATATTTTCAGAACATACCAATGAAGAGTTTCAAGGGCTGCCTGAGGAATTTTAAGATGAACGGAAAAGTCATGAATGCACCTCAACAAAATAATGGCATACTTCCATGTTTGGATGTTCCCATGAATGCAGGGATTTATTTCTTTAATGAAGGAGGATATATCACCATTGGTAAGCTGTGTAGAGATTATGGTGTATGGAATTGTGTTGTAAGGGTGTTGGTGTATGATTTTTTTGTTTGGTTGGTTTTTTTTAATCATGGTTTTCCATTTATCTCTTCATCTGATTGTTCTTCTACCCATTATTTAATTTTCTACAGGTAATTTGCTGATGGGTTTGGATTTTAGGATTGTATTTACCATTCAACCAAGGATTTCAACAGGTATACTCCTCCATGCTGGAAGCAAGCAAGACAACTACTTGACTATTTACATGGAAGAAGGAAAGGTAAGTACAACTTGCATTTCCATTTTAGCTGTATTACCCTCATGCAGCAGGGGGAATTCTGACCTTGGGCTCTGGACTTGGGTGTTGCAACATTTGTCTATATGTGTAACATTAAACAACTTCCTCAGAGTTGTTTAAAAGCATAGCATGGAAAACCGAGCATTTAACCTCTCTCTATGCCTACATTAGCATAGAGGCAACAGTAGCTTCTCCATGCTTTCTTCACAGTGCTCAGCAGTAGGGCACAGTCTTAATTTTCTCAGGCTTCTGAGCTTTTTTACCCCTGGGTTTTGGCCAGAAGCTACAGCACCCCGTGACTTATTCCCACTCCTACATCAGTCATAACGTGGCTGTACTGATGCCACTCCATAACCACGTCTGTTACAGAGCTTGAGCTGTCGTGCTTTATGTTAGCAACTTCTAGGCCATGGTGGTGATTATTATCACTGCTGCTTTTTCACAATGTAACAGCTTCAGAATCTGAGTCTAGGATTCCCAAACTATTGTAGCTGCTGTGGGAGAGACATCAAATACCAAAATGTCAGTAGTCCACAGAACCTGCCGTCTCATGGCACAGTTTAAACCAGTGTGAGATTACCTACCTTTGGAAAGATCATCTTTGCTCTTCTCTTCTCTTCCCAGATTAAGGAGTTTGGTTTTATTGTTTATCTTTTTCATGGAATCACAGAATGGTTTAGGTTGGGAAAGGGAAGGGGAAAGCGAAGGCTCTTGTCTCAGATTATGTCAAAATAATTAACTATTTTGTAAAATTGAGAGGGAGAGACAAAGGTATGCCTTTATGCTTGTAAAAATTGTCAAGTATCCTTTCCTGGGATTCTACTGGAGAAATTTAATTTCCTCTTGAGGAGAATAATTTCTGAAATATGACAGTGACTCTTAAAACCAGGTGAAACCCAGGCATCACAAATTCAGCAAATTATTTAAAAGCACTGTATTTTTCTGTTGCTCTTTGCCACAGAAACTTTAAAGGTAACTTTTTTTGCAGGTCATTGCTGCTGGAAATAGTGGAGCTGGAGAATTCCAGACATCAGTCACACCTAAGCAGTCTGTCTCTAACGGACAGTGGCACACTGTTGCAGGTACATTGTATTATACCAGTTCTTCTGAGACGATGGAAGGATGGTGGGCAAAGAACATTGCAGCCCCAGATTTTTGTAAAGCATTTCACTTCTGTATAACCTGAGAATACTCTTTAGAATAAATTAAGCATCCGGTGTTAATTCAAGGATTTACATAAGATGGGGTTTTAGGCCATGTTTAGCCCCAGAGTACCTAGATGTGTCAATCCAACTTTGAATTGAAATCTATTTTCCTATGAGTTAAATTTCAAGACAGATGCCATATCTAGTTGATCCTTGCATAGGGTTGAGAAGAGGTGCTCATTTATCTACTTCTTTGCAGTCTCTCAGAAGCAGAACATGGTGAAGCTAAAGGTGGACACACAGAGTAACTCTACCACTGTACTTCTATCCCCTCCTCCCACACGTGTTCATCAGCCACTCTACTTTGGCAAAATTCCAGGTAATATTATTGCTTCTTATTTTTCACGTATCTACTGGCTTTTTTTCCTTTCCAAATAAAGGTCTAGATAATACACATAGTCCTATATCATTCCCACTCTTTTGAAAGCCTTGCAGTAATTAATGTTCTTTAAAATCATTCTCATTTTATTAACTTCATCTTTCTACCTTGCTTTTGTAGCAAATTTGGACACACTGTGGCTTCCAGTTAAGGACCCATTTTTTGGCTGTCTTCAGAACATTAATCTCAATAACAAACATATCTCCACCAGCAATATTTCAGAGGTTCACGGTGTAGTGAGCTTGCATGGGTGCCCCGTGAAGTAACTTGGCTGTTACAGTAGTATACACAACAGGTTGGATCTGCTGAAATACCATGTGAGTTCATGCAACGTGGGTTCCCCTTTTGCTGATCACTGTGCTCAGGCTGGTTACTCAGAACAACCAGTGAGCAAATACATCCTCTGGATGTAGACTGTGACAAAGCAAATTAAAAGTCTTTGCTTTGATAAAACTCCCTTTTAAATGTTATTGATTTCCAAGGTAATCCGTTGTGCCTTTTGAAATATATACAGAAAATATAATTGTATATACCCTACCGGACCAAATTCTGCTCTCACTTGCAACAGCATAGACTTGAGTAACTTCAGTGTCTTTGGAAATTTGCTTAATGCTGGTCATCTTGAGAGCAAATTTGATCCACTAATATAAATAATTTTATAAAAATATAAATGTCTTTGAATTGATTTTTATACAGAAATGTACATTGATGTTAAAAGTAATAATAATATAAATGGAGTTTGAAGCACTTTAAGGAGTGAAACTCTGGGAGTTTGTTACAAAGCTAGGAATTCTGGGGCCAAATAAATGCCATATGCTTTTAAAACCATCCATTTTTCTTGTTTGGTTCTTTTATCTGGGTATTTCACTTTCAGTTTCTTTTTTTTTTTTTCCCCTTCTCTTTACAGGCTGCTAAATCCTGCTTGTTTTATGCAAGTATTTCTGTAGCTTTAAGAAGTTGATTTGCCTGAATAAGCAGGAGTTCATTATCTCTGCTTATTACAATTTGGTTATATAAAAACCTCAGACAGCAATTTTTCTTGTAATCTTCAGAGCCAGAAAGTCTCCTCCATAGGCTTTGGTTTTCTTCCTGATTGAAGACAAGTTATATTAGGAACAGCAGTTGCACCTGCTACAGTTATGTAGCATACATTGCAGGAATAAACCAGAAAAACCGTTTTCTTTGATATCCGTATCTTTACTTTGAACCTGATCGTTACCGACAGTGGAGGGCAGGGGACCCACTTTGCTTTATTTTCCTGAATCTTGGGATGGACAGAAAAGAAATGACATGGCTGCTCCTTCCACTATCATTCAGAAGCAAGATTTTGAGTCTTTTGGGGTTGGTTTGTTTTTCTTTTTCTTTTTTTTTTTTTTTTCTATTCCCTAATGTCAACCCCCTTTTGCAAAAGTAAAACATTTTCTACACCGGGTCTGAGGTGGGAGTAGACAGCGATGCAATCAAACCCTTCTTCCCACCTAATGCAATGTTTGCTCCCACCTTCCACTGCTGCCTTACTCAAGGTGCAGCAGTGTGTTCTCAGTGTGTTTGGAATGGGATGTTATCTGGGTTAATAGAAGAAAATGCCAAACCAATAGCCCTTATGACTTTGGACATTCATCCCTTATCAATTTTTTGCAGCTTTGCAGGTACTTTTTAGCTTTGCAGGGTCATAGAAGTTGTTCACACCAAATTCTGTGTTATTTTTTCTTTTATGGCAACCCTGCTATAGGCAAATCTATGTCCATGCAGAGGTTTCTTAGCTGTAGAGCTAGTTTTGGAGCCAATTGGATGCAGTCAAAGCATACTGGGGCTGAGGCTTCTGAGGGACCTGAGGATTGGCACATAGTGGCAGAGTCCTCTCTCTGGAGATGCTCTGTAGAAACTGTTTCTGCTTCTCCCATGTGGCTGCCTGCCATGAGTGACAGAAACACTCATTGGTGATGGAGTTTGGAAATCTTCTTTTCAGGTAGCAACTGAATCCTTTGTAGGCATAAAGCTCCCTGCCTTTTAAGTAGGTTGTCAAATATTCAAGTGATCAAAACTTTGGAAATACTCAAATGATGTACTGGCTTTAATTTTCACTGAAAATTTCCACAAGGAGAAAGGAAGAACATTTAAAATTTATCAGGCAATTATCTAGTAACATTTTATATCTCGTGTCCACCAGACTGCTCTCTGTGGCTGATTTTCCATAGTCATAAAAAAGTATTTTCCTTCTTCTCTTCCCCTCCCCTACCCACCCTGCCCCAAACCACCACCCCCACATACAACCCTTCCCACCCTAGAAAAAGGGAACATGGCAAAGATTTTTGTATCACAACCTGAAGCAAGTTCTGGATTTTAATTCCCTTCCATCTGATCTTATTTTATCAGAAATAGTTTTAATGCTGACAAGAAGAAATGAAAAACTTACAGAGATTTGAGTAAATGTAAGTTACAGTGATTAGTAAGTATCAATTTCAGTACAATACTACTGCATAACAAAAAAGTAGAAAAGCTTCTATTTCTTGAAGGTTCCTGGCTGTTGTTTTCCCAATCCAGTTTCTCCAGTTGTATTGCTGCCATAGAGTCAGGCTGTCACACGTTGTTGGCAGAATCAGTAAAAGCTAACTGGAGTTTCAATTTTGTTCTTTAACACAGATAAATCTGTAACAAACTGACAAACACCTAGTAAAAAGCTGTGTTCCTGCAGAGCCAGTGGAAAATCTTTACATGAGGAAAGGAGTTGTCCTGTTTAAGATTAGTCTGATGAAGAATTATTACTACTGAAGACATCCACATAGACACTGAACATGCACTGTCTGTTCCGTGCTTAGAATATTTTGAATTTTCTCACACAGGAAATGTCTTCTGGAAGACAAGAGCCTTTCCAGTCATGAATGGTAGACATAATTTCAATTGTAAAGATTCCTTCTCTTCAGGTTCACTAGAAAAGATCTTTTTTAAAGTCAAAATAAACAATTCCACCAACACATATTATAGCAGACCAGAATCTTTTACTAAGATTAAATGTCATCCAAGTATTGCCATTTGACGGTAACTTCCATGGATTGTTTCCCTTCTTGCCTATAGCATTTCAGATGCCCCCCTCACACCTGTCAATTTCTGTGTTAGAATAAAAGTCAGTCAGTCCCACAGGAGAGGCTTTCTCAGTAACTTTTATTTTCTATTCATCTTTACTATTTGCTAATCAAGCCTTTAAGTAATACTAGTATTTCCAGTGGTAAAAAAACTAAACTAAACTCCAGTCATCTTTTCTAAGTCCACATTATTACTCATTGCTTGTGTTCGAGAGTGCAGATGTATTACAGCTTGCATATTGCTTCCTTCACCTTAAGGTTAGGACTAATGACAAAGAAATGCATCTGTTAGTGTCTGCTGGCAAGTTCTCTCTGTGTGGTTTGTACCTCCTGAAATTCAAGCTTCTAAGGAAAGTTTTGAAACATTTAATGACAAAGGATCTAATATAGTATTTGGTACGCTGAGAACACACGGCTAAACCACACACACACACACACACACCGCACCA
>VXBZ01010321.1:18198-33244 GCA_013399135.1 Heliornis fulica | reverse complement strand
CCCCTTTAACAGTGTGATTGGATTGCCCTAATGGCTCATCTGAATCAGCGACATAGGGATGGCAGATTTCCTCTCCAGGCTAAGCCACGTTGGTATCGCTAATGCCAAATCTCTCTCTTGTCCATACAAGTATCAAGGGCAAAGTTCTACTCTAGTTAATTTGGATTAGATTTAATAGGATCATGTTATCTGAGGTAGACAGCACCAAGGTCTCTGAGTTTCATGTATTATAACTACACAACACAGCCAGATTAATGGGAGCTCAAAGGAAGAGTTAAAAAGCCTGACACTGAGAACAGCAGGCAAATAAAATGAAATAGATCAGAGGGCACTGCAGAAAGAATTATATATTCACTGTAGGAAAAAAAGCACATATATATACAAAACATTTTCCTTTTCACTGCTTACAAACAATACTGTAACTTAAATTTCTAAAAATAAAACTTTCCAAGTAACACTTCTTAACAGATCTCCTGTATCTGGGCATGAAGGTCTGTGCTTTGGTACTGCAGAGCTTTTGTGTGAAATCCAGAGCCATCAACCTTCTGTCAGTAGCAAAATGAATTAGGTGAGTTAACTTCCTCTGGTTTTGTAACCACTTGTTTGGAGTCACCTGTGAGCCATTTCACTTTATCCCTTCCTCTTGATGTAGTTTTGTCTCTTCTGGAGCCATCTGTGAATTGCTGGGTGGGGGGGTTCTCCCCTCTGCTTCTTTTCTGCTCCTTATCAAATAGCATGGAAAATTCCATGTTACTGAAAATAAAAATGCATTATGCTTTTGTAATGAACTCTTGCCATGGATTTTTGCCTCTTACCTTTCTCTTTGTACTTTCCTCATTTAAAAAAAAACAAACTATGCATCTTTATGCAATGATGTAAGGAAATTTAGGGCACAACAGTCCAGTCTTCTGTAAATCTGTAAGTCTGTATTTTCTAAAAATACACTAAATGGATGTCCCTGGCATAATAGGATAATGCCACAATAAATGTTATAGATTCACTGAAGCAAGGCATAAGCATAAACCTCCTTTGGGAGGCTGGCCCAGACGTTTCAAAACTGCAAGAGTCTGGTCATTGCCAGAGCTGCAAGGAAGCATCCTGAGTCTAATGAATTGCGAGCAAAATAACCAATGAGTCATTATGTTCTCTCTGTACATTTTGGGGATCCTCTGTAGCAATGAAACTAATCTATGACCTGTTGTTCCTATACTGTTTCTTCTGGATGGCAGCTGATAGCATTCAAAATACATGAGATTTTTTTTAAAGATACTTCTATCATTATTTTGCACCTCAGTGTTTCCTACGGATTGTTCCAAATGTGAAGCATGCGTGAAATGTTCCATGAGATGCACTTTCTTTGTTAAGATGTCACCTGCTCGTTGATATAGACTGAGTACTGCTGCAGTATTGCACAGAATAATAAGACAGGTAGTTGGCATCATAATCTTTTGTCTCTGTTCAGTTATATTTAACCTGGAAACAGCAACAAATTTCTCTATTGTGCGGGAGTCTGTCTAAAACTCCTGTCACAGGAGGACTATGCTCTGTTAAGAATGAATAATTACATTCATAGGAATGTCAGTAATTTAAAAATAAATATGCAAGAAGACTGTTACAATTTCAATCCAGAAGGCAATGTTCAGATCTTTTTTTTTAATAGAGGATTGGTATTGTTAGGTAACAGCACCTGCTGTAAATCTTCATTCTAGATCCTTCTGATCACTTTCTGATCAGAATTTCTGTCCAGAGGCTACAGACCTTGAGTCAGTAAAACATCTTAATACTGATCCCTCTGGCTAAAGTAAGGGTTTTGAGTAAGAAAATTTACCTGAGAACAAGGTTTCAAGTCAGTAATGCATTTGTGAAATTCCCTTTGCTGTACTCAGTTAAATCAAAAGTAATTATCTCCCCCTGGGGACAGTAACCTAAGTGGTAAAGAAGCTAAAGGTGCTGTGGGCAATTCTCCAATATGCAGGCAAGATCCAAAGTTCAGCGGCTTTAAGTGGAAAGAGGTAATGACTTCACTGAACTTTGGCTCACACACCTCACTAAAATATGCAGGAAAACTTACATACAGTTTATAAAAAAATGTATTCTAAAATATTGCCAAGGTTTGTAAAGAATTGTTATTGCAGATTAAATCTGTTATGTAATCTCAGAAAACCCAAGATATCCCTTTTCATGCAAATATACAAAAATGAAAGCTTTATACAAATGCCTTGCACCAGCAGTAGGGGTGGAAGCAAGGAGACCACGCAGATAAACTGTTCTGTCTGCTGAGCGTCAGTGATGAAGGCAGTGCTGAGAGCTGGTGTCAGAGCACCACTTGTGAGCTGCCCAACCTGAATGCCTGAAAAGCCCGCCTGGGCTCAGCCCTTTCCCAAGCTGCTTGACATCAGAAGTAACTGTAGTCATCCCACCCTGCCTTTGCCAGGCTCAAAGAAAAGAAAACCCTTCTGTAAATCTCATTATCCCCCATAAGCAGAAGAGTAGGACCAACTTTTGATCTGATAAAATGTATCTAGTCAGATTTTTATAACTTGATATTGCCATGCTAAAGGGAGGAAATGTCCCCACTGCCGAGCCACTTAAGAGAACACGTGGTCACTGAGCATTTATCACAAAAGATAAAACCAATCAACATGACATATATACTCAGAACAAATTTAATTCAAAACAGACACCACAAAACCACTAATGATCATCATTGTTATTTATTTAAAATGGAATTAATAGGTTAAATCTTCCAAAGAGACACTGAATGCCATCAGACAGAATAAAAGCCAGGTGCTTCATCGGTATGAATCAACATAGCTCTATTGTTCCCGGATTAGGGCTGATAGGAGAAAAGGATCTAGTCTTGGGCATGTAGCCTCTTGTCTTTAGATGTTGAGAGCACAATGTATAAATCTTCTAAAAAGCATTTTGCTACAGAGTTAAAACAATGATAAAATGTTACATAAAGAACAGATGTGAAGCTAGAGGATGGATAGAAAGAAAAAGACTACACAATTGAAGAAGGAAAGGTATATATGCTCTGAGACTATTTACCCCTGTTAAGGGAAATGTCAACAGAAGAGAAGCTAGTTAGAAACCATGATGACTGCTAGCTCACCTCAACAATTTCAGGCTACATGGTGGTGTCAAGGAGCCCAACCACTGCTCTCTTCCCACCCCAGACTCAGTGCTGTGCTCCTGGGCAGCTCCTGTGTGCCTGCGTGGTGGTCCAGCTGCTGCAGCTGCCTCCACAGCCTGGCCTCTGCCTGACACGGAACTAGATGCCTGCCTGCAACCCTTTCCAGGGATTGCCCTGGGAAGGGAGCTGGCAGGGGAACAGCTTTTCCCAGGCTTCACCTCCTCTCTGACGAGATGCTCAGCCCAGGAACTCGCCAATCCCAGTGTTGGGGAGTTCAGAAAAATGGTAGGCCAGACCCAGCGTATGACAAGAGGAAAAATAACACGAAGCTGCCACTCCTGCCCCCTTTTATTTTCCTCTCTGACCCTTTCCCTTTTGTTTGTTGTACTTCATATAATGGAAGGGAACATCTGGACTCTAGTGACAGCAAACCAAATTTGCATTCATATAGCAGATAATTAAGCACGTGTCTATCTGCAGCTGCAAACAGCAATTAGTCATAAGATAGCTTTCCACAGCCCTTCCTGCCTATTCTTCTGTTCCCCTCAGAGCCCTCTCACGCATGCAGCTCTAAGAGGCACTGAGCGCTGGCCTCCTTTTTATTTGTGAAGGCAGTTGTACAGCTGAGTGTAAACCCTTCAACGTAACTTTGACTGGGATGATTTTCCTCTGATGTGTCAATTTCTAGCAGAAAATGCTTTCTGAATAAGACAGGAAGCAAGTGACCCAAATCCAAACACCTGTGTCTACATCCCAGATTAGCTTGGGCTTTGTTCCTAGTTAGCCAGGTTTTGTTCCTAGTTCCTCCTCTTGGATCTGAAGAAGGTGAGCTCTGGAGAGTTATGTCTGACTGCTGATATTTTCTATGGCTGACCCTTGCCTCTCTGCAGTTGTCCAAGGCAAATTACTGGCTTATCTACTCTCTGCAGCTATGAAAAGTGTTTGCTCTACAGTTTCCACCCCAGGCTTGGGAAGGGACTACTATAAAATCTTATCAATGCAAGTAAATACATATATCCTATGCCTGTCTTTTCAGCTTGAAAGTCCCCTGGCAATGAAGCTGTAGGTGGCATTTTGTTGCCTAGGACAGGTGTCCTCATTTCTGTTGTGATAGAATCAACTCTTCTGGACATGTTAACCTGAGCAACAGCTCAGGGCAGCATCCAGGAGGTAAGAGTTTAGAGCCATTTACAAAGCACAAGAAGTCTCTAGTTTGGTGAATACAGAAAACTGTGTGCATATTCCTAAATTTCAGGATCACGTCTTGATTTATTTCTATGCTAAAGATGAGTGTAGTAATAGGGCAATAGGTCAGGCTTCAGTGAGGCCAGGTGCACCTTTGAGAAGAAAGAGCTGAGGTGGGATCGAAGGACTCTGCCTCGAGCAGGGATTATATTCAATGGAATGGCTTCCCAATCTGGACAACAGTGATTGTTCCACGGGATCCTTTGTCTTTGCTGATTGTATAACCAAGCTGCATGGTCAAGGCTTTCATTGAGGTAAGAGCCTCAAACCTACATTATGATCTCTGCTGGAGAATTCTCTGTGTGTTTGAAATAATGTTCTTAGGTATAATTTGCAACACTTCTTTGTTGGATTTCCTTGTGTGCTGATAGTGTTTAGGCATTCCCAGCTATAAGAAATTCACACATCAAGTAGTCTATTAAAAATATAACTGCAGCTTTCAGAAACTTATTAAGGCCCAGAAACCTGATTGAAAACACAATTTTACTTTTTGTATAGTGGTTTGGGGGTTCTTCGTACATTTTACATTTTGATTTTTTTTTTGCTTTTAAGAGTCTCCCCTGTTTCGGTGGGGAATACTATTGTAGGGAAGTTTGTGAATGTTGTATAACAATGCATAAACAACCCTGGCTGGCACCAGCAAGCTCTGCAGCACTGTCACATGCACCTGCAATTCAACCATAGCTGTGCTTATGGAAGCACATTCTGATACCAAATCCAGACAGAAATGGTAAAGCTTTTATTATTATGGTAGTTGAACTCTTTACTTTTCATTTGGGACTTTTTGTGGTTTCAACCAGGATAGTTAATTTTCTTCCTAGCAGCTGTTTGGGATTTAAGATGAGAGCAATGTGGATGTTTTAGTTGTCAAGCAGTCAGGTACTTTTCAGCTTCTCATACTGCCCTGCCAACAAGAAGGTGGCAGCACCCAGGAATATGGGAAGGGACACAGCCGGGACAGCTGACCCAAACTGGCCAAAGGGATATCCCATACCATATGATGTCATGCTCAGCATATAACAGGGGGAGTTGGCTGGGAAGTGATGTTATGTAGGAACTAGCTGAGCATTGGTCAGTGTGGTGAGCAACTATGCTGTGCATCATTTGCTTTTTATATTCTTTTATCATCATAATTATAATTATTATTCTTTTCCTTTTCTGTTCTATTAAACTGTCTTTATATCAACCTTCTTTCTTTCCAATTCTTTCCCCCATTGCACTGAGAGGGGGTGTGGAGGCAGTGTGGATGTTTTAGTTGCCTACTAAAACCATGACAGGGACCTACAGAAAGCTAAAAAACACGTGGACATACCTGATTTTAAGCAAATAGAGTGGCTAGACAGACTTGTGTGCATATGACACTGGTCAGTAGCACTGGTACTTGCTATGTTACACCTTCCTGACTTCTGTCAGACCATTAGCTGTTGTGGAGTAGCATGGTTACTCGTGTCACAATTTCAGTACTCAGGGCTCTCCTATAGTCAATGGAGAGGAGGCAGTTATTCCCAAACAAAACCACACCATCTGAAACATATCGCATAAGAGGACATGGCAGCAGCCAAACTAGCTCTTGGTTCCCAGCAAAAAAAAAAACAACCCTGAAGGTGGATGCAATGCTTGATTACACTTTAGTCCTCAGGAATAATTGGACCACCTTACAACCTAGCTACAGAAAATACCATTGTGCAGTCCTGTCAGCAGGCCTCTGTGAAGAAAGAAATGAGCTGTGAAGAAATAAACCAAAGAGGGTTCCAATTACAGGGAAAAGTTGTCATTACAAATGCTTCTGTCACTCATCCTTTTCAGTACTGAGTTACCCAAACACAGTGTGGTTATCTCCTGGCATCTCCATAATGCAATGCTGTGACTCATCATGATGATAAGACAGTGCTTGTATCTACAACACTAGATTTGCCAGAATTTCTTCACCCTATTATTTGTCAGTGTCTTGTTGCTACCATTGGAGGAAATCTCTATTGAATTAATTGCTTTTGTGATGAGCCAGACACACTGGTGGGCTTATAAATTTCATCTTAATTTCTACCTTACACCAAGGAAACTAACATACATGAACTAATTTTTCAGTGCTTTGTGTGATTTGAAGCTTGAGAACCTAAGAAGAAAATAGGCTGAACCCTATCAAATATAGACATGTAAGACAGAATGTGTATTTGTGTGTGCTTGTGTACTTGCAACCCCTCTAAAAACAGGTAAGTACAAGAGCTATTAAAATGAAAGGAATAGAAGGAAAAAGAGTGGAATGCTCACTGCATGAATTGCAGTAGAAAAAAAGCATTTGAGAAAAATGCTAATGGAATGAAAAATGGGAAAGTGCACTGAGAAAATAAAAGATGATTTCCCCTTGTGCTATATCTGGAAGAGGAACTCTGAAAAAAAATGGCCTGCAGTAAAAGTCTAGCTTTACTCACTGTATTATCCTGGTTATTGCTGCGCATAACTCATAGTGGCTAAAATTACACAACCTAATTTAAGATGTTTGCCTTGTATGTAGTTCTCAAGCCTCACAAAACGTTGTTGGTAGAACAATAAATAGTGAGTCAGTACAGAGTTAAGTCACCCAGTATGGGACTTTAAAAGACACTGTGCTGTTTAAGGGCGGGAGTGCTTTCACAAGTCTTACTTTAAAAAAGAGGGTTATTAAATTTGTTATTCTGCCATTACTTTAACAAAAATCTTGTTGCACATTAAGAGTTATAAGTCGCTCCTCTGGTTACTGTTATATGCATGCAGAATCTTGACTCTGACATCTCCCTTTAGCTGCAATGCAGCACTTGAAGAGAGACCTCTGCCATTTCCCATAGTGGGAACTGACTCTAGTAGCCACTGCTTGGAGGAATCTTAAATTCTACGAAATGTTTCCCAATTCACACTCTTTGATTAACAAGTGCCCAAGGAGGGATATTTTTTTAACTAATTTGGGCGTCTTCAAATAAATAGCCTAAGTTTCTGGAACTAAATGGTCCTGTGTGGTTTAATCTAGGTGATCCTGCTCAGGCAAGGGGTTTGGACTAGATGATCTTTAAAGGTCCCTTCCAACTCCTAACATTCTGTGATTCTGTGAATAATTGGAAAACCTAATGGAAAGTAGAAAGAAAAATCTTTCTTTTTTTTTTTAAAGAACAGGAACCTTGGTCCACTGCATGCGTTCTATTTCAAAGTACCAGGATATAACACATAGATCCCTGGTTGCTTAACGTCATTATGGAACTGTCAACTCAAAATCTAGTTGGTCAAGCATCAATCTCTTCAATTCTCTTTTATATTAAATATCAGATACAAAAAAATAAGGCAAACAATAGAATGAAGATTATTTAAGCACATGGCTTAAAGTATGCAACTCTTGGCTCCGGATAATGCTGTAACCTGAGTGTATCATTACACATACTGCCTGAAAACACACTTAATGATGATGCCTTCACTTTAGGTTTATATAAACAGACATGATGACTTTTCTCACTAATTAAATGCTACAACTAGGTATTTTCTTCAGTGAGCAGCAAAAGTGTTCAGCCCAAAGCACAAGTTTCACAGATGAGAAGCAAGTATCCAGAAATAAAAACTTTGATATCTGGGGTAGCATCTGTCTCTCAATATGTTTTCTAGGCTTTTTTTCTGTCTTATGATATATGCTGTGGATCACACTGCTGCTTTTAAAAGTCAGTTGCTGTGTCTATGTGTGCAAGCCTCACAGAAGAGTTTTGTAAAGAACAGAGCACTATGTTCCAGAAGACGTGATTAAAATCTCAAAACATAAGAAACTGAATTGATCAGGGACAAAGGTATCAGTAGCTAACACAGTGTATATGCAAGGGAAGAATCTGCTCACTATCTCTGTAGCCATACACACTGCTGATAGAGATGGTCAAATGAACGTACTCTCTGTGATCTAGTTACAAGAAAGTCAAGATGCTTTAGTTTGAGGCAGTCATAGACTACTGAATGCCTTGATGTAGCCTAGCCAACAATGTCAGTGTGCAAAATTATTGTGCATTACAACCTCATCGGTAGGTATGAGAACCAATGCATGGAGAATTTCAGTGGCTTGCTTAAAGACATGGATGAGACAAAGCTTCCTCATATGTGAGTGGAATAGGACTACCAGCCACAACAGTTTCTTAGTCCTTGAAGACTGTCTATAAGCTTACAGCACCAAGAAAATGGGAAAACAGGACAAAAGGGACAGTTGCACAAGAATACACCATTTGCAGCTTTACTAATATCAGGAAAGGGAGATTCACAGCTCTGCTGTGGCTGCTTCATAACCTCCATCTCCCTCTCAAGCTGAGCTCTCAGCTGCTTTCAGCACCCAACCATAAGCCTACCAGGTCCTGTTTTTATGCCTGCCTTCCTGATTACCTCAACTACTGGTCATTGCAGTTAATATCTTTCAAAGAGAAGAGTGTAAAGCTGGGTCACACAGCCATGCCCAATCTCATCTAGATGACCACCTAGACAATCTGTCTACATAAACCTGCATTTTGTGTCACAAAAAACTGTTGACAATAGGGTCTACTGAATTTTTTGTCCCTAGTATTTTTAACAAAATGTTCCCCATTCTCAACAAGGAAAAGGAAGGGGGGCAAGAAGTGCAGATTTCAAACCTGAAAAATGAATGTGGTGTTTAACCTGGCCGAAATAAAACCTCTGTAGCCCAAAAGAGGCCATTCTATTTTTGTAGTGAAAGACTGAGGAATAAGCTAGTGAAAAAATGTTAAGATACTAAATATAAGACATATATAACACTGAAAGTCCCAAATGGAAGTAGAAAAGTACAAATGTTGCTGACAAATAATCTTTATATAATCTCATTTCAAATTGCATTATGCACCAAGCTGCTTGACACCTATGAGAAAATATTTACTGCTTAACTAGTAAAAGGAAAATAAGCCTTAGCAAGATAATATGTTTATTACATTCCAAACATTTCAAAATGTACCCTACAAGTGTTTTTGATTATTCTAAATTACAAGGATTGGGGGGAGCACTAACACAAAGGGTGTTTATTAAGGCTGATCGCTTTGCTGTTATCTCTTGCTGACTACTCATTTTTCATCATAAGCTTGAAAGTAAAAAGGCATATCTTCAGTAACTGGGCAAAATAATATTAGTGAATGCTATACGTACAGTTAGATAGATGTACATCTCTGTAGAGGACTATGTAAAGAAAAATCCTTCACAAATGCACCTGGTCCATGAAATGGCTTCATGCACAATTGAAAAATGCAGAAAACCCGGAGGGAACCTCTAAAGCATAACAGCAAAAAATTATTAGAGTATTAAAATTTATGGCCTGCCTGTGAAAGGTCAGATTGAATAGGTTCTTATTGGTTCTAAAAAGTGAAAGACTAATATGACCCTAATTAAGATCCTATAATGAAGAAACAATTGTCTGGGACAAAAAATGCTTGTATTTTCCAGTTTCGGCAAAGAGTCTGCATCACTCTGCATACACAAACCCATTAAGCTCACCTATTTTAATCTGCTATTACCACCCTGCTTCTGTAAAAAAGATGCAATCAATTGAGCAAGAATAAGAGGGAAAAATAATTTGCAGAATCTCCATAGTGAGAAGATTTTGAAGACATTTAGACAAAGATTTGTCTTTTACAATCTATATGAATTTTTTCTGACTCCTCAGAAAGCACTGGTACGCTTCTTCCAATCAATTTGGGCTTTACATTTCATGCTCTCTGGCAACAGAGAACACATATTTTTACAGCCAAACGTAGATCCGAACTCTGTAGGAAGTCAATCCTCTGAAAGTAAAACATTTTAAATTGGCTCTTAAAAATTCAAGTAGGAATATTATTTTGTGTGGAAGTTTTTCCAATTAATTTTCATAAACCAGGCCAGCATGTGGCTGCTGACTGAACAGAGCAGCTGTTAGTATTTAATACTTGTGTATTCCTTTGTTTTCTCTTGAATTGTGTGCATGTTTGGCCATTAGCACATTCTGGGGGAAAAAAACCAACAAAACACAACACAACATTAAAAAGCTCTGCCATTTAGCATCTTTATATAGCAAAAATTATACACCTTCATATGCTTCAGAAAAAATAACTGTGTGACTGCATATGAATCTATTCCATTATATGACTGATTATATATTGGGTCCAGAGCAACAGTAAGTGCCGATAAAATTAAACATCCTAAAATGTAATCAAAATATTAAAAAAAAAATGTGAAATTGATCTTACTTTCTCTGTCTCATCTTCCATTTTTCTTTTTGACTTTTAAAGAACTTCATCTGCTCTGCCCCAACCATCTCTGAGATCTTTCTGTGCAGAAATGCCACAGTGCTGACCTTATTACAGACCAGATGCACGCAGCTCAAGCTGCTGAAGAAACCAGGATCGAGAAATCAGTCACTTTCCATCTAATAGCTCTCTGCAGATGAAAGGCTTCCTGTGAAAAATAGGGAAAGCAGAGTTCTTGTGAGATGAAGGAATAAAGTTTGCTGCAACAAATGGAGGTTATTCTTCTAATTATCATTAGTCAAACACTCTTTAATCAGAAGAAAGGGTTGAAAGACTAATTTCAGTATCTTTGAAATACTTTGTGTTAAGGTGCTCATTGAACCTGTTGTGTTTTATGAGGATATGTATTCATACTCCTTGTCTATTGACAAAACCAACTAGTCATTTCAATGATCATATCACGTGTGTGTCCTTAGGCGGGGTTTAGCCCTTAAAATGACAATGCATATAAATAGGAAAATGAGGAGAGCCAACTCTGAGGATTAGCTTGGCCTACAAAGTATTGCTTAGTTTCTGCACTGTATGGAAAATGCATGATAACAGATGTAGTGCTCACCACTCATAAATATTTAAGTGGTAAGACACAAAGGGCAGGCACCTTCATTGTTGCAAAACACAGAGGTACAATGTGAGGCACAAAGCTCAAGAACAAGTGGCTTTAGCTACTCTACTGTAAAAGTCTATTTCTTTAGGAATGTGAACTTAATATTATTTCCTTACCAAATACAATATATTTAAAAAGGGAATATTCTCACATTTATGTATTCATTAGCTGCTATTGACAGTCACGACACAGAAAAGACCCCTCTGACAGTCGGTGTGGAAAGGTGGCAAAGCCCTGGATTGAAACACATCTTTATAACTAACAGCGGGACCACACCTGAAATTTAACTAGAATAGAAAGTCCTTAAAAGGAATTCAAAATTAAAGGAGCAGATTCTGCAGTTTTGTGTCCAAGACTGAAAAAGGGTGGGAGATGTCTTTATGATTTTTAACTAGTATTTTTCAACACTTTATATACAAACACAATCACTCTTTTGGCAACTCAGAGGAAAAACGTTGATGCCATTCTGAAGAATTTTACTTACCTATTTAAGCTAGCAGTGACTTTAACTTAATTGCTGATGATCAAATATTCTAAATCCACTGCAGACATTTTATCTTCATCTTAAATGTAAATAAATTGTACCAGGTTTATTGAGGTGTTCCAGGACAGAGGTAGATTTTTGGAACAATATAGGTAAAAGGAAACCCAGCAGAATCAGATTTAGTGCACTCTGAGATAGAAGCAAGGGCTTAGATTGCCTCATGCAGACACAGTGGAGAAAGGCCTGGGATGAGCAGGACCTAATTTACATCATATGGAGATATTACAGAAAACATGAATATAGGCCTGTTCTTGTTTTTAATGTTTGCTCTCTGATATTTTAGATGAATCGATATGCTTTTTTGTAATAATTAAGTTGTTCCCTGCTACTTAAACTTTTGCCATTTTCTGTATCTCATGGTGGGCTAAATTCCAAATAGATTTTTGGAGGAAAAACACGAATGAAAAACAATTTTTGACTCACAGGCCAGTATGTGGAGAGGGTGACTTGCAGTACTTCTCCCTGTCAGAAGCCCAAAACCAAGGCAGAAGCTTGGGAAAGCTTGTCAAAGGAAAGAGCAATTTGAGTATTCAAAGGTACAGTCTATCTTGAACTATGGCAGCGGTGTCCTGGAGCTATAAAACCACCACAATTCTGTATCTCTTAAAGGATTCAAATATTGGAGCCAGTTTGCCTTTTAACTAACAACTTCTGGGAGTTTTACCAGAGTAGAATCCTTGGGTGTTTTAATCCAGTTAATTTATTAAAAGTACAATTCTTTCCCACCATCAGTAACCTTATTGTCCTTGAGAAATTACAAACCAGTCAGCTCAAACTGTTCTCATAAGAGAAAGGTAAAACAGAGCACAGTAGCACAGGTTATTCAACACTGCAGCTGCAGTGAGCTGTGAGGCAAGGGGAAACAGGCCACTGACTGGCCCCTCTGCTGAAATTGTTGGCTGATGAGTGCCTCTCATGCTGATGAAAGTATGCTACTAGGAATTAAAAACAAACAAACAAACAAACAAACCAAAAAAAACCAACCAAACAAAAAAAACCCCAACAACCCAAAAGTGATGTTGAGAGAGTTGGTAGACTGGGAAGTAAATACCAGCTTTGATTAGTGAGTACAAGTCATCCATGTAGCTCACTTCACTGTGGTTTCCTTGCTCCCCTGGCCATTTTTAGCAGGCTGAATCACTGGTACCACATCCTCCATGTGAAGCAAACTAACTGTAACCCATCACAAGACCTCATTTGACATTCCAGGGCAGGCAGGGAGACTGACAACCCTGTTGATTTCAAGTCCAATTCTGCAAGATAATGTAGTTCCAGTGTGGTTCACAATGACACACACAGGCACTGTAAAACTGCTGCTGCTGAGCTGTTGAAGTCAAACTGCGGATGTCACACTGCTTCCTTACTGGTGTTTAAATGCGTTACTTCTCTGCTTGAGAAGTTGAAATGCAGTTTCATTCAGCCATTTTTATTTTTTTTTTTCTTCTGTAGTTATATAGCCATATTCCCGGAGAGTTGATTTAGCTATTTGTATCTTGAGTTTCAAAATTAATAGCTAGCTATTGCAGTTATGAAAGCATATTTTACAAAAAAGAGATCACCAGTCCCAGCCCTGGAAAAGTTCTGGAGCAACTGGATGCTAGAAAGATCTCAAATTAGTTTTAACTCCTTGCTCATGGGTCCAAAAAGGTGCAGAGAGCACACAGCTCTGCTACACTATTATCCAAACAAGGGTCTAGGAAATAGGAGTCTAGCTTTAGAGAAGTGGAGTAGGTGTTTCACAAAGGACTTGGCTCTTCACTGCTTTTCAGAAATGGTATGTGGAGGTGGGAGTTAGACTTCTCTAGGATGAATTCTCAAGGAATCCACAAGAATATCCATTGCTTCTTGACAAAATCTACCATATACAACTGAGGGAATGGATATTATAAACCACTCCACTGTGATTCCCTGCCCACAGAATCCTGCATGGGAGATGGCCTTAGAGAAGTAAGTTATTTTTTTTTCCATCAGGAATGCAGTGTCTTGCACACACTTGAAATAGAAAACAAAGGTGGTGAGACTGCAACCTAAAACTTCCTTCTAGCAAGGCTGCTTGAATTTCTGGAGTCCATATTTCACAAATAACCTGTGAACTCATGGGAAAACACGTCATTCCCTGTTCATGCTGTGCTTACTTCCTACAAGCCCTTGAGGATTTCTAGGCTGTGTAGGTCATGCTGCTTTGGAAATACGCATTGCAACAGAAGGCATGTTCTCATTAAACAGCCCTTTGAATATCCAGCTCTGCTCAGTAAGATGGAGGGGCTGGGAATCAGCCAAATGGTTCGATTCTCACCTGACAGATTTCACAAGCCTCCCAGCATTAGACAATCCTCACCTTTCAAAAGTGTTGTCTCAGGAGGTTTTTTGGTACACAGTATTTCCTGAGGCAGTAGTAGTGATTCCCATAAGATGTGGACAGACACATCGGTACTTGATTCACAGGCAGACATATGTTTTTCCTGACAGAGAAGAGGGTTTACTACTAAAAGTAGAGCACAGGCCCATTCTTTTGTATGCTAGCAAAGCGGGGGCGGGGGGGTAAGTCTGATCCTTACATTTTCACAAGAGCAACTGCAGTACAATCTGGGCTATCAGGAAACAAGAGCAGTTATAGCCTTTGCTTTCACCTAAATTCAAGTGCAGGAAAGAAATCTTCTTCATCTAAAGGAGTGAAAACAATGCAGGTGTATTTTCAGTGCCCATGTACTTGGCCAGTTCTGGGTCAGAATGGATACGTTTATGCAAGTGTGTTTTCTCACCCATTCTTGTGTTTGGAAACATCTGTCAGACTAGTCTGTATCTGAACCAAACTTGCAAAATACTCATTTATGCTGCCAAGGTCGTAGGCATGCTGATAACAGAGGAAGGTGTCAAGAGTTGGGGACTGAATTCCTAAGAACCCTACAGTTTCCCACAATTACACTAAGGAAGTGAAAGTCACCATCATACAAATTAGGAACTTCAGTCTCCATGTCAGTGACCTCAGACACTGACAAGAAATCACTTTAATAAAACAAACAAACAAAAAAATCCCCTCCAAACCCGCCACTTCCCTGGAAAGCGAAAGCTTAATTATCAGGGAAACACTCCCATTACTTCACACCCACGGCCCGGCTAGGGCCTCGGCTCCCACATCCCACCCGTGACAAACCCGAGTGGGTCTTGCGAGAAGCCTCACGGCTGCGTGCAGCCGCTCGCGCAGCGAGGAAAGGCCTCCATACACAGAGAACACACGC
>VXBZ01010320.1:53290-70172 GCA_013399135.1 Heliornis fulica | reverse complement strand
TTTGGAATCAGCCAAAAGAGACTTTTCTTAATGTCCACAGCAGCACTGGGATCTGCCGGGGCCGGGGAGCCACCGCACCTCGCAGACAGGACAACAAATACACCCACCACCTGGAGGCTTTACAGCCCGCTTTGTTGTTCCCGGGCCGGCGCGGCTGCGGCCCTGCTTGCCCCCGCCCCCGGCCGCCGGGCAGGGGTGACCTGCGGGCTGCTCGGTAAAACGTTCACCCTTGCTCGCCACCGCAGCTGCCCCCGTCGCCTCCCCACCCCGGGCACCGAAGGGCCACTTCCACGGCAGGATGTGGCAGTGGGCACTCGAGCCACGCCGCGGTCAGAAGCACTGTTTTTCTACCCCCTCTCCCTCCTTCCCCCGCCTGTGTTTATCGCTACTGATATTTTTTATTTTTTTTCTCCCACTTGAAGTTTTGCAGAGTAGGGAGAAAATATCCAAACTCACTCTTGTTCACGAACATTAAGGAATTATCGAAGCAAATCAGTTAAGAAAGAGGAAGTCAGTTTAGAGACAAGATCTTTGGGAGTAGAAAATTGCCTTCTGCATTAGTCCCTTTCTGTTGGGTTTGTGAATATTGCAAGCTGTAAAGCTTGTTTGAGGTGGTTGGGATCAATAAAAGCCTTTAACTCAATAGCAAGCAACATTTTGGAAAGTAGGGAGAAAGACACATCCTTTAGTTGGATGTGACTATTTATTCATCCTTGAATGTTCAAACTCTACTAGCATGTTGGGCGATTGGACGGTGGGTTTCTGAACAGTGCATGAGACCATCCACCATCTCTGCTGTTGCTCCACTGAAAGGCAAAATGGTTTGCTGTGAGTCTGTGTGATTCCTCTCCAGACTATGCTGTTTCTCAGTGTGGTTGAGTTCAGGGCCATGATATCCCACTTTGGAAGAAAGCAAGCTGATTGCTTTAACTATGATGCACTGATATACTATTTGCAGCGGATATTGTAATTGAGTCTGCTAATGTGGAATTATGAAATTTGCCAGTGGGTAGGACTCTTTCTCTGTGCAGTTTAGAAGGTTTGTGGTTTGTGGATAAGTGCTGTTTTCTAGATTTAGCAGCTGCAAATTTCCTCCTGTACAGAGCAAATTATATTGCAAAGCTTTTGTAATATTTTTCCATCAAACACATTTAAACCATTTTAAACTCCCAATAACCCAGGGAATTCAGGATCAAGAGAGCAACATTTCCTTAGAAAAGGAATCTTAACCATGATCCTGGTACTCCTTTTTTTTTTCTCATGGGTAAAACTTCGTGTTTATTTTTAACTGTCACAAATACAAGGTGTTGCTTGAAAAGTGTTAAACTTAGCAGGTATATAGAGATAATACTGACGTGTCACTGTGCATGATAAAGTAAAATATGGTGGGAATTAACTTGAAAAGTTTATGAATATTTTAACTACAGTCCATAAATTTAGCTTTTTTTTTTACAAAGATACGATGATATGTAGAAGGTCTTACAATATATATGACACTTAAAAAAATACTCCATTATTTGGACCCCAAACATTTTTTCCTCAATTTGAAGAGACAAGCTGAGGTCCTAGTCCTTGAAGGGCTTACTGTAAGTATTCAGAAGTAATTACTATTAGACCACTCTAGTGAATCACAAACTGCAGGAGCAAACTTTCTAGTTTACACAGGGCCTTCTGTGAAGGTAGTGAGAGATTTGCTGCTAGCCTCTAGTGAAGCAGGAATGCGTGGCTTGGAAGACTCAAGTCCAGTTCTTAACCGAAGTTAGTGGTAAATATCCTCTAGACATATGGGTATAAATTCAGTGCCATGATTTTGTAGGGAAGAAAGTAATTTGCTTTCCACCAACCCCCCCCCCCCCCCCTTTTTTTTTTCTCGTATTTAACCTTAAATGACTGCATAACTTTCTATTATAAGAGAAAAACTCTCTTAAGATATTGGTGCATCAGTAAAAGCATCTTGCTTTGTGTGGTAATCATAAACAGTGGCAAATAGCTCATCTGGATGAACAGAATATTACAGAATAAAACAACCATGCCCTCCCTCATTTATTTATTGCCTAAGGGAAATTTTATTCACTGTGAATTCTGGGGTAGGAAACTCCATTCAAATTACTAATGTTATATTTTACAGAAAAGAACTCTTAGAAAACTCTTAGTCCCACACCAGCTCTGAAGTTCTAGTTTGCATGTATATCTCACCTTCCCTCAAAGTAGGGAAGGTTTTGCAGGATTTGTTTCTCCCGTTGTAGAGTTCATTCACATAAAACTGCCCACTTGGCTGCTACAGAATGATCCCAAACCACACTCAGCACAGGATTTGAGGTGTGCTAAAAGTGCAGGGCTTCCTTCAGTGAAAATGAAATTGATTATAAATGTGGTGTTTGGTTTCTTTTTACTCAGATTTTTTTTTTCTAGCACAAATTTAATTTTTGTAGCACTTGAAAGGCTACAGCATTTATTTTTCTTTTAGTTATTCATGTGACCTTATCCAGAATTGGGCCTTTTCTGGCTGAAAATCATGGGTAGTTTTCATAGTTAAGCACACTCAGTTTCCAGAGACCTCAAATTTTTATATAACTTTATGTGTAAGATCTACAGTCCAACATTCATTCCAGATTTTACTGGCTAGTGTAAACTGGGGAAGACGACTAACTCCCAGTGATCATATAGGAGCAGTGCATTAGACATATATTCCTCATCACATTTTTTTAAATGCTAGGTCTTCAGATCTTTGTGGTTTTTGTTGTTTTTCTTCTAACTAATTAGTTTCCAGAGCACCTTTGTCTGTTACTCCTTTAAGCACAGCTGTTTTATGCCCTAATCTTATTTTTTTTTTTTTTTTAGTAAAGGCCCACAAAAAGAGCCATGTGTCCTCAATTCAATTGAGCCATCTTATTTCAAAGTCAGCAATCTTTGCCAGTTACATAGTGGCAAAGGCAAGAACATCTAGAGTTTTACATGACCACCACATATCCTATTTCTTTGTGGTAAAAATATTATTATGAGGTAATTCAGAGCAGACAAATTGGTCAGTAAAGGAGTCTTAGAAGTGAAGTTTCACTATTTGGGATCACAGTTCTGCAGTACGCTGGCTTTTCAAAGCTTGATTACTTTAGGGAAATATGTTTGCAGTTTTAATGTAACTTACCAAATCATTGTCATCCCCCACCCCCCAAAAAAAAAATCCCCAGCATATTAAGAAAGACAGATACTACTCTCTTTGTCAGTTTGCCATTTTCCTGGTGATTTTTTCCGTTTTTTTTTTTTTTTTTAATAAAAAAGTCCTTTTTTTTTTTAAATCATTAGGTCACTCAAGTAGGGATTGAGGGTGCTTATAATTGTTTCATGGCTGTGCAGTGACTAATATGATGGGCCATGCTCCTCATTGGCCTGTAGAGCAATGACATAACAAAAATGGTCAGTAATAATAAATGAAAGATCATGGTGATGTTAACAAAACTCTACAATAATAACTGGCTAATTTAGATGTAAAGTCTTGTGTCTTATAAATGCTAAATTCCCCCAAAATATTTTTCAACACTATGCTTATTCCTGTCTCTATGGCAAAATTGTTGCTAACTTTCACAGTAGAATTTTGTCTCTCCATTCAGTAAGTTCCTCAAAGAAAAAATGAGAATTAAGGATGAAGGAGCATGACAAATAGCATTATTAAAATTAGCAGTACAAATTCTATGCCTCAAGGTCTGGAAAAAAACCCTGAAAACTGAAAGCCTTGACATCAGTATCAAATGTTGGCTGACTATTGCAGTCAGTGAAACAATATATTTAATCTTTATATTTTTATCTGCCTTTATTTAGCAAGATAACTCTATACCTTATATTTCAGAAGTATTTTTATTTTTGATAATGTTTGAATATACTGCTGGACCAGAGGTAGCAATTACAGTAGCTGTTGATCAAGGAAACAATGCAAAAAAGTTTAATCAGTTAACAAGTATGGTGAGCTATCTGCTCCACTTTTTAATCATGCCCTTTAGTCAGGTAGTGTTAACCTGAGTAGCCTTTTAGTTAATGGTTGTGTTAAATGTTGGTGGGTTTTTTTTATTTGTTTTGTGGCTTGTTTGTTTGTGGGTTTGGGTCTTGAATTTTATTTTTTAGCATTGCAAACTATTTCTTATTTGAGGATAAAAGTGAGAAGAGTTGGGGAGGTATGGACTTTTATGAATGTGGGTTCTAAAAGGAACACATAATGAGTGATTCCAGTTAGGTCAGTGAAACTCCCAGGGGCAGCAGGGTGGTAAATACTATTGTGAGGGCAATGTGGAAGAGAAAAAGGGAGAATGGAGGCAGTTCATGTCTACCTGTGACAGGACACAGAGCCTGTGAGACCCTGATAATACTCTGGTATTCAAGTCTTTCTTTCATGGCATAGCTCAATCTTGCTTGCTCTTGTGAAGGACCTCACTGCTAGTCAGAGGCAGCAGAGCTGCTCTGGGAAAGGATGGTTTGCCATCTCTTTGACTGAGGCTGAGGAGTCCTTGGTGAACGTGGTCAGACAGGTACTTTCCTCCTAGGAGGGATGCTAAAAAAGTTCTGGCAGAATATTTACCAAAGCAGAGCTGCCTCAAATTTACATCTGCACAGGAAGAGGTACTGACCACAGAGAGAGCTGATCTCATGATAGATAGAGATCAGTCATCTCTGATGAACTTCCTTGTGCCTTAGTTACAGTGGAACTGAAGTACTGGTAGTTGGTTTGCAGAGCTTACAGAGGATACCTGGGTTTGTGTTTCAGTCAGGAGTTTCTCCCTGTGAAAGCCCCTCCAGAGCAGTTGCAGTGATGCTGTGGCTGGGAGCTGAAGCTTTCCTATTCTCAGGCACGTGGCTGCCTGCCCTTGCCTTAATGCATCTCTGCTCTTCTTGCCCTTGCACTGCTCAGGCTATGACCTGGAAGTCTCCAGATGTGGGAGAGCCCAGCCCTGGCCAGCTCCTCGTCCTGGGTTCCCACACTCCTCAGCCCTGCCTCCAGCACAGCCTGTTCTCCCTGTGGTGCAGACCCAGCTATGTGCAGGATCCTGCAGCTGGCTTGGGTGAGGTTTCACCTGGGCTCTCTCCATTTCCTCAGCCAGCACGGGATCTGTGCACATGCTTTGTGACAGCATAGGCCTCTGTCCAAAAAGCTGGGACGTGAGGCTTAGCACATGGCACCCGCTGTGCAAGGCCTGTCATGGGAAAGGGCCAGAGTGCTTCTGCAGGCATCCCACTCGAGTATGAGGCTTGTGAGGAGGTGCAGGCTAGGGCCATAACACACCTCTTGCTGCGTGCTGCCTGGAGAGGAGCTGCAGCTCTGCAATAGGGCTTTTTTTGCTTGGCATGTCTGAGAGCCTGCGCTACTGCCAGAGCCTGGGAATCAGCCAGGGCTGCCCACCGTCTGGGGGGGGTGAGCTTTGGTGGGACACCATGTGCTGCTCCAGCTCCTTTTGGACACCTGGCTCTGTAATGGAATACAGCCTGTGGAGTGGTGTCTTGCGCTGTGGGGAGTGGATGGGGAGAGCTGTGTGCTCCTGAGTGGGGTACACAGAAAAACAGCTGCTGCTTATTGAGCAGAGGGATATATTGCAGATGCTACCCTTCTTCAGCACAAAGGCCCCCAAGCTACTAGGAGTCATCTGTCCCTCTCTCAGAATTTACAGCCCAGGCCTTTTCTTAATAGCGGGCAGTTATGTAATTTCTTTTTAATCTTTTATTATATTTGAGGGATGCAATGGATCATTTTTAGCTTTCAGAAGTTGCCTGGAGCGGCAGCTCCCCCTACTCTAGAAGTGATTAGCGGTTTCAGCCTTTACTTAGGACATGACAGACCTGGTTTCAGATTCCCTCCATGCCTGAGGGGATGCAGCCATCCGACCCTCCCCCATCCAAGGAAGCCCTCTGTATATATAGGGCCAGTGTATGTGTGTGGTGTGTGGCAGGGTGTTTCCATCCTGCCCACTGAAGCTGTTCCGCACAGGGAAGACTGGAGAGAGGAAATGAGAGTATGAGGGTTGAAGCCTGTGCCATGGGAAGAAAGTCTGAATCCTTTTGGAGGATGGGTTTTGTCTGGCCTGTCAGGAACAGGCAGGTCTGCGCATATGTGCAAGCAGAGCTGTGTGTTTGAAAATCCAAGGTAGAAAACGGAGGCCTTTCTAGAGGTTAGATACCTCTGGGAACAGGCATCAACTGAGCAAACTTCTGAAGGTCCCAATTTTGGTCCTTAAACTGCACCCAAGCCTCATACTGGGCACCTCAGCCACTTTTTGGAAGGCTGCCAGCATGGAGAGTGATTGTAGTGTGCTAACAACACCTGCCAGAAGGGTCCCAGAGCCTCCACAGGAGGAACGATCTGGACAGCTTCCATCTTCCTAGCAGTGTCAGAGCAGTGGGCCGGGGGTCGCGTGAGGGAGAACGGAGACCCTTGATCTCTGCTTCATTTAACTCGCTTGCTGCTGTCAAATGCCTTACCCAGTGTGTGGGTGAGACTGAGAAACAGCTGAGAGCTAGCTGACTGCATCTTGGTCTGCTTAAGGTTTGAATCAACTTTGCAGGCAGGAGGAAGCTGCCAACAGGTAGGTTGGGCAGAGATCATACCTGCCCTGCTCACCAGGGAATGTTTGCCAGCTGTTAGGCTGGGGGCATTACTGAGGCTTTGCCTCCTGCTAGGTGATCCCATCTCATCAGGTAGAAGACAAGCTTCCCCAAAACACTCCCCCATCATTTTCTGGTGAGATATTTGTTATTAACACTTTTGGATGAAGACTTTGCTCTTGTGAACCCAGCACCTAGGTTCTTGCAGTAATCTCTGTTACAGCATTAATAGATCAATCTTTGCTACAGCTAAGCTTTGTGGCTTGCTGGGATCATGAAACCAGTTTTCTCACAGCTCTGCTACTTGCTGGTTGGTCTCCAGGTAGAGTTCTAAAAAATAATTTTGACCTTTAGAGCATATGTAGCCTGCATATATGAGAACATGGCATCTCTCTGCATAATCTGTCCACAGTTGCAACTTGCATTCGTTGGTGCCAAGTTGGAGCTTCCACAATATGAAAATGGAAAATAATCACCTGCTAGCAAGTTTCTTCAAGTCTCTGCTTTTCACCTTGTACTGTGGCCTTGCCTGTTAATGTAGCCAGAATATACGGACCTGCAGGACATGACCAAGCTTTTGGGGAGTGTGAGAGGAGATTGCAGAGGAAGAGGCATATATTTGAGAAAGATGAGCATGGATCAGGTTTTGAGCCCATTTTTGGGAAGTTATTTTCTAAGATGAGGGGAATGTTTCTTTATATGTTTTTTTTATAATACTGTATTTTTAGCTGTAATAGCTGTAATCCCAGATTTTTTTTTTCTTTGGACTGTAACTACTATGTTTCTTCTCAGAATACTGGTAGATACAATCCCATCCTCTTGAGCTCACCAGAAACTCCTTGTCCTATTAAATCAGGGATACCAACAGTTTTATTGAGAAGCTCCTAAACCTATCATACTTGCTAAGTAACTGATCAGTGCAGTGTGTGAACAACTGAGCAGTTCCTGTGCAAGAGCCTGACCTTGCACAAAGCTCTAAGGTACTCTTACCTTTACAAATTAAGTTTGTTAATCCTTGCTTTATTAATTTCTACAGGGTGAGTCAAACACCAGCAGCTATAGACAAGCAGACTTGTCTAAAAGCACATTCTAAGTGTAATTTGGATAATAATTGCAATTTGTAATGCAACTGACTCTATGAATATTAGGAGAAATTTCTTGGCAGTGGAAAGCTGTATCAGAGAGTGTAAAAGAATTTCACCAGAATTTTTACTGGAAAGTTTAGATAATTTCAAATGCTCATTTAAAATTTTATGTTGTATCTGTGGGTGTATGTGGTCAACACAAATGTTAAGTTGCATTTGTAGAGAAATGCTTTATTTTCAACATTATTGATTAAAAATTAAAGCAACAAAAATAAGGACTGGTATGGGCAGAATAGAAAGAAAAGCAACACCCCCAACCCCCCCACCTCAAGGTTTTAAGGAATATGATTTCATTCTGATAATATTTGTTATCTGCATGTTGTAGATATTCTACAAAATAGTTCAGTGCCATGTAAACCAGAGTCTTAAATGCAAATGAGGAAACCCTAGTAGTTTTCCTTCCTCTTCTACCTTGATTAGATACACTCCTCCGTGCTGATTAACAACATAAGACAGTGTGGGCTCATGGAGGTGCAACAGATCCCTGCAAGGGCAGCTTTTTTGTCTTTCTACCACACCCACAACACAAAGAGGCTAGGGCATGGTTTGAAGATCTGATCCAGGATGTTTAAAAATACCATGTCTAATGACTAATCTAACTCACCCTAAAGACATTTTGAAATTATTTATCCTATACTTATATCACTGAAACATTCTTTCTGCTTGTTCCTAGCAAGATTCAAGGTTGTGAAGAAAGTGTTAAGGATTTTCCCCCAGGAAGACTGTCTGAGGTTTGGAGGTTCTACCAGGTGTAGTGTTATGCCGCAGAATATCAGAGCACAAATCTTTGATACTTTTTTAAGGACCAAGTGAAACCCACCTAAGCAGCAAAGCTGTTGTGGGCTTGGTTGTGCTTTTTTCTGCTTTTTAATATTAAATAATTTTCTAGCTGTTTCTTCCTTCAGCTAACTTGTGTGCTCTCATTTGAAGATGTTTGCTTTTTAAAAAATATTTACAGTGTTCCTGTCATTTGACGGTGTTGACACTACTAATTCTTTTTCATGATACGTTAGACTGTGAGTTTACTTAAATGTGCAGACTAACCTGATGGATTTTAAATAAAACTGTGTAATCATATATATTCTAGTTTCTCTGTGTCTGGGGATCTAACAAGACAGTGACTTACTACTTTCAGTTTCATACTGCTCAGTTTCACTGTTTTGAATACAATTTGATGAGTATAAATCAGAATTTGACTCTAAAATATGCCTTAGCCATCTGATGCAGTCATATTTGTAAGAATCTATAATGTAAAACAAATGTCCACGGAGACTTCTATTTCATTAAGCAAACCAGAATGGTGTTTCCCCTCAAAAGCAACATTTCTCTGCCTGTCTGGAGCAGCTTCATGCAGCAGCAGCCCAATAAATCCTGTATCTTGTGAGTCCCAATACAGGTAGGGAAACAGTAAGAAAGTCACTGAAAGAGAGTGGTTGTGCACTGGCATGACTAGTTACCATTACACTTCACACATCATCAGCACACTGCTGCCTTCTGTGCGGGCAGTGAGCCCTGACAGAGGCTATTGCTCTTTGCAAGTGGTAGAGCACTGACTCAACTCTATTCCTGCTCTGCTTTGAGTGATCAGTTATAAACAGGATCTTACACAATGCCTCATTGGAAACGAGACGTACTGGAAGGTAGGTGAAGAGGAGGTGAATGAGCACACACACTTGTGCTGCACTGAGTCCCATGCGAAAGGGAAAATAATATTTACATTTTTCTCTTTGGAAACACCTGTAAAAGTAGAGTACATTTTCAGTCTTAGCAGATACACAGTTTCTGTGCTTATGTTTCTGTATGTTGAAGTTTTAGTATCTTTGCTGCCTTTAGTCTGTTTCCTTTAAAAGAAAATAATTCTGTACTAAAGTGCTATGTGTAAAATAAATAGTAAGGTATGAAAGTCTGTTGCAAAGCCCCAGAATATTTTTAGAGGGAAACTACTTTTATCGTAGTAAAGGCAATAATTCATAAAATATTCTTATAAGAAGACAGTGAGAGTTCCTGCAGCATAAAAGGATGGGCTGTTATTATGATATAGGATAAATCAGAGATGAAGAATAAAAAAACTATTTATCACTTAAGCTACTCCTGTTTACCTGGCAGGAGGTATAAAAGCAAACAATATGTAACGTTTTTTTCAGGCAACATGTAATTAATAACTATGCTGTGCTCACTGTCACATGATCTTATAAGTGCTGAGAGGTAAACAGATTCCCAAAGGAACAAAATCAGTATGCAGACAACTTTTGGCTTCTAGAAGGATCTTGCAGGGATGGGTCACTGTACACATGTTGTTTTCTTATGCTTTTTCCAGTGACATGCTAGAAGGACCTTTTCTGACCCGGTGCTGTAGTTCCTAACATGGTCAGGACTCAGTCTTGACCCACTGAAAAGCATGAAATTTCAGTCTACTGACTTCACTGTCAAGGTGACTGAACCCTTGTTATTTGTAGACTTCAGTTTCTTTACTAAAATAAGGTTTTAACTCATTTGTACAGATGTAATCATACTTGATATCACCCCTTGTTTTCTGCTGGAGGTGGTGGTTCTTGAAGTCACTCCTTCAAAGACTGGGATTTCCAGTTTATTTGTTCCAAATAAGCTATACAGCTGTTAGAAGAGATTAAATATTCTGTTTGAAATGGAATTTAATATTTCAGCAAAGTAAATTATGTCTAAATCCTTTCAAATTACTGATATAATTGTAATATAACAATTATCTTCATCACTATTTGAATCTTTGTGTGTGTGTGTGTGTGTGTATGAAGTATCATTGTAATTCAGTTGTCCATGAAATTTTAAAATCTCCAAGTCAAAAAATAATTTGGAGGTCAAAATTTGCTGTAACCTCCCCTTTCTCAAACGCTGAACAACTTTGCTGCTCTTGTTTCTAGCAGTCCATAAAACAGCAGGTGACATTATTTTGTTGACATATCCCTTTGATTTTTATTTCCAGCCAAATGGTACTGGATTTTCTAAAAACATTACTTGTATAGAGAGTTGCTTTTCATTCGTATCACTTCATATATTAGCAGTTCGATGCTACTCTTCCAAACTACAAAGTTTTGTCTACCTGTTCTATACTACATATCATTTACTAATGACTCTGCTCTTTGTATGCCCAGAATGTACCTTCAGTGAAGGTCATTCCTAAGGAAACCGTGTTTCAAAAACCGTGATAAGGGCAACGCCTCCTTCTTATCATACAGGATTTTGTTCAAATGTATGAACTTAGGTATGAACTGAATTGGCATAAGCTGATAGGATTCTGCAAATAGAAGAGTTTGGATGGGTTTTGTCACCAGAACAAACGAACTGGATTCCTCCGGGTCAAGCACATGACTGGATCAAGTGTAATTCAGAGAAGAATGAAACACAGGAGGTGAGCTAAGATTTCTTCACTATGATGGTACGTAAACGCTACATCTAGCCTGGAATTTTTCTGTAGTAACTACAACAATATGCTCTCATGCACTGCAGCAATAAAACACTAGGACAAGAGACAATTTCAAATGAAAACTGAGTTTTCTATTCCCACTGGAGAAAAAAGGAAAATATATTCAATTATGGCATTATAGAACTCAACTAGTAAAATCTTTACAGGAGGCCACTATCAGCATAAACCACCCAGACTCTTTACAGATATGCTAAGAACAATTCTGTGGCATTTATGTGAGCTCTTGTTTGTTACTGAACTCAGCTTTTTTAATTTGAAAAGATCCCTTTTAATGGTGGATACCAGTTACCAGGATAATGGCATTTTCTCCTCATCCTGGTTTGCTCCTGATGGAGGTGGATGTTGTCTCAGTTGACGTGAAGAAGCTGAGTAGAGGTGCAACATTTACACACATGTCCTTTCTGATCTTGTCCTGTTTATATATCAGCTCTTGATCGAGATTTCTATAAGTAACCTGGTTCTGTATTTGCATTAGACTCCATGACTTTGCAGCCACTGGTCCACCTTCTCAAAGAAGGACCAAAGCAGTGGAGAAAAGGGATACTCAACAGCTTTTTAGTACAACAATTTACCTAATAAAATGCTTCTATAGCAGACAATTTCCTCAAATGAACCCAGTCTATTATATGTCTGCATATTATTCTCTCAAGCTATCCCTTATTGTCTTGAAGAAGAGAATCTCCTTTTTGTGCTTCTGGACTTTGACACCTCTGGAATTGTTTAGCAGGTGTCTGGAGAAGTAAAAATCTCCAGTTTAGATATTGCCTTTTAACTATGATTAGATTTGTGTTGTACAATAGCTCATCTGATGAAAATACTTCCATTACTGTTCTGTAAAGTCTTAATTTTAATAAGAACTTCTAAGCCAGTATGATCATAGAACAGACATCCCACTGATCTGACATATATTCTTGATCAATTATTACATACTTGCTACCTTTGAACCCAATTATAACACAAGCATAAAACTGTAGGCCAATATCTGCCCCTTTTTGCGTAGTTCTGGTGAATAACAGAAGTCATGCGGGTACATACTGAGGAACAGAACTACTTTGAACTATGAATCTGTCTCAAAGAACATCAATATGGAGTACTAATACTATCTTTAGAAATTTTATTTCCTTTATATCTCTCAGAACTGTGTGATTCAAGCCTTCTCTTATTTTTGGACTTCTTGAACTGGGAGTTTATGTTTTTTTCTTGTCTTCTGCTGAGAATAATAAGAGTGCGCTATCCTAATGAAAAAATATCTTAGGCAGTTTTCCTGAGTAGTGCTCCAGATGAAATTACACATTTCTTACAAAATTTGTGGAGAACACCAGGACATGGCATCAATAAAGTTGTTTTCAACGAAAAATACAAGGAAAACATCTATGTTTTTTGTTGTTAAATCTGTCAAGGCATCGGTAGTTCTTACACATTATGAATGCCACTGAGATTTGTTTATGCATAGCACATCTCTGTGTCTACTTATGGCAAAATTCCACTAACTACAGCTATGCATAATCAAGCCCCAAGTGAATAAAATAGTGGGAAGAATAATTTAAGGTATATCACAGCGATCACACTTTATTAATCAGTAATATTATGATTCTAGGTCAGTGATGCGAATTTTAATTCACCCACTTGCCCTGTGTAGGTTGAGTTTGGGTTTTTTTTGGACAAGGTTATAAAACACCACTAGATTTTTTTTTTATTAGAGTTAATCACAGTGGTAAAGGGCAGTCAGGTATAGTAAATTTTAATAATAGCTGTGCGAAGCTGGGTTAAGATGTATACTATTCAAACATTATTTGCAAAATTATTTTCTCAATTATTTTTGTCTACCTTTTAATGAATATATTATTTATGAATGCATTGTTTGGTTCCGTTAGATAGATGATCAGTTAATATTCCCCTTTCATACTTCAGGTGCTATTTTCTTATCAAATAGATTGATTATTCAGTATTAATTTTGTGCTGTTACTTAGCGTGTTCTCCCCTTTTTGTGTGAGAATCAAAATCTGAATTCATATGTGTGCTGCAGAGCAAGGGCATGATGCTTCCTCTGTGTGCTGCTGGAGAAGCAGTTTCAGATGGCTTCAGCAGACACTAGTGAGATTCAGGAGCATCTGTCACCAACTGTGTCACAGCCTGTCAAGGACACAGCTTAGTCCTTCTGGTTTCCCTTGAGTAGTTGCACGGTTCCTCTTATGCTCCGCAAAACACAGTGAAGAGCCTATCTTTTTTTTTCAGATAAATATTTTATCCTCCACTTAACGATATAAGTTAGCCTGGCCTCTCTCAAAAGATACCACCTCACTTCAACATAAACCTTGGACTCTTTGCTTGTCATCTCTGAGATCCTAGTTTTAATTGGTTTCTCTTGATTCCTCTCCTGGATAGTTTTGATAAGATATTCAACTTCCAGGTTGCTAATGCATATTGAGAGATGAAGCTTGCCTCTGGAGCCTCCTGGAAGTTACAGAATCACAGTATTACCTGAGGCAACTATTTCTGGCTTCTAAACAAGAATATGGTCCAAATGTGGCTTGAATACAACTTACCCTAATAACTTTAAGACACATGTCATTGATGTATCTTTATTCGTGGTTTTGCTTTACATTCTCACCTTCCCAAGATGTAGCACTAGGCTGAGGATGAAGAGGCGGTCAATTCTTAAAAGTTGATAGTGAAATCACTTGATTAAAGAGCTACAGGGATGTTTCTCAGGAAAACAAAATGTATAATGGATATAATTTCCTTAGCATACAATACCTTTATTACAAGACCATTATGTGACCATATGGTCATATAACACGGATAGTAGACTATCCATGTCATCACAGGCCTCTGCTTGTGATGGTGTGTTTGAGATCAGATGAGCTGATCCTTGACAGAAGGTAGCTTGGACAGAAGAGTTCCAGTCATCTGTTTGCTTTTCTACTGATATTTTTGCCTTCCCTTCCATGTGACTGTACCTCCGCCATTCATTGTGCAATTTATTAGCACTCTGGCAAGTTGCTGATGTGAATTAATATTGTTGAATTTACATTCATGTGCAGACATTGATGAAATTTTCTGCAAAACCTGTTTGGTCTGCTTCAAATGAAAGATGTATATTGTGAGTCAAGTTAAAATTCCCTTTGCCTATATAAAACTTAAAAACCCCTGAATTACAGTTTTATTACACTTGTTAATTTACAAGAAAACAGAAATTCAAAGATAAGCAAAAAAAATCCTTAAAAAAAGTGTAACATTGACTTTTAAAGATGCAGGAATTAGAATAAAAGGGTATAAAGTAGCTTTGAACACAGCCTGATGTTGCAGGTGCCATAGTGATGGAGGTGAGACAAATGCTTCAACATGCAGAAGAATTGTAAGGTCTTTGAACTGACAACCTCACCTCCCACAATCCCACCTTCACTTTTCAGTGTTTCTCACTGTAAGTTTTCTGTATTTTGTAGCGGTTGCAAGAGTGTGAAAATGGATCCAGTACAGAAGAAAGATTTACTCCTGAATGCAGGGCAGTAGATCATGGACCTGTTTAAAGCTCTGTTGCTTGCCATCTACAATACAGCAGCTGTTTAAAAACAAGATGCTCATGCTTAGTCTGCACTAGGGCTTTTCACATCTGCTCCATGCCACAAAGGCATTACTCGCGGTTACACCTGAGTATCCCCATTGAAGTCACTGTGATGGTCACATGTGTGTAATTGAGAGTAGAATTTGGCCTCCTGTGTTGAAGTTGCTCCTTTGAAAGCTGTTCCACCTCCTTTGGTTTAATCCTGCCCCATTAGGGGAGTGTAATCCCACTCTTGTATAAGTGTAATGTGACTCAAGTTGCAGCCTGATAACTGTAGGGGAGAACCCAGAGGCAGTGTAGCTTAAATTAAAAGCCTCATTATGCATCTCTTCTGTGGAAATTACATGAACAGTTGAGTCATATAAAGAGCACATTCTCATTTTTCTTTCACATCTCCCTCTCATGCTTTGGCAAATCCAGCAGAGGGACAGAGCATCAATATACCATACACACTCTTGTTTCTCATGTACTTTTTTTTTGTTTTGTTTTTTATTTTAAAAAGGAAGCATAATTTTAGGAAAAAAGACAAGATCTTCAAAAGTGTAGCTAGATACCAAAGAAGAGAAAAATTGAATCATTCAAAAGTCATTGAATTTTGGAAGGGACCTCTGGAATTAATCTGGTCCAACATTTTGTTGGAAGTAGAGCTTCCTGAGGTCCTGTTAAGAACCTGTTAATTAGAGGTCCCATTAAGACAGATCTTCAGTACTTCAGGCAGAGAGTTTACACCATTTCTTTGGGCAGTTTACTCCAATCTTATTGTTCTTATATTGAGGAATAGTTTTCTTATATGCAGAGATAATTTCTCCTGAAGCAACTTGTTCCTGTTGTCACCATACACCGTTGTAAATAGAGTACTTCCATCTTCTCAATACATATACTTAAGATATTGGTGGAGTGTGGTTAAGTTCCCCTGAACTTTCTGTTCTCCAGGTTTAGCAAATTAAATTCCATCAACATTTTTTTCTATGTCAAGTTCTCTGGTTCTGTGCTGTCTTGGTGTCCTTCCACTGGACCATCTCGTTTTTTTCAATGTCTCTCCTGAATTTTGTGATGAAGGTTGAACACTTCTCTGGGTGTGGCCCAACACGTGCTGAGTGGAATGGAATGGAATGGAATGGAATGGAATGGAATGGAATAACCATATCCCTTGATCTGGTGATTGTCTTGCTGATCCACCACAGGATACCGATAGCCTTCTCTGCTGCCAACCCATAGTGGCTACAGGGCAGCTTGCTGTCTCCCACCTATTAGATGTACTAATTTTCTAGTCCTCTTTTCTATGTTTTTGCACAAATATGAATCATATGTGTTGGCAATACCAATCATGACATCAGATTTTCATTCAATTAAGATCAAATTAGGTATTTGAATCCAGTGCAGAAAATTAATTTCTTCTGTTCAACGTTGCTTAAACTAGCACTATTGAAAAAGATAGATAATGTTTAAATAACTTGCAAGGAATTTAATTTTCATGTGATTTCAATGCCTTGGTCATTTCAGTACTGAAGGACAACCAGAATAACAAAAGCATAAGTGAGTATGAGTTCAAACTGTCTGCTTCAGGCTGTGAAAAGAATGAAAACAGCATCTTTGATGGGTGGTGGGTTTTCTTATGCACCTGGGTTCTTTTTTTGCAACCAAACATTAAATCTGTATCCATTTTTGTATACTGATTGTTTACAAGCAAACAATTTGATAGAATATTTGGGCAAAATACACCTGGGCTGATGAGTAGAAAATCTTTTAAAAGTGGCAGTGACCCCATAATTAGGGTTATACACCAATGCACAGGTATGAGCATGAAAAATATGAATATACATACATAAGTCTGCCAAAAAATTTAAATATTCCCTTGTGTTGAGAGTGTATGATGAAGAACAGGATCTGTGTGGTCCAGAGGCAGGAATTCAGATCTCATCCCACCTTTCCATTTCCTTTTTCCCAATTAACCGTGTTATAATGAACCATTTTTTTTTTGTGAATTAGAGGTGGTAGGGCACAATGCCTGTTATTTAATTTGTGTCTCTCCATGTGCTGCAGAAAGTGTCCTTACTTTCTGTGGTCCACTCAGTTGTTCAAGCTCAGGGGAGAACTTTTGACTCCCCTTTTTCTTTCTTTATTTTTTTT
>VXBZ01010320.1:26534-38786 GCA_013399135.1 Heliornis fulica | reverse complement strand
TATGCAAAGGGGAATTAAGGTATGGAAATATTCAGTGCTTGGCTTTTCTATCATTATTAGAGTTCTGACAGAGGAAAGCCTGTCCTCCTGGCTCTGAATTGTTCCTTCTGGTAGCATCTGCATTTTATCATTGACTATCCATGGAACAGACACTTGCCTCAAAGTAACAAAAACACCCCTCCACCCCCCGCAAAAAATCCAATTGCCCACTGCTATAAAACTTGTGGGAACTTCATGTAGAAAGACAGAGAGTTTGTTTCTAGGTTTCCTTGGGGCGCTGTACTTATGATGACAGAGACCTAGCTACTGTAGAAGGAGCTGCTTTGTTTCAGACTGGAGGAAAAGCAAGAAACTACCTGTAAATAGTACAAGTGATGCATCAGTTTCTCCTGTAAGATAAAATGACAGAACACACTGAATGACTGAAACGCTAAAATGACAGTATGGATGTAGGCTGACTACCTCAGTGACATCAACTTTTGGTACTTCACTTTAAATGAATTTATAGAAATATTAAAGATTTTTCAGTGTGGCTTTGGATGTCTAACATCTGATGTTTAATAGTGAGCTGCTGTCAGAGGAAGGGTGCACAGCATGTTAGCACATGCCTTTCTTGTGGTGACAAAACCCAAAGGCACCTAGTACCATGAGTCACTCTGAAAGCATGAACTTGGATCCTGTTTCCCCTGGAGATATGTAGACCCTTATTTGTGATAAACCTATATTTTGCACACAGGCAATCTAGACTGCAGCAGTTACCAAGAGTTAAAACAGGGAGCGAAACTTGAAGTGCCAATGGCTTAAAAGTCGCACATTTCAGAGACATGCCTAGTCCTCCCATATCATTCTTGGACAGGGTTATCAGAGGAACTTTCTGCATTCAAAAGAGCTGTGCTTCACAGCTCAGCTAAAGTACCACAGCACAGTATGAGGTGACATGGCGTTCCTTATCCTTTTTTTTTTTTGGTTTTTTTTTGTTGTTGTCTGTGTTTTGTTTTGTTTTGTTTTGTTTTGTTTTGTTTTGTTTTGTTTTGTTTTGTTTCCTTTAAGCCTCCCTGGACCGATTTGAGTCGCCTGTCATCAGCTAGGAGCCTGTCTCTGCCAGGCGCTGCTGCACAGGACGTGTTGGTGAAGGGGATGCTCCAGGCAGCCCGCTGGGCCTGTCGGCCTCCCGGGTGTGAAGGCGAATGCTAAGAGGCCCCCAGCACCAGTGCCGTTGCAGGCGTCAGCTGGGGAGAGGAGGGCGGCCCTGCTGGGAATGAATCCTGGTGCTGAAAGGGTGCACTTCAACCTTTCAGTTTGTACACAAGCCTCCCTGTAACGGCATTATCTGGCAATTGGCCTTCTTAGGCCTAATTTTCAATCCACAAGTAGGAGTTAGGTCATTGAGGATATCCTCACCATTAGAGTTATTCAGTTTGCATAAAAGCTCTACTTAGCACTTGAGGAAGGAGTGGTGATTTTCAGAGTGTTGATTTGAGCCCCAGTCACTGCCATGTGGACAGCATGGCAGCACGGAACTGGTGACTGAAGGTTTACTTGTGATCAATGAAAGGCAAGGTCTGTCTAGAAATGTCCAGGACCATGGGCAAAATCCTTGAACTTCCAGAAACAGGGATATGACATGTGCCTTACAGTGGATGATTGTGTCCAGCCTAATCATAAAATCATTTAATCATAAAATGAGTGCAGAGACTGTAATGATCACTGAAGTTACCAGTTATAAATATGGTGGTGGGGACAAAGGCAAATGTAGATATTAAAAAAAAACAACAATAACTCTTAAAGAATTAAATGCATCATGCAAAGTTTGCCATGTGCATACTTACACATTACAGTTATGTTTGAAATCATAACGCTCCTTGTACTCTAAAGGTCCAAAATTAGTTGTTTTGAAGAGAGCTGTATTTGGTAAAACGGATCAAGGAAAGTTATTAGAGCTCTGAGTGAGTTAGTAATGATGCAGAATCTGAAAGCATAAAAGCATTAGATTTATCTCTCCTGGCTTCACTTTCATCTCCAAAGTTACGGCTCAGTTCAGTTACCCCGAATGTGCAAATCTCAGAAAAAAAATTATTTTTTTTATGGACTCAAATATGTTCTAGTTTTTGAAGGCATTGATACTAAAACAGAAGAAACACTTGAATTTTAGTTGTGGATAGATTTATGATTTACAGGCTTGCTCAAAAAGGAAAAAAAGGAGATGTAATTTCACCTGGAAAAAATCTCTGTTACAGAACACAATATAAGTTATACTAACTCAGGGAGATCCAGTCTTGAACATCAAAAGGGACCTGTTTCACAATATTAATGTTAACAGAAAAGGGCCCAAAGCAAAATGTAATTTATGATCACTCAAACAGTAAAGAATATTTTTATCCCAGATTCAGATCTACATGCTCTACCTGATACCTTTCACAGTAATCAAACAAGCAACACCCCATGCTGAACCTCAGTACTTATCAGTTGTGAAGAAGTTCAACTCTCCTCCAGGTTCAGCTTGGGCTTATTGCTGATGACTAATAGGCAGCCTACTGTTAACACTGTGTTTTTACCTGCTGGAGAATATCTGACTACTATCAGCAAGTACTGCTACCCTTAAAAGGACACCTTTTGCTTACCTAAAAATAGATGTGGTATGGTTCCACCACATTTGTGAATTCCTGTGATTGACTGAAACAACTGACATTCAAGAAACAGCATAGACTGTTGTTTCTAAAATAGTCCACTTTTCTATATGTTATTAGGCCATTATAAACCAAGATGAACTTGAATTCTTGAATTACAGAAATCCTGATGTTCAGAAAGAGCTTAGTGCTGGAGTCCTGTAGATTTTTTTTTTTTTTTAAAGTTTATTTAATGGCTGTTTCTTAATTGAGAAGATGAGCAACTTCCGTATAGATAAATACAAATCTCATCAGGATTTTTATGCTGACTTCTTCCTTCTACTCACCCTCTGTGTTTGCAGGGGTGGGAGTGATGAATGAGATGAAGTTCTACTCACACTTTTGACTTAGGTTACTCTGTTGTTTCTGACAGCAGGATGGATGACTTTTGCAGATTTTGCTGTTAATAGGCAGACACTTTGCGATCCATGTTCATTCTGCTCAGGTAAGGGGACGGAGCATGACCGATAGTATAAGGGATTTGATCTTGTTAGATGCAGAGGGATTTCTGAAGGGTGGTTGTTGATCTTTGAGAAACTGTGCAACTTGCACTTAACTGAATTTCTTGAATTACAGTGTTGCCATTATAACTAGGCAAGTGACAACCACCACCACAACTACAACAATAACACAATAAAAATCATAATAACAACAATATTATTATTATTAAATGATGTTTGGTAGGGTGAAAAGCAGGAATGGGTTAATTGTTTTGAGACTGCCATTTCAGTAGCACTTAGGAAAAACCAAAAGGTCTCTGAGGACTTTTGAACATACTATGTTTAGTATTCAGTCTGAAACTTTTTCTGAAATAGTTCAGGTGAAGTTAAAAGTATTTCTTCCTGTGTTTTTGGAGAAGATGGGAATTTCTTTTTCCTGTGTCCTCAGCTAGACTAAAAGTTGTTCCTATCTGACGTTAAAATAGAGAAAATTTAACTGCTAAGATGACTTCTGATGCTTCTGATGTTGGAGGCTTTACATTTAGCTAAAAATGATTTAATGGGTTGTTGATGAACTACTACAAAATGAGAAGTTTCAGTTTATTATTATGTTGTAAGGTCCTCATGAAACCTTGTTTGCATTAATGAGAACTCCCCAAATGATTTAATTTGAAAGACCTTTACTATACAGACATCACTATACAGGAAAATTCTATTCTATCTTTATTGTCATCACCTGCACAGTTTGGCAATTAGATAGGAATAATGCAATCAATTTATTTGCACTGATATGTAGCACAGTGGTTTTTAAGTGCCACAGTAGGTAAAGCTGCTTCTTCCTCTGAAGTAAATTCAAACTCAGTATTAAATCAATTATTAAATTAACTACTTGTGTTAGACTTGTCCCTTGAATTCCATTCAACCTGTTGAAACACCATAACAAATAATACTTTAATCAGTTCTTGACTGTTGCAAATTAATGGAAAAGCATCATTATGGAAATGGAAAAATATCATTATGGAAATGCATAGAATATCTGAAGTGTTTTCCAACAGAGGGACTCCCAAGGTGATCTAGGATTAAAATCTTTCTGATACCAGTCCTCTGCATAGGCCACAAGACCAGTGACTGTAAAACAGATTTCGTTCCTGTCTGCAGCACTGTTGTTGATATGGTTTTAATGCCTGGGAATAATAATATATAGAATTCAACAGAAATTCTTTTCTTTGAAAACAATTCTTGTTTCTCCAGGCTGTCATCATTTATAAAGCCTTTAATAGAAGTTGACATCATGTGCCATTTATGTGTCAGACTGGTTAGCAAAATCTTTTGATACGTAGACTTATTTGTCAGGTAGCAGATTCCCCATACTCCTTTTCACCTTTAAACTGTTATATCCTTCTTCGGTCAAAAATATCTGAAAACACTGCTTCGGCATGAATCTTGTCACATGAAGTCGGCATTTTTCTCTTCTTCATTTTTTTTTATCAAGCAATTTATTTTTAAATACCTGTCATGTTCAGCTTGTTATTGCTGCTCTACTTCATCAGGGGGGAAAAAAATCACTATATGCTTGTAATTCATAAAGCAATGTAGTAACTGGCTCTGTGTTTTTAGGGTGAAATAAAGTACAATGATGTGTATGTGTGTGTGTGTGTGTGTGTGTGTGTGTGTGTGTGTGTTAAAAAATAAGCATTTGAAATATTTTTGCTATGAAAATGATTGTTGGTCATGGTATTTTAATTTTTTTTCTCCACTGTTTTTATGGTGCTAATAAAATGAAGCCTTTATGAAAAAGAACTTGTGATTAAGAACTATATTAATATGGCTAAGCGTGGAGCAGAACGCAGAGTTCAGCCCTATATGCTCGTGTTAGAGAGCAAAATAACAAGGAAAGAGATTAATTGCTAAATGCAAATGCTTCAGATTTTTCAGTCACAATAGATCACACAAGCACTGCAGTCCCAAGACTTTATCTTGAATACCCAGAATATAGACTTGATTTGTATGTGGATACTCCTTGTGATTCTCTCACTGTGAAGATGCAGCGTGTGTGGTACTAGGTGGGGTTAGCATGGAGGAAAAGCAGTTCAATTCTGAGAAACTGACCTTTTGCTCTGTTGGCTCTTGTTTTTGAAAAGTCATGACTGTACAGATGTCCTGTTCGTAGACAAAACAAGTAGTGAAAAAGTCTTAGTTTTGGTGATAACATTAGTCTATATTTTCCTTGGCATCTACCATTTGAGATAAAAAAAAATAAATATGTATAATTCTACAATTCTAAGATGGGCTATATATTTCATGTGCATTAATATTTTCTTTTTCAAGAGTACATTACAGCAGTAGTTTTTCCCTAGGTTTTCTTCTGGATTGAATTTTTTTTTTTTTGAACATACTAGCAAGCAGGAAAACTAAGCATAATGAAGATTTTTTAATTTAGAGCTAATTAGATTATCAACAAATCAGCAGATACTCAAATACCAAGTTGGTCACACAGAAGTTGCTATCTTTCTGTATTTTAAGATAAAACCCCAAGATTTACATACTCATTAAGACATAACACCTATTGAAAAGAAAAATGCTCTGCTAATAAAACAATGAATAAATACACACCTGTGAAAACTCCACTGATCTGAAACAACTTCTGTCTGCTAAGCCAAAAAAAGTTAAGAAAAATTAGGCTGATGTTCAAGGGAATATTTACAAAGTTTTTCCATTATTTCCATACGGGGACTATTGTTCTCAACAAAACTGGCTGGGAAAGGGTTACAAAATCAGAGGAGTTCAGAGACAGATTAGGGTTTCCCAGCGGCACATATCTCTAGCAGTAAGTGTGGAAGCCAACTCGGAAGAAACACGTTTGAAGTGGCAGAACTAATCATGCAGAAGCAATTTGCGATTTTCTCTCTCTCAGCCTAGATAAAGCAGAGCATTATGACATTGGCTGCATGGAACAAGGTCAATTTACTGTGAAAAGGCAGCTATAGACTCCAACTTCAAATAAACTTTCATCCTATATGATGAAAAAGAGGATTTACCCTATTGCTTATGCCACAAAACAGGCAAACCCAAATGAACAATACAATTGGGAAGTGCTAATTTGCATCCTTTTTTTTTTTTCCCTACCACTGACTTCCTGATTGTTTTAGCTGTTCATAATATAATTATATCTCAAGGTATTCCTCTTGATGTAACAAAAAGGGAGTTGCTCAGTTGCTGATAGGCTTGACCTCAGCTGGAGCTGTGTGTTATTCTGAAAGTAAAAGGATTAAAGAGCAAAATTTCACATGGTTCCTTCAAAAGATATTGGTTTGGGGTTTTTTTTTTTTCCTATTTCAGATTTTTAAAATGTCACTGGAAACAAGCTAGCTGAGATGCTGTGTCAAACAGTTCTTGTATCTTTTTTTCTATTTTTCACTATTTCTTCATGGTGACCTTTAATTCTTAAACATTAAATCAGCTGCCTGTACAGGTGATGTTGCTGAATGATGAATCCTCAAATCAGCATCACTTGAGCAAGGTGCGATTCCTTCCCTGTGACCCTTGCCTCATGCAGTAAGTAATAGCCATCAGCAGAAATAAGGATACAACAAACTTTGTGTAAAGCATCAACACAAATCTCCTTCCTAGGGAATGAAGAAGCAATGCCAAAATGTCAGTCATCTCCCATTTTCCTTATTAATGGATGGTTGACCGATGTAGTTGTTTCTTCTCCTTCTTAACCCACAAATGTACCTCCTAAACAATCCCCTTCTTCTATTTTCTCTCTTTCACAGTGCTAATATCAATCATACCATATTTCTGACTGTATGGATAATCACCACAATCAAAGTATCCATTTATTTGTACTATGTGTTCCGTTAGTGAGATTGTCCAGTTCTGTTGAATAATTTTGGGAGTATTTATATTCAGATAATGGTCAAAAAAGTACTTTCAGTGATGAGCTCTGTGAATAAGCACAAACTATCCTCTACACAATGGAAAAAAACACAGGCAAACCCTCACTTACCTATTGCTGGCAGATAGCCAAAGCAGATCATTCTCAGGAAAAATTAAACAAGACTTCACTTTAATTAGTTGTTCAGCGATTCAGCCAGCTGGGATGTTCACGTTTTAGTGCATTTATGTTTATTAGTTGAATCCAAAAGGCTTCCTCTTTCCTCCTTTGCCCCTCTGCAGTAGTTTATATTTATATTGATGGCAATAATCAGGATATGGAGATTTTTATATGCATTCTGAAATCATAGTGGGAAGGTAAATGAAGATATGATTGAATGCCATTGCTGCTATAGTTCATGTTAAGAAACGCACAACCAGTCCAGGGGCAGAGATGCTCAGTGAATTAATGCATTAGTCTATTAGTCTTCCTGTGCCAGACTCTAGGACTCCAGATTGAGTTCTGGTGAGCAATGGACCTCCATAGGGCTGACATTTGCTCTTGGAAAGGAGTAGAAAACAGTCCATTAACCTTCACATTGATACAAAATCAGCTACTGAATTCAGGAACTGCTGGCCAGCTGGATTCAGCAGAATAGCTATGTGAATTTTGAATGGGTCTGTCTTTTAACTACTAATATCCTTTCCACGGGCAATGCCATTAATATGGTTGGCACTTCATAGGAGTAAAAAAGTTAAACATTCCGTCTAGTTCCAGTAACTTTTAATCAAAGGGCACAGGCCCCCGTCCCTCCCCCCAGGGTCACAGTATTTCTCCACAAGCTAACAGAAAGCAAAGCTTTCAGTGTGCAAATTTCCAACTGGTGTTAGTATTTTTCCAAAGCAATTGTTCCTAATTTAACATGCTTGGGAAAAAGGGATGTGAGACTTTGAGAGACTTATTGGAGAAAACAAGAGAAATATCTGCCTTGGTCTCCAGTTAGTGCAGTTCCTACGGAATGAGCCTCCAGCCTTGATCCCAACCTTGAAACAGAGGAGCCTTGCACTGGCTGCCTTTGGATTTTACACAGGGAAGGAGCTAAGAAAGCTTGGCCACTGCTGCTCCATCTGAAAACCTGACAAATTCACAGTTCTTGCCAAGAGCCTTTTGCCAAAAGACTCTTGGCAAGGCCTGGGAAGTGAAGTGGGAACGTGCTATGAAGGGCTTCCATCCGCATTTCATGCTCACCGCGCACAGACTCATGGGCACAGGAGCTTCCACACACAAAGACCTAAGAATATGACGTCCAGGCTGAAAAGCACGTCTGGCTATTAGGATTTCTAGGGATGCTGAGAAAATTTTGACTCACCCTGTAAAAGGTGATAAGAAAAAAACCAACCCAAATCTGCATGAAAGATATCTAATGTTTCAGAAGTAACAAAATAATTGCAGTTGTTTAAAAAAAATGAAGCATCATAGACATGCCCTGGCTTAAAGGGGGTTTAAGACTGGGATTTCTTCAGGACTAAGCCTCCCTTTTGACTGCTTTCAAGCATTTTAAATTAACATAAAACACGTAAACGTTCCCTTTCAGGGGCTTACTGCAGAGCTTTTACAGCTGTATAGAAATGAGAGGCTACTTTAGATTTGTTGCAGGTTTCTTCAGTTGTTATAGTGAGTGCTCTTTTTATGCCACGCTCAGGGAGTGCTCTGCCCAGAGCACACCGTGGGATTCAGCCGAGATGAGCATGCCTCTTCATTACTAAGAATTAAAGCTGTACTTTTTTTTTTTTTTCTTTTTTTCATTTGTTCATTATTTGGAACTGGAAGAGTCCTGCTTGGAAACTGAGGAACTGCTAGGCAGATCCGACTTTTCACCTTAGGGTACTGACTGCTGGCTCACATCCATTTCTTAACCATAAAGTATTGCTTTGTTCCATTTCTGGAAATGCAACAAGATATGTCTAGGTTTCCTTTTGAAATGGATAATTTGTGACAGATTTCTCATACATCCAAGCTGTCATGAGCAACTTGTTTGTCCCAGAAACTCCTGCACTATGTGGAAGCCATATTAAGTTTCTGATAAGTATATTTGGTACATTCCAAATGTCACTATTCTTGTCATAAAACAGATACTGCATGATAAATGGGCAGATATACAGACAGACATACACAAAGTTGTGTATTTTAGGTAAAAAAATAAGACTAATGCAATGTTCTAAAATTAAATTGCGTATAAAAGATTCAGAGTCAACTAGTTTTAGCTTATAATTTTAACTAATCACTGAGGTCATTGTACTAACTTTCAAAGAATACAATTGTATATATTTTAGAAACTTATTGCCATGTCACCCTTCCATACATCTGAGAGAGAGAATGACAAGCTTAGGAAAAATATGATGAGGTTTCTTTTTACAGATTTTCTTGTAAACTGATATCTTTGACTAGATATATAGGCAAAATGAAGAAAATACTGCTCACTTATCTAAAACACATCAGGCCAAATCCTTTAGTTTGTACTCAGTGCTCAGGTTTTGCACCTTCACTCAGAAGTAGTTCCATTGTTCAATAAACAAGGTGCTCATAAACTTGCATAAAGGCAGGTTCTCATCTTACTATTCTGGCAAACTCACACTTCATTTCTGAGTCAGGGTTTCTGAAGGATAGATTGGGAAAGAAGCTCCCCAGTTTTTATTTTTCTTTTATTCTCAAAGATTCAGGAACGGTTGTTGAAATAAGACTGGAATGTGGATCATGTGAATTATGCAAACTCATCTTTTTATTAACAACACTCTGCACAGAATTCTAATTCTAGTAGTCATATTAAAGCCATTCAAGGAACAGCAGTGTATCATTTGACAGTTTGTGTTCAAAAAGTGTTCTGCCCTAATTTTTCTGGATAAATTTTCTAAAACCAATGCATGCTATATCTGCATAAACACTTGCACTGGCTTAATGGAAGATTATTTTGCTTCAATATTGTTCCATATGCTGACATTCTGGCTTAAACCTGATGTTTCCTGGTTTTGACTGTGTCCTTAAGTTTCGGTCTTTGACAGAAGATCAATATTAGAGGGCTGAAATTGTGATTGCCCAAGTGTTGATCTTCTCCCTTTAATGATCCTGTAACATAGTCAGCAGAAGGGAATATGAACCAGCATCTCACTCAGCACCACAGCTTGTTTCTCTGGGATGTTTGTGAAAACCTGATGTCATTATTAGTCTTGTTTCCTACCAAGCACATACAAGTAGAGAATGAAGAGAGAAGCTGTGAGGTAGTAACATTTTCAGACTGCCCTGTTCGGATTCAGCAAGGATTCTCTTCCAAAACCCAAGGAAGTCTTCATTCAGTTTCTACTTAAAGGTACCCTCATTGAATGAGTAATTTATTTAATAATTATCACTTTGGGTTGTGAATGACAGCTGGGACTGGTTGGTGAAGTTACCAGCTATCTGCCATAATTCATGGATTCATAGGGAGCTCATCAGTTCACACATGGCTATCAGAGGTTACAGTATGGCATTTCAAGGTAAGCTTGTGATGATCCAAATTTAAGCAGTTCAGAAAATAATTGACTCACCTGCTGTGGTGTAGAGTGGGGGCAGACACCTGGGGAAGCCACCAGAAGCTAAACCATCTATGAATGTTCTTCACACAGTGTGAAGAAAATAATCTAGGTTATTTTACAAAGCAGCCTGCACATGGATACCTGTCCATGAGAAAAAGCCTTGATTAAACTAAGATTAAGCAAGCAGTTTGATTCTTCACCTTAGTGAATATTCATGTTTGAAATAATGCTGTTGGTTTCTGTTCATGCTTTTTCCTGTTTCAATTCCAGTTTTTGTGCAGCCTTGATCATGAGTGTTTGAATGTTTGTATTGTTTATTTATTTATTGTTCCTCTTAAGTTTTACTCATTTTTGGTATCAAAACCTCACACGTGAACACAGTTTTACCCCCAGGCTAAAAACCTATTGAGGATCAAGTAGACTTCAAAATGTTTTCTTGACTATTAGACTACTTTGGATATTAGACTGAGAAATGGGTGCAGAAGTGCTGATAACAATCTTGCTTTAGTGGCTTTAGCTGTATTCCCAGCCAACTATATTATGGCCAGTGAATAGTCCCAGTAATTGGAGGGGGGTGGTGGCGCATTACTTGTAGAATAAAGCAGTATAGACATACTTCAATTTAAACAACTTAGTACCCTTTGTTGTTTTGTTGCCCTGGACTATGTGACTCTAATCTCAATACTCAAGGTTTAGGTTTTACCACCAAAGATATCTGAAATACAGCATCAGTTGACACAGAAATCAAAACTCTTCAGGACTCACAAAGAAGAGTTTGTAATTGCTGCCTGTTGCTAATCCTATCAGCTCATATTAGTGAAACATGCTATAGTGCTGCAGGGAAGTTGTCGGGATCTGGTTGCAGGACTCAGCCTTTAGGAGAGGATTCAAGCTAAGCTTAGGCTATACATCGCCACCCATGAGTCAAAGTACATCTATTCTACTGAGTGACAGGCCTCTGAAGGGGAACAATGTGCATGAAAAAGAACATACCTCTTTCAATGCAGTGCTATTGTTCCTTTGGTTTAACTTCTTAACCTCTTTCCTAGTAAGATTCATTCAGTCATAAAAAAAAGATACCTGTATCTCTTTATTAAATCTCCATTCCCAAAAAATGCGCAAAGAAAACTTTATTCCAGGTGATATGTTTAATACAGAATTCATTATTTTTCTTTATTAGTCTTTGCTTTATTAGTTTTCTTTAAAGAAAAATATTTAGATAGACTTATTCTGAAAGAAAGTGGATGATAGATGGAAATAAAATTAGTCTTCTAACTTAATCACACTTCATGTTAATTAGAATTTGCTAGCATTTCCAGAAGTTACAACTCATGTCAGTTTGCATATGCATCAAAGTAGCATGCTTAATCTTTCAATTACTTTGTGATTCACAAATTATCTTTCTTTGCCTGGACCTAATAATGAAAATGCTTACTCATCTGGATTTTGAACTAGACATAGTCTTAACTTAAATCATGAAAGCAAATTGAATTAAATATTTTTTTTTTAAAAAAAACAAACCCTCAAATATTCAGGAGACAAGTGAAAAATTCACACATTTGCTAAACTGCAGCAGTCTGGTTGTGGGCATAAGCTCTCATCCAATCTAAGTTTGTTGGGTAAAACCACATGTTTTTTTCTACAGTTCATATTTTAGGAAATAGTTTTATGCATGTTAATGGCGTAGATTTCTTTTTTCT
>VXBZ01010320.1:0-26507 GCA_013399135.1 Heliornis fulica | reverse complement strand
TTTTTTTTTTTTTTTGTTCTATTCCTGTTTCTGTGTCCTTACAGCATGTAAAAGATGGGATTCCTTCCTATTTTCCAGCCCTTGTTCCTTTTCACACTGCCACTGAAAAGCTACTAAATGACACTAAGGTCAAGATAAAATATTTAGGTCAATGTATGTGAGATTAAAATTTCTCTTCTTTTTCTTAATTCTCAGCCTATGTTCTATTAAGTAGATTTTTTTTTACTGTGTTTCATCAAAGGAAAAGTCTAGCCCTGCAATGAGCTACTCTGTCTGTTTGAGTCAGGGAAATCTGTGACTCCAGCATAGCCTACATAAGCTGCATGGGAAGAGACCATGGTGAGTGTGTGTGTAGGATTTTGAAAGGAGATTATAAACCACATCCTGAACTCATTAATTTGATTTTTTTTTATCATCAAGGAAAATGGCTTCCCCCCTCCCCTTCCTTTTTTTTTTTTCCTTTTATTTTTTGTGTAACTGTGGTATAAAACCAGTTGTGAGGCTGCAGAGAAATAAGCATCTCACTTGGAACATAAACAACTCTGTGTGTTTGGAAATGTGTGTGCCTGTATGTTTAAAATTAAAGGTGTTCCACTAGAGAAGTTTTATTTTTATTTTTCCTAATTTATAGCCATTTTTCACTTCAGTGAAGGAACACAATTTTTGCTATATATTTCCTTTAACACTGAGACTGATGTTTGGCATTTTAAATTTCATTGAGTGATTATGAAAACGGTATTTGTGAGCACTAGCTACAGCCAGATAGAGTGCTGGCAAAGATTAACTGAGCTTCTTAAAACACTTCTACAGCACCTTGGCCATGACCTGCGGCACCCAAGTGAATGCAATGCTGCATCTACTCAGAGTTGAAACTGTAGATAGTGACAAATTCTCAGATGTTTTCTTCAACAATCATTGCTTGTGTCCTAATTAAAACTGCAATTTAGATTTTAAAGCCTGAACTGCAGTTATTTCTTGGCCTTCCTTTTCAGATTGACACAGTGCTAAATGCAGTGCAAATCTGAATTAATTTACTCAATACTACTGAAAGATATCTGACTGCAATATAAACAGGATTTAGCAAATACTACTTTTCTCCAAAATGTCTTTCAGGCTGTAGATAATAAAACCTCAGAATTGCAAAAGATTATGTATGTGCTTAAATTTAGGTATGCAAACAGCTCCACTGCAATCAATGGACCTAATCACAGGCTTAAAAGTAAGCATGAGCACAAATCTCCGTGGGGTCGTGACCCAGTTCAGTGTTGCTCCAGTTCACAAGGGGCAAACCTCCTTGACCTTGCAAGCCAAAATCCTCTTGTCATTGAGAGCTGCAAGACTCATAGCCCACCCCTCTGAGAGGTGGTGTGTACATACCCCCACCCAGCTCCTTCAGCAGCAGTTAGTGTGTGCTGGACAAACAGTTGGTGTCTGTGACTGAAAATGGCCTTTTACTAATCAGTGCAGCTTGAGCAACTGCACAACTTTCGGGAAAGAAGTCTCAAGGGAGGCAGCCTATGCCAACTGAAATGCACCCACGCTCACCGGATCTACCTGCTAGTCAGTCTGCAAGGGAGTGAGGGGCTTGGTCATTGCACAGGTCTAGGTGATGTTGGGCAGCTGCTTAACCTGGGACACCACAAAATGCCTCTGGCTCCTGTTTTTTTTGCATATCACCAAAATAATGTTCTCTATGTTCCTTTGTTAGGTGGGAAGAAATGGTTTTTAGTGAAAAAAAAAACATTCAGACCTTTATAAGTAAAATAATACTACTAAGGCTAGCAGATTATACATTTTCCCAAAAATAAGCATAATTTATTCACCTTCTTCCTCACATGCTTAACTATTTTGTTTGATGGAAGTTTATGCACCTCTAGAATGAGGGTTTCAGTTCTTTCAAACCACATGGCTATTTTTGACGTTTAACAGTTATTTCTCATTTTTGTACTGACAGGAGTCCAGCAACAAAGAAAAGAACAGATACTGAAATGGAAACCTCCCTCTCCCTGCTCGAACCCTGCCACCCCCACCCCTTTCTTTTTAATGACATGACTTCAGTGCTGAAAATAAAGCAAGTTTTACTTACATTAGGCAGATTAGTCTGTCCAGGAGTAACACCTTTAAACTGTAAGCAATTTTGCTGAATAAGGAGTTAAGTCCAAATGCCAAGCTGAAACAGGCATACATATGTGAGCTCTCAAAGTGGAATGATATTAGAAGTAACAGCACTGCACTATGACATCAGGTAAAGCAGATAAGTGCTTTCTTGAGGTTTGTGGGTTTTGGGTTTTTTTTTTGCTTACTTTAACACTGACAAAAAATAGATTAGTAGTTAATAAGCAGACACACACACACACACACACACACACACACACACACACACACTCATATACACACAAGCATTTGCATATGTATTGGAAATAAAATATATTTCAATATAAATGTAATAAAATACATTTTCAACCAACCAGACAGTAGTCAGCTCCACTTTACATCTTTCTTAAAACAGTAACAAAATTGTATCAGCAATGTCCTATACTGAGGTAGACTCCCACCAGGTGTCAGTTCCATGTCTCCCATTTAAGTTTACATTTCTGCTATGTCATTTCATTTAAACATCCAGTGATCAAGCACAGTGTAAGAAAGAATGGATGAAAAAAAGGAATTATAAAAAACTAGGGAAAAAAATCATCTGGGGTATGTAATTAAAATATGCAGACCCAGATTCTTCTGGTTTATATCGATACAGATCCAGAGTATGGAAAAATGGTGGTATTATTGTGGAATTGTCCATGCAACTTAGAACTGAATCTGGCCAATAAAATTTAACAATCTGCATTTTGTATGAGATGGCAACATATATTTCCATGGGCAAGTACTTTGTAGTTTATACTAAAAAAAAGAGTTGTGAATATGGCATTTCATGATTTTACTGCTCACAAAATTGCATTTATCCATTAAAGTCACTTAAGTATCCAGCTCCTAGCACACACCTTTTTCAGAAGCTTTTTTCATTTGCTTTTATGTTAGAGCTCATCCAGGACACAATGAAATAGCTGGTAAAGGCAGTGCTGGAGGAAAGACCAGTAGGGAAGGGTGACACGCTTTGGAAACAATCCTACTTTATGAATTATATAAATCTGCAATCTCACAATCCATAGACCATGTAGTTTGTCAGAATCAAGAGAGAAAAGCTAAAGGTCTGTAGCAGCCAGGTTGCTCTGACTCTGTGTCTCAGACAGCAATTATCCACTGAGGAGTACAAAACACCTTTCAAGCTGCGATGTCGGGTAGCCTCACCTGTACCAGTCGCTGCAAGCAAGGACCTTTGCTTCTCCCCCTTGCAACCCCCACACTGGCAGGTTGTATTCATGGCTCTGTGTTTAATCCATGACTCCTTCCATGGAGCTGGTCAGAGGTGCTCCTCAGAGGTGCTCCCTGCAGCACCTCGGCAGCTTTTCATAGCCTGGGCTGGTGCTTAGCTCACCTCCCCTGCTTCCCACAGGTACTTATGTCATGAGCAAAGTGAAGGAAGAAAATGAACCCTAGGAAGAGATAGAAAGGCAGCAACACAAGAAGAGCATAGGAAGCAAAGAAAATGTGAAGAGAGGAAGAGGATGGAAACTCCTTATTGTTAATAACATAATATTGCTTGTATACTTATATATTAATATAATTAATAATAGCAACTATAACAACAGCACTGTATCTGTTGGAAAAAATTGGATGAATCCAATAGAAATGGTGTCCTGTCATTCCCCCATTGCCTCAGAAGCTATGCTAATGGGCATGTGAAACATGGCAGCAGAAAAAGAGTGTTTGCTTACACCTGCATTGTTCAATTGTTCAACATTTGAAATCTTTAAAATTATTCTGCAAAATTATTGGCATTAGATTCATGGTAGACTTTCTAACTGACAGCCTCTTATACGATAATAATTAAATTTTCTCTTGCTATATTTTCATATTCCAAGTAAAAACCTTAAAATTCTATGTGAGTAAATTGATAGTACTGATAATAGGCTCCTTTCATGCTGACCCCAGACCCTAGTGACTGCAGAAACATCTGAATTTATAAATTCTCATATGAAATCTACATGTGAATATAGTGGATCTTTCCCCCTCCCACCCCCAAAGTCTGTGTAGAAAGAGTATATAATTTCACCATATATAATTGACAGGACAAAGTTTTCTGACCATGGCTTAAATTAAGTTCCTTGTTTAAATATCCACATTGGCAGTTCAAGCAGTTAAATATGTAAATAGCTTCAGAGTCTTATATCTTCTTTTCTAATTTGACACTATACTTGATAGATTGTTGATACTTCAATTAAGTGAAATACATCTTTTCTGATTTTATCATTTGTCTCCTTAAATTAGAAGCACTCCTTTCTGCTGAAATCAGAGACTGAACAATTTCCTAGTTTCCATAGTTGTAGGCAAAAATTTGCATGCAGTGTGTGGGACAGGTAGAGGGCAGAGTAAACAAAATAGTACTAAATAGACAGTAACATTACAGCTTTTCCTTTTTTTACTCTCTCTTAACACAGTCTTTGTGTCCTGAAGTTTTAAGTTCTTCAGAAACATAAGAACACATGATTAGATGCAGCTTCTTCGCTTCTTTTAACTAGGCTGCAATGTTTGCTGCTGCAATGTTAAACTGCAATTGAGAGACAGATGAAAAGTCACTCCTCAGACCTCAGTTGGTTTGTTGTGAAAATTTGCCTATGCAAGAAGCATCATTGCAGGCAGAGGGCAGTTCTATGGTTCCATTTCCAGTGCTTCAAACTCATAATTTTATTTCCAGTCATAAGGTATCCAGTATTTTTTTAAAACGTCCCACCATTAGTACAGAGCATTGGGTCTGGTCTATCATCTCTGTCATTCACTGCTGGGAAGAAAAACCAAGAGGATGAAAAATACAATCTTTCAGAGGTTCAGAAATAAGAAGGTAAACACAAAAAATTGTTCAAAAAAGTCAAAGCAAAGAACAGGAAAATTAAACCAAGCGTAATGTTTAATGATTTTTACGAGATTTTAATGAGCAGAGGGAGAGTCTCATGATTGTTCTCAGAAGTGCTATAGCAGGGTGACATACACTTTTCTCATCAGATACTGAGTCCCCAGTGTAACTGCTGCTATAATATTAAAATCTCTTATACACTCCTATCAGTAAAAAAATCATACAAGATGATTTGCTAATAAGAAAAACAGCTACTAAATGTACTTAGTAAAAAAGAAATATCTGTCACGTCTTGAAGCTTAAAATTACCTTATTTAGGACTTCTGGCATGAATTTCTTGTTAGAAATTTTAATAGATCCTATTTTTTGATTGTACACAGTTTTGACAGGTCAGTCAAGTTTTAGAAAATATTCTAAAATTTGGATCATATCTGCAAACAGTTTTTCCAAATAGGCATTTTTTAATGCAAAACTGCCAACACCACTTAAAAGAGGCAATAGTGAAATTAAAAAAAAAAAAGTCATCAAATAGATTTCATTTTGAAGCAACAAAGCAGATTGTTCAACCTGCTCTTTTTTGTTTGATTTCTTTCGGTTCTTTCTTCCATTTAACACCAATTTGAGCTGAACTTAAAACATTTTGCTTTTCCTGATTAGGCAGGCAGCCTGAGAAAACAGTTATTCCTTAAATTACTATTTTCATAGGGCTATAATCTTCTTGATGAAAATACAAAACACTTAGGGCCTGTCTGCTGTAGAGCAAGCGTGAATTGATACCTCCTAAGGTACCAGCACAAGTTCTGGACCCAGGAGAGGGACTGCTGCCGCAGTAGGAAAACCTGCCTGTGTTAGCATGCCCTGCAGCTGGCAGGAAGTATTGCCTTGGAGATGACACCTTGGTTGCTGGCAACACTGCTTTCCTGACCCATATGTATGTCAGAGTGGCATTATATTGTTATGGCTGGAGTTTCTGGCTTGGGTAGGAGTTAGCTTGTACTTCTGTGTGCAGTCTTCATGCTGCTCATGTGTCTCTTCAGTGCGTGTTATGCATACATTTTTATGGCTTACCTTGGAATATTAGCCTCTATATATTTGCCTTGTGTCTTCTTTGGAGGAAGTTAGTTTATTGGATTTGGTGTCCTCAGCTATAATTCCAATTAAATTCAACTTGTAGGAGGTCATCCTTAGGGACAGCTGAATGGTGTATATTACATATGAGTTAGCAGATCGTTCCAAGTCTCTACCAGGGTCAGTGCTCTCCTCAGCCTCTTGATTTTTGTGACAGCTAGAAAATCTGTAAACTCTTTCATCCTTGGTTAGTTTTTAACTGAGATTAGTTAGTCAGAGGTTTCAGAGCACCCGAAGGAGGTATTAAAAAGCTTTTGGTATCACTCTGTTGCCACTGGAGTCAATCCTAATCATTCCAGCTGTATCTGCAATGTGTACAGCTGTGTTAGCAGGCTCCAAATGCATGCAATAATGCAAGGGACATGATGCAGTGGTGTAGATGTGTTAACACAGAGCTCTGCTTGACTACTAACTCACTTCATCAGCGTGCAGTACAGCAGTACCATTGATGCAGACAGCTGCTGCAGGCAGCAGCATTTATCCAATTAATCCATTTTCATCAGCAGAAGCTGTGCATGACTTGCAGTTTTGCCATCCTATGTACTGCGCTACCGTACACATCCATTACCTGCCTGCTGCCTCACGTGAATGGTTTGAGAGGAGGCTGAGCTACAGGTTTCTTCCTGTGTCTGGGGCTGTGTCATCGCAAATGCATCTAGTCTTCTCTCTTTAGAGATCTACCCAGTAAACGAGTCTTATTACCTCCAGGTTTCTTGGCCTTTGCTTTTCCTCAGAAAATGAAAACAAGAAGCCTCTTTCTGAAAAATGTCCTATAACTGGAGTGCCTAATATTGAAGCACAGAAAGCTTGAGGAGCATTCATCATATACACATATTTATGTCGAACTTCTAAACAGAAAAGTAGGTCAATGGTCACTTTGCCAAAGCTCTCCCAATTGCTTTGGAATCGAGCATTCAGCTTCGGGCAGGGCTGCTGAAGTGTTACAGTTTGGTTTTAGTTCTATGTCTGGCACTGTGTCTCTTAGCCCAGGCACTCCGTTGATGGATGGAGCACGGGGGGTTGTGCTCTGCCACGATTCTTTGCAGAAGGGAAAGCAGCTGCCTTCGGGGAGCCCTAGCGAATACCTCCACATATACGTGCGCAGCCAGAGCTAAGAAATAAAGGTCACTTCATGCCTTTTACTCCCCTTTGCAGGTGTGTGAGGTAGAATCTACAAAGAATTACAGGAATTACTTTAAAAAATCATTTAGCGAATAGGAATGAAACCCGGATATATCAATAACAAACTGAATGAACATGTGAATGTAGACTGTATATCTGCAGCTAGGTACATTAAAAGCATGAAAGAAAATGAGAAAGTTCACATACACTTTACATATGTCCCAGGTGTTCACAACTTACTGAGAAGAAAAAGAGGAAAAATCACTAGGGTTTAAAAATAAAAAAAGTCATTGAATTATTTTTTTTCTTTAGTTTTGTTTTTTTTTGTCAGAATATCTCTCAGTGATTTATAAGCAACAGAATTAGCAACTCTTTATTATATCAGTATATAGCATACCAAGAAATGCTATATATTAATACTGGGAGAGTTTTAGTATTTTATAAATTTAAACGGAATTACTATGAAACTCTTGTTTCTATTTATGAAACTTTTCTATTTATGAATTCTATTTTCTATTTTTCTATATATGAATTCCATTTCTATTTATGAATTCCATGTTCTATTTTTCTATACCTTTTTCTCTATATTTTTCTATTTTCTTACTCTTTCTATTTATGAAACTCTTGTTTCTGTATATTCTTGTTTCTGTTCTGTGACTATTGTGTATTTGTCAAGGCATCTGAATCTGATAATTGATTAAGATAATAACCTGGTGCTACATAGAAGGAAATATTTCTTTACTGCAGCTAAGAGAAGAGGAAAAGACCAGAGCTACTGATTTTAAAATTTCTAAATTTTTTAAAAAAATATTTATTTTAAACACAAAACTTCTACTGACTTCCCACAGGATTTTTAATACAGAGATGATGCTATTCACCAAGAACACTCAAGGCCATGATGAAGGGTAACCAGTCCTCCTGCTCCATGGAGTTACATACCAATGTTTTCTCATGCTCCAGAGCCAGAAGCCGTCACACCGTAGAGTGCTGAGAAACGGATGTTTCTCCATCCCAGAGTAGTTCTTAAAGTAACAGTGTCTTGTTCTGTTACTACATCATAGAGACTCATGGGCTGGGTAGCTGAGTGCCATGGGTACAGAAGCACTCCGTCTCATCCTCCAGCCCGGAGGTTTGAGCTCACCAGTCCTTCCCGTGCTGGTCCAACCTCTGTGGGATGTACTCTGACACGCAGAGGAGCATGTCAGTTACTTAGGAGCCGAGCAAAACTTCTGGCCAAGAGCTGTCCATCTTCTCCTCCAGTGTTTTCTTCAAGCTTAACAGAGAAGTATCTGCTACTCAAGCAATACCAGCCCAAGTCCACATTGTGTGTGGCTCTTAGCCTTGTTTCTCCATTCACTTGGGACATTTCTGAAGCGCAGCAAAGAGCAGGCTTGACTTTGCTGTGAGTTATTGATCTGTTTAATCTCTTGAAATAGTTTTGGGGAAGGTGGAAATTTTCTGTCAGAAAATGCTCTTTAGTTTTACATTTTAGAATTTTTCAATATATCTGGTTACTTCTTTCGCCTCAGTTTACCAATTTCACTTCTTGTTGTCACTGCTTTGAAGTAAAGTTAGCTTACAACATATTATTTGTGTGCATGGTTGTATTCAAGTTGTGTTCAAAGCTGTATCCAAAAATGACAATTTTTCAAAGTATTTTTCCTGGGAATACTTTTTGGGATGGTCCAGACAAATTCAGTAAAATTTTCATTGCACAAAAAAAGTGCAAAAATTTGTGCATTCTGCCAATTTCATGAGTGCTGTTACTGTTGTCTTGGGCATAGGAAACTGTTTGAGTACATGGGCAAAGAAAAGAACCATTTATTGGTAAATTACTGGTAGAAACAAGGAACAAATTTTGCGGAAAACAGTTTTTTACGATCAAGTCAGGAACTGTGACTTTTACAGCTGATTCTGCAAAGTCGAACTGGGCTGTGCCTTAGCCTGGCCTTGTATTTGGGGTAAATTAAATTCTATCAAAAAATCAGAAAGTGAAAAATAGAAAAAAACCCACCTTTATCAAATGCAGTTATGCAACCAAATTGATAAATGTTATTGCAGCTTACGAGAACATGGTGGCTGATCCTCACATTGCTGTCTTTATCTGATACAAGAAATGTTTATCCATGTATATCAAAGGTTGGCAGAAGAAATAAAGTTATGGAACAAAAATGTGTTAAAAAATGTATATGTAAAAGGCTAAGTCCTCCATGGAAGAAAAATCAAGATCAACAAATAAAAAGACTGTAGTATGCAAAAGGATTCGGAATGAAATACAGCCACACACAGTTGGAAAGGGTTTGGAAGTTTTCACAGGACTTGCTGGAAAATATACATCACTTCTATGAGAAGATTTGGTTTATTAGTAAAAGTCTGGGTAAAATTTCAGGATTTAAGAGAATACCAATAAAGTGAAGACTGACATTAACCAGACCATGCTATAAATACCACACAAAGAGACCAAACAAGCCCACTACTGAGAGACATGCTTGACGTTCTGCTTCACTGCTAGCCTGTAACAATAGGAAGAAACCTGTTGTCTCTGCAGAATTAGTTGAGTTAAATAAACTGCTCGAAATGCTATTGTTTAGGTCTGACAGCAGCTGCTTACTGTGGTTCCTGTTTATGCACAATCAGTTAATGCAGCTTAGAGTCTGCTGCAGTGCGCCTGTAGCACACATACATTTTAAACTGTGCCATTTGGCATATACGAGTCACTTAATATTGCTTTGCATAAATTCCTCCTCTTTTTATTCTCATCAATTTTTAAGCATTGACCAGGATGCTATGCAATACAAGTTGTTCCTTTTTAAGTGGGATATTTTCGGAAATTCACTTCTATGAAGGTGAATTGGCTTATACTCGCAATTCAGTTACATGTGACACTGGGAGCAATTACACTCCACATATTTGACTGCAATTGTAAACCTACGTTCAAATTGTGGCATAAAAAATTATATTAAAAAAGTAAAAATGAATTCTTATCTCACTATGAGATATGCAGGTCTCATAGTGTGAGAAGGTGTGATTTTTCTGTATGGCAGATGAGAAAAAGTAGGAGCTAAAATTTTTAAGACTCTGTTATCTTTACAAGGAGACTGAATTTCAATCTGATGAGGAATATATCTGTACTTAATAAGTGTGAATTTTTTAAATGCACAAGACAGGTTTCACTTCTGAAAGCTCTCTCCTGAAGTTGTCAAAAAATGCTGGCAGATAAAACTGCCTCAGCGTTTAGTTTGTCTTCTACCACGTGTACATTTAAGCCTGGGGAATGACAGAGCTAGCGGTAAATAAGTTATACCACTTAGGTGAAGCCTTTCAGACTTTTCAGAACTGTGACCTATAATATTTTACTAATACAGCCTTTTTCTCACTGGCAATAGTGAGATAATAATTTGGTAAACAGCTAGACGAGAGCTCAGCTCAGGCTTCAGACAGACATATGTCAGAAACAGATTATAGGGTAAAAGGCAGAGAAAATTAAATTTTCACTCCCTTCCTTCATACATAAACTCAAAAGGGCCTCCCAAACAAACATATCCTCAGTGGAGGGGTAGGATAGAAATCAGTACTGAAAACTGGATTAGAGGGTTGGTTTCATGGGGACAGCAGGGAACAGAAAGCAAACTTCCTATTACCAGCTGACTCTCCTTTAAAGTATGAACCCCTAATCTTGTGCAGAGGAAGCTTCTGCTGAAGTCAATGGGGCTGGATCCTTTAAAGTTCCTGAAGAGTTCACAATTCATATTAAATGAGTAACTGAATAACTGGAAATTAATATCAGCACTTACACTCTTCTCTCTACTATAGAAGAAAGAAAATGTGAGAGCAAATTCATAGAGATTCTTATTTCTTCCGAATTATGCCAAGAAATGGAAATTCATCTTCTTAACTCTAACATGTATTTATGAGTTTAGTAGCAGGGAATTGCAATAAATGTCATATTCTTATGCAGAACGTATTTGTAGCTCGTTTTTATGCCTATAGTAAATTTTGGGCACAAGAATCAGGATTTAAACACCAGCATTTTTTATGAATAAAGACTGCTGAATCAGATTCTAAATTCTAAAAACTGACAAAATAAAGGGGCTTTTATGGAAGTTTTCAGGCTAGTATGGGTAAGATTCATAAACTGGGGAAGTGTATAAGTTATCTGGCAGAATAACATATGTGTTTCCTTAGATTAAAAAAAAATAACCTTTTTGGTGCCACAAGTCTTTTGTGATTTCTTTACAGTCATAACAGTTACTGATAAACAAAAATGATATATTGAGCAATATTACTTTTGGAGATGGGGGGACTCAGAAATAAATGCCAAATGCTTCAAATCTGAAAGTAGAAAATAATATACAGAGGAGGGTTGCTTTGGTTTTTCTTTTCCTTTTTTTTTTTTTAATTCAGAGATAATTTGTAGTCTTCAACTGACAATAATATGTTCCATTTAACATTAAATTTACATCAATGTGCTGTTCAGTAACACTAGATATTCAGAATAAATTTTTGAGTGTGATTACAATATTAACATTCTGAACATGACATTTAGTTGAATTTAAATTCATTAAAATAAAATTAAAAGGCCAGTTGGAATATCAAATAAAGAATATTTAATAGCTTGATTCTGTTTATTTGCATTCTTTTCAAAGTACCAAGCAAGATGACTGCACGCCTCTGAGGATTTTTCAAATGAGAATGTTTATACATATAAATCAGAATATAAAATATAAGTATAAATCAGAATACCCCTCAGAACTATATTACAACACCATGTGTTATTAGAAACAAGGAATCTCAAAGAAGTTTAGAAAAGAGGCTAGTGTATTAAATTGGCTAAGGCACATTAAGGCATAGTACAGGGGTTTCTCCCAGTGTTCTCAGGTAAATTGTACCTGCAGGATGTAACGCAGCTTGCTTTATTCCAGCCCGCCACTAAAACATACAAAGCATTACTGCCTTTTTTTCTGGACTGAAGCAAGTTTAGCCAGAACAAGGCCAAGTTGTTATCATGATAATCCCCATGAGCTTAAATCAAGGAGGTTTTGGCCTATGTTTAATTAAAGCTGCATTACGGTACTTAGGCATCTGTTACATCTGTGCATTGTGGGTCAAGGGCTCAGCTCGAGCTTCTCTTCTGAGGTCTGTATGGACACTGTTGAGCCTTGTTTATTCCCCCCATTATTTTTTTACAGCTAAGCCACTGCTTCCATGTCCAAGGACACTTTGTCCCATCAGGGAAAGGGGTAAGGTCTTTTCCTAGACTTCATGCATTTTGAGATTTGCTGAAGAATGTTTACAGAGGAACGTTCCAGAAATGCTCACGAAGTTTAGTCAAGTGCACTGTGCAAACTGTAAGGAGGATGGGTGCAATCTTTATGTCTGACTTTTAGAACAATGAGTTTGGTGTTTAGGCATTACAATTAGCTTCATCACTCTATTGTTTTAAAACAAACTCTTTCAAAGAATGTTTTTCCTATATTTACATAATTCTTTGCTATTTCTATGGTTTGTTTTTATCACACATTTTAGCACTTCCCCTCATTTCCACCCCCTCCAAAGGTCAGGCTTCTTTTATATAAGACTTTAGTTTAAATCAATGAGACTAATTGCATGACTAAAGTTTTAGACACGTATTTCCTTAACAAATAGCTATGGCAGTTTAAGATTTTCCCCTTTTCCCCTCTTAAATTACTTCCATCACAGCTCTACAGACAGAAGAGGATATCTGGGTGATCTATGGCCACCTCAGGGAAAAGTCCTGCAGTTTGTAGGGATTTGTACAGTTTGTACTGCCTTGGATCCATGTACGAAGTCTCGTGTTGTATATCAATTTTTTTTAAATTTGCAACTTTCTGAAAAATTTACTAGGGTTTCCATAGCTGATTCTCTTTAATGCCTTCCTCACTTTCCACTAAGTAGATGACTGTCATAAACAACTGCTTATGTCTAACAAATATATAAGGAAAGATGTAACCTTTATCCACGCGCCATCCAAAAAGGGCTGGATGAGGGCTCATCTTCACCTCAGGACAGGGTGGAAGCATAAGCCTTTTGACTTTAGACAGCACTTTGTAGCCAGATAATTGTTGGAGGCTACAGGTGTACAAAAGCTCATATTATTTACTACCTGGGTCCGAAACTATCTTGTCACACTGTTTCATGTTGGGTCGTAATTAGGAATGGTGGATATTTTTGTGGCATCAGTCCTTTTATAAAAGAAATATGTACATGTATTATCATTAGATGATTAATTTTGTTGCTTGTTGTCCTATTACCAGTTTAGACTCAGTAGGTCTCTCTCCAAAATATGGTGGAAGTTAGGCTTCTTTTAGAAAGGCGTCTGTGTAAGTAGTTTTTAATTTCCTATCCACTGTTAGCACATATATGAACTGCAACAGACCAGGCAATGCATCTTGATACTTGTTTTCTTACTGCCCCCTAAAAAGCAGAAAAAGATAAATTTCAATTCCCAATTCAGGCAGTCAGTGCTTTACATATGGTAAAGTATCCCTCAAAATAGCAAACAATGAGGGAACACCCATGCACACAATAACTTTATTCTATAAACAATATAATTTGTAAAGCTTTGGGTCAGAACTTTGATCTAATCTACAGGAGGATCAAACTCTACACTGTGACCGAACTGCTATGCATTTTCTTCAGCAGCTTTTCCTCAGGATTATAGGAAAGTGATGTATTTTGACTCAATCAAGGCAAAATCTGAAGATTTTATAGTGTCAAATATTATATTCTAGAAGGATGTAAAGGCAAAGATATATAACCTAATCAGTTTGCTGAACAGCAAGTATATTTCTTTCAAAGTAAATAGCTTCTGCAAAATATTATTTATATAGTTCTTGCAAATTGGTTTGAAGTGTTGTTTAGACAATCTTATTATGTATAAAGATAAAAACTTCCATCAAGAAATTATGCAAAAGAAAATGGACACACCAGCTGGATAAATCTATCATACATCGGCAAAAAGCAACAAGCACTTTTAATTAGCTGAGTGAATGTAGTTTGCTGAATGCTGAAAGCACAGACTCACTCATATTAAAATGTGCCTAATTTTCTGTGAAAAAGTCCCATCTGAACAGCCCTGACCATAGTCAATCATACTAAAAGCCACTGGTGCTTAATTTGATTTACCAATATAAAATGCAAATGAGGTGATTAAGTGGAGTGGCAGACATAGTAGGGCCTCTTTCAAACCATCAAGTTAAATGCAAGCAGACAGCAAACTGGCTGTGCAAAGAAAATTTTAGCATATTCGTTTGATTAGTGCTACAAAAATTTAATTAGGTTGGCTAATTACTTGACAAATTGCTCTACACTAGAGAAAAGGCAGAGCATGTTTTATTCCTGCAAAAACCCTGTGTGTATTTTAGCCCAAATGCTATCTGCCAATTTGCAAAAGCATTATTAAATGAATGAAAGATGGTACAACAGTCTCCAACAATGGCAAATTGTATAATGCATATAATTAGACAAGGCACACACCACTATATCCATATGTCCATGATCTCTCATGTCTAAAAATATTTAACACAATATTTCTAGGAAAATACTGTCAAAACAGATTATTACAAGGCTGTCAGTTCTTCATAAGAAGCAATATATAGGAAATACTCATTAGTGGAAAATACAGCTCATCCAAAGCAGAGCCTCTTCACCCAAATGAACTCTATCAAATGCTGTAACAGGGATGCACTTTATCTGTACCTTGCTAAAAGGAAATAACATACGCTGTTCAGTTAAAGGCTGTATCTCTATGTCTGTTTATTGCTAAGCAATGCCAAGAACATTAGTTATCTGGGAAAGGAGAAAAGACAAACTTGGATGAATTTCACATTTTACAATTTTATTGGTGTGAATAGGCCGCATAAGAAGAACGTCAGGATGTTAGTGTAGAAGAGCACATTTCTCTTCTCACTTGTCTATTGTCACATGCCACGAAAGCTGCCAATTTTTATTCAGGAGACTGCATTTGCTTTTGCTGGCATTCATTGTAACTAATCAGCCTTTACAGACTCAAACATCATGATAATATAAATAGATACCCACTTTATCTACTCAAGTGGAAAAAATAAGTATCATATTATATAAACATAATGCATTGCAATTGGCAATTAGATACTGCATTTAACTCAGGCTAAAACAATATCTTAGGAAACCAAGGGATCCGTGAGATCTCTTTTAACAATCATCATACATGTTCATGCAGGCATAAAATATTATTTCTTGCAATTAGCAATTCTCAACTTCTGTTCTACCATACCAATGTATTTTTAAAGCTTTAGTGAGGTGTCAAAAGCCTTAAATCAAATATAATTTCATGCTATCTCCACATAATTATTGCTCTGTGTGATCAGGTTTGTTTCTAATATATTGTCTGTTAAAACAAATTTCAGTTCCATAGCAGTTTGCCTGAATAATTGCTAAGCTCACATTAAATAAGAGGTTAAACAGGTTTTCTGATGATTTTTAAAGGAAAGTAGCCAAACCAGGTATTTCATCTTTGTTTATGTTCTGATACATCAAAATTCCTGATTTTCCAGTGCATGATGCTCATTACTGCTGTTATACCTCTTGTGAGAAAAATTGAAAGATCTGAAATCCCTTTTCACTTTAAAAAAAAATCTTGTTTACACTGAAAAAATCCATGAAAAAGATAATAGTAGTTGTTAGGTTTCGAAACCACTCAGATGAGGAGTGCAGTCAGCTGCACTGCAAGAGTCCTCTTCATAGGCATAGGAAAGGCAATACATGGGACTAGGTGTGGAAAGAGATTCAGCATCAAAACAACTAACTTTGACATGCTCTAACATTCAGCAGTCATCTGCATTGAGGTAGATGTTAATATTACCTGCACATTGAGTGAAAGACGTCACAAATTAATTATCTAAAACTGAGATTCTTAAAAGTAGTAAACATAAAGGGTAAAAGAGAGGCTTAAATTCGATCGTATTCTGTCATGTCCACTGCTGGTACGAAAAACTCCTCAGTAAAGCAAGTTTTGTGTAAGATGTTTCAATAAACTGGAATTTTATAATGATACTAGACTGAAAAATCACCATTTTGGAAGGAAAAATATCTAAGCAGATGTTGAAAGGAGAGATTTTAATTATTTTTTTATTTTGGTCTTGAACATGTCATGACTACTACATGTGCATGGAGGTGGGGATAGGAGAACATCTTAGGACTAGATGAAAGAAAAACTGTGGTTTCTCAGGAAACTCTGGCCTGATATTAAGCGTGGAATGGAACTTGAGGAGAAGAAATTGTCTACTTGTTCTTTTCCTCCATGCTTTGAGAGAAGTAAGCAGCAATTGTTTCTATAAACATTTTAAATAACTATACAGTGTAGAATAACTATATAGAGAATAACTGTATATGTAGAACCATACGTAGAATAACTAGACAGGCAAGCCATCAGGGTACAGGAAAACTTCCTTGGAACTTGCTGGAGGCTACAGCTCCTCCTAAAGCCAATGTAGACCACAGTATTTTTAGGAATTTACCACTATAGCATAATAATCCTCAATCTTATTAGAAATTTATTTTAATCATAATTTAGGCCCCTCTCCCCAAAGGTGCACATAGACACAGTCTCCAGACAGCCCCAGCTCTCTCAAACTCTCCTCTTTCATCTTCTAAAATTTACAAAAATTTGTCCTCCCAAGTCCTTCCAACACCCACAAGTCCCTGTTCTCCATAACTGCCCTGGTGAGAATTTTACCTAGCTATGTAAACTTCAAACAGTGTAAATGGAACATCCCTCTGTAGTGAGGAAAAGTGAGAGGGGGTGCAGGAAAATGACTGAAATTACACCTGTATTGGGGAACAGAGATCAGAAGGGATTTATGGGGCCTGGTCTCACCTCTGGATATATATGCGGTACCCTTCATGCCTTGTGCAATGCCCTTAAAATAACCTATATGGGTCCAGCAAAGAGAGAGCAGCCTCTGGAGCTGGCAGCAGAGGCAGCAGGGGTAGGACTATCAAGGAGGAGAGCTTTCATTTTAATCTTTTCTCTTTGGCTTTACTAGGTGGGGATATGCTCAGAACAGTGCTTATCCTAAAATGACAAATGTGCTAGTACAAAACAAAACTATGGCAAGCAGAGTTTCCTGTCTGCTGGATTTACTTCTCATCACCACCTTTATCTTTGTGAAACACGGGAACAAACAAACAAGAAAATAAGAAGCCTAAATGTTTGAAAAGACATTTGCTGTGGCAGAAGTGAACATAAAATGTAACAGGCAGTTCTATTCTGAAGAAAGAAACACTTCTTCAACAAAGAGGAATCCAATTATTACTTAGATAAGACAGAAGCTGGACCTCGCTCAAGACAAAATAGCTATTCATTTTCGTTACTGTTTGATTTTATAAATAATACTTGAAACAATTTGCAATTGTTAGGGAGATGTACAGCGCTGGAACTGACATTAATGAGATTAACAAAAGCTTTGGTTTACATGCAAATGACATAGTTGGTACATGAATTTTTGCCTTACAATTTTTATCTAAAAACACTATTGATTTATCAAAGAACTACCTTAAAAATTTTTTTTACACCACTTTATTATTTACAATTTATCCCTAAGAAAAATCTGCTAGACTTGGTTTGGACATATTCTTAGCTTCACATAGTAATTTTTTTTTAATGTTTTGTTTTATATTTTCCTTTTAGGATTGTCTCCTTGTCTTGGAGACAAGATGCTGGACTAAGATTGTATGCCATTCCACTGTTGTGTATATAGGGTAGAGAGGTTGAAAAAATGCACTTTGTTTCCTGTAGTTCCTAGTCTGTTAAGAATATGCTACTTTAGCTTTGGCGGAATGTCACTGTTATACTATGCATAGTTAAGGTTTACATTCAAAAAATTAGATTTTTGCTATAGACTTCTGGAATCAAATTTTGAGAGGCTACATGGCATTGTACAGACACCTTAGCTTTTTCAAAGGAAAAAAATAATCTTGATTTAATTGATTTGCACTAAGACTCACTGATTTAGTATTTTAAGCATATCGCTACAAATCATTCTAGATAAAAGGTGGCCCTGGGAAAGTGTATTAGTATGACGGTTTTTATTACATGATTACAAAGTTACTCTATCTTGACTCATTTTTTCAGTTCCTTCTGTTTCTGCTCTTTTCTGACAATTGTGGCTCGCATATTATTTTTTCCTTACTGACATATATTTACATATAAATAATAGTGTTTAATACTAAAAAGCCATTTCAGCACACTGAATTCACAGCAGCAAAATCTCATTCTAGACACACTTGTGTTACCTCTCTAAATGAGTCGAGATGTTTGGAAAGGGCCATGCTAACAAAGGACCACCTGTACTGAGAATCTGAAGGGAAACAGCGAAGTTTAATGCTATCATCATAAATAGCATACTCTAATCAGTCTCTCCTTTCATGTGAATTTGAAAATCCTTCTTACCTAGAAGTACTTGCTAAAGACAATTATGCAAGAGCAAAACCACACAGTGGTACTGCTGAAAATTGCCAATAGATTTTGAAGTGTTTCAAACAAGGGTATATTAGATTGCCTATGCACTTGTAAATTATAATAACAGGGACAGCAGGCTGATGAGAATAAACAAAAAGCTTCCTGAGCAATGTACCTAATAAAACACAATCATAAGTTAATTTTTCAATGATGGTCTACAGTCTATGCTTATGCCTGAGAAAATGCCTACTTTCTTCTATTTCTCAATATTCCCTGAAGTATTAGTTACAGAGTAGTGTAAAAAAATCAGTTTTTCATGACAATAGAAGGATTTCATTTCAACTCCTGAATATATTTTAGCTGTTTGAATGAATATTTATGATGTTTGGAGTGACCGTTTGCCCACCTTTGTAACAACAAAGAATTCTACTTTACATGTGAACAAAAGTGGATTGTATTCCATGAAATGTTCTGGTTTTACATTTTGTACACTGAAATAGAGGCAAAAGCATGCGAGCAAGCTCTGAACATTAAATTACCAGCAGCAGTTTGTCTCCCCTTCACATTGGCACAGATCTGAATACTCTTCATAAGTACAATAGATTTATTCTTCATTCAAATTAATGCAATTGAACCCAAAACTTTAGTCTAATGCAACTGTTTTTGGGTTTTTTTTTTTTAACTACAGGGTTGATGTTACGTAACTTGGGCAATGAATTTCAGAATGTCTGTTGCAGATGATGGAGCAAATGTGGGTGATTTGCTTACTTTTGTAGGAATAGAATCCTTGGAAACTTTGCATATACTTCCTATGATAGACTTAATCTTCATACATGTTGTCTTATTAATTATTAGTAGCAAGTAGAAAGTATTACTAATACTTAATTAAAACCTTGCTTCTTTTGAAACCCAGAGTTTCTGGAATGAACATTCCATACCACAAGCACACATGTCAGTTAGGGTATGCAGTTTAGGTCTCCTTGACAGAGTAATTTCAAAGTGCTGAGGGACTGACTGTCTAACATGCAAGGATTTAATAGCAATTGCTGGTAGCACCAAATCAAACTCTTCAGCTTATTTTAACCTCAGATAAAGACTCAGTGTCCTGGTTATTTTCCTCAACTTGCCCTTGGGAGTCTGATTGCATTTAATATTTCTACAAAACTGACTTTTAAACTCAACTTTTCTTAATCACAATATTCTGTCTTAAAGTAGACACAAGATAAACTTTCTTTTGAGTTTATTATTGAATTCAAGATCAGATTTTTAAGAAAGAAATGCTGTTATCTTTAAAGTGTTACAGACCTTTGGAAATGGTGCTGGATTGCTAACAATCCTTGCAGTATGGCTAAAAACCACAGGAATGGAGAAGCTCTATAGGTACCTGAGGCCTGCAAAAGACACAAAATTCAGGTTATGCACATGTCCAAATGTCTGAGTTACCACTCCACTGAACAACCAAGAGAAGGAGCTAAAGTGATCTTTATCTACTTGAAATCCTGAATAATTTACTGGAAATGTATTCAGAGTGCCAAATTACTGTGAGACATAAGAATGCTGTTTTGTGTTTTAAAGGAACATGCTGTATGTGAGATGTGCATAAGATACTGAAATGCATGAAAGATGATAAGCAATCTAAGCATTATTTGAAAAATTGTTGAGCATGTCTTTAAGAATGTATGTGCATATATGTGTGTGTGTATGTGTGTGCAAGTTTGTGAGTTTCCTGCCAAAATAAGAAGTTCATGGATTTAAAAGGTAACAATTTGGTATATTAGTGTCATGTTTGTTGGCTTTTTTCCTTGAAGATGCTCAGAAGACTGAGGAACTGTTACATTTTCTTTCATCTATTAGAAGATGATGGGTGCAAGACTACTAAACATGAATGTAGTGAAACAAACTGATAATAAAATAGTTTTTGTGCAGGCACAGTTAGTCATTGACAGAGTCAAAAAAAAGGTGTGGTCATGAAACAACGGTGAGGATCAGAAGAATCATCTGTCTGCAAAATTGAGAAGACAATTGGTGGTAGAATAAGGAAAATAATAATATTCATGGAACATTCTCTGTGTTGCTTTGCTTCTTGGCATAGATTCTACTGTTTTCTTCATTCCACTTCTTTCCCTGACTTCATGATCAGCTGTAGCTGAGATATAGCACAATGTGCAGAGGAAAACAGAGAGGTCTATGCCCTTCATATCATAGTGCCTGCTGCTGGTAGCAGTGTCTTGGTAAGTAGGAGGCTGTAAGGGTGGCTGTGGCAAAGTGTTGGCATCGGGGACTGCATGGGTGGTGCTTATGGGAAGAGGTTGTGCCTGTCCCATACCAGACACAGAGGTTTCCAGCTGGCTCCAAAGGACCCACCATGTGAGACAACTGAGCCTTACAGCTATGTCATGCGGTCTGTCTGGGAAAACATACTTGGGAAAGAGCAAAAATGGTAAACAAGCAGAAAAATAAGGAAAAAAAAAAAGGTGAGAAACAACGCTGAGAAAAGCAAAGTCAGTGATGAGTGGTGGCAGTGCTCTAGACACCAAAGCAGATAGTTCCTTCAGTCCATGGAGACACCACACTGGAGCAGGGGAAAAATGTGTGGAGGTAGGAGCGGCAGAGAGGAGCTGTTATGGACAAGCCTGTTGCACATCCCTCTGTGCCGTTTGCTGAGGAGAGGAAGAGGAATTGGGAAATGAAGGAGTGAAGTTCAGCCTGTGAAGAGAGATGGGAGTGGGTGGAAGTTTTAAAAAAGAATTCTAATTCTTGCCTTTATATTTCACCACCAAGATCTATTTTAATTAGCAATAAATTAATTTTCCTCCAGTTGAGTCTGGTTTTCCCAGGATAGTAACTGGTAAGTGATCTTCCTGACTTTATCTCAATTCATGAGCTTTAGCCCTGCCCTGCTATGGAGTGTGAGAGTGTCTGTGTGGGCACTTGGCTGCTAGCCAAAGTTAACCCACCACAGGGGGTACAAGTGTAAACCTACAGGGGCTGGTGAGGGCCTGGAAACACATGTCACTGCTCATGGTTGAGTAAGAAACCGTAATGTGGAAAGTAAACTATAGCATATTTAATTGAAACCATTATAATGAGTGAGTTTAGTAAAAGATCTGGACATGCTTTGAGTTGAATTTGGTCAACGCATCACACAAATACTCTGTAGCAAATCTTAAGCCCTGGGGAAAAAAAAAATCATCTATAACAATAAGTTAATAATTTACCCTAATTTAGGATTTTGCATATGTTGCATGTAAATGGTGTGCTGAATCTCTGCCCTTCAGCACTGCACAGTCCTTCCTGCCCTGGAAATGCTGATTACAAATTGGGACAGGAAGGGAGAGGGTGTGCAGGAAGGGCTGTAGCTTCTTGGTGGTCTCAGACACGCTGAGCCTACTACTGAGCCTACTGCTGAGCCTCCTGGGGGTTGTAGGCCTGGCTATTGTCCTCCTCTGCCCTCTCCCACCTCCTCTGCTGCCTTTGCTTGCAGCCTGTAGAACAGGTAACTGGCCTTAGGCAGTGAAATGGTTTGCTGTGTGTTTTATGACCCTCCAGCTAAATCCCTAATCTGGTTTACTCAGGAATGGATTGGAAGTGTCTGAACTACCTTGTGATTTTTTGTGCTCTAAGAGACCTGGGCAAGTGCCAGACATTTTGCTGTTCATCCCATGCCTTTCTCTCTGGGGGAAGAGAAACACGGACTGTTCTCTGCAGACCTGATGCATCTGACACAACAAAAAAAGTCTTTCCTGTCTTGCCCTCCAAGTGAAAGATCACTTTATGTTAAGTGATGCCTTGCTGTTATAAATACTAATTGATACAAACTAGGTTCTGTAATTAAACCAGAAAATTGAAAAATAATGTCCTGAGGGTATTTTTTAGTTCAAAGAAATAGCTGAGGTAGCTGGAGAAGAGGCAAAAAAGGTTAGTCTTATCCAGATATTTAAGTGATTCTTGATTACTGACTGCAGGCCTCTATTAAATTATAGTTTGAAATTTAATTGAAGAAAATCCATATGAAGTGACTTTTCTGCTGCAACTACACACACTGCGTAAAGACGAGGCTAAGATTTGTTCACTTCACCTCTGTACTCCCTCTGAAAGTGAAAGTATCTTATCTATAATACTGACATTCAGTGTGGGTGGTGTAATTCTACCCAAGACTATCTGAGGACCCCAAAAGGTAAAAATGGTACCTTTGACATTGCAGTCTTGTAATTTCTGAACTACTAGTGAGTGGCTGAATCTACTTAAAAGATGTTAACCATTTATGTAGTAGAGCACTGAGGTCAATTTAATTTGTAGCTGGCTGAAGAGTGTTTTGGCTCTGAAGTCATTGTGGGGCTTCCCAAAAGGTACTGAGCTGACAGCTACTGAAATGAGCAGGAATAGAAGTTCTACCTAGCTATTCACCATCAAGGAGAAACTGAAAGCACCTGGCTGATCAAATATAATTCAGTAATGATTTTACCAGTCGGTGTTTAATCTAGTATGTATGGTCACTCCTGTTGTGCTAAGGAAGAGAAGACATTTCAAATAAGAAATTCATAGCCACTTCCATATACACATAGGTATGATTTCTAGCATAGAGGGACAACACAAAAGGTCTAATTCCAATAAAAAGGTAAAAAGTCATTGTTTGTTTTCTGAGCTTCAGGGACAAAGGTATAGAGAGAATAGGAGTCAGCTCTACTTTTCCCAGAGCAGCAGTATGTCTCTAGCCAGACATGTGCTCTCGAAGGAGACATGACATGTCTGTACATCAGCATGTGGACACATGTTTCTTCAAGTACAAAACCACTGGTTCTGTCATGTGTTCTCCACTTGAAATCAGGTAACTTATTTTGAAGCTCAACTGAGACTTTTAAAATCTAATGTTGTCACTCACTCATTTATTTATTCTCCCTTTCCTGAGCCTCATTAGAGTGATCAAACACGAGGCTTTTACACACCAATACATAAGCAAATTCAGAAGCAAAATTTGAATGCCTTATGTAACATTTTGTCTGAGAGGCAGATTCCTGTGTTAGTCTATGCTCTCTGTGTTATGATGGATGAGGCCCTCCCACACTGAATCACAGTGGCTGGAAGAAACAGAGCAGATTTTTCCTGGAAGAGATAGTCTGCTCAAAAGTTAAACCTGGTGAAACAACTTAACTGTAAGTTCCTGACATCTGAGATCCAGGTCAAAGTTGAATTAATTGAAGAATGAGTATTTCTGCTTTGGCAAACTGAAAGGTTTCAAATTCACTCGTTCCACCTCACACACAAACAACATATTTTTAGCAGCTTTATAAAAATTAATATTTCTTCATGGAAATTTTCCATTGTTGAGGAAATACATTTTCAATTGAAACAAATTTGAAATATGCCAGCAATTTTCTTTTTTCAACTGTAAAACAAGTATCTGTGTATGCGTTTTCTAACAGTTTATCTGTCATATAGCCTATGTCCATACACAGGGAACTTATTCACAAACACTATCAACATTTGAAACCTATATGTTTATAGGATTATTCTGAATATAGGTGAGTTAAATTGTTCTTGAGTATCTCTTTCCATCGACTCCAAAACACCTACACCCTTGTGTAACATACCCCACATTATCTGGGATAAACACACATCAACATTCCATTAATTGATCCCAAACTGTAACTCCAGAAAATAATAAATGCTTCCATGTCTAACTGTTAGCTTCTTTTAAAGTCATGGAACTCATCCTGATTTGGAGGATTCATACTGTAAGGATTAAAAAAATTCCAGTACAGAAAGTTTGTGATTTTCATAGTTTTCTTTCATAGAATGACCTTTGTATATATTTAAATCGACATAAATATATTTAGATATTTTTCTGAAAGTTAACTGACCAAATATTTAGATGGTGCAACATACTGGCTTTTAATGGTGAATACTTTCACAGTCTCTCTGCACTTTTAAAGAGCTCTATTAAAAGTATGTCTTTATTCAAACTCCCATATTAAAAAAAAAAGATAAAAAACGATGAATTAGTTTCTTTTTAATCCTGACATTTATTTGTCTGGGGGGCCACAGGGCTGAAAAAATTCTCTGACAGGAGCAGCATTTTCTTTGTTGAAGTAATAGATGAATTTATTTGGCCAAGAAGGTTGTTCTTTTTTAAAGTGCTTTGAAGGCATAAGAAGAGAGAATGCTCAAAAGAGCCTGAAATTTGATTTACATCTTTAGAACAAAGAAACAAATGAAAATGTGACTATTGTCTTTATCTTCGCTGTTATTGTATGTGGTATCCTTCTATAATCTTTTCTTGTAATGATACTTAATAGCTGCCTTCGAGATATTAATGGAAATTGTCACAGGCAAGGGAGATATTACTGCATCTAATGAAGCAAAGTAGGACTGAAAGGAAAAAAAGAACAATAAGTAAAAACTGAACAAATACAAGAATTTAACTTATTTCAGAAATTTAACCCTATACATGGTTAATTGTCATTAAATCAAAACAAATGATTGCAGTTACTATTCATTATATTAGTGTATTTTTCATGAAAGCTTACAGAGCAGTTACATTATACAGATTTTGAATGTAAAATTTTAGTGTATCTGATCTATCAGCCTTGAGCACATTGATGTAACAATACTACTATAAAATATATCCTTTTTAAAAAAAACCCAACTCTGTACCAGCAAATTCTTGCCAACTGAAGATTATGCATGCTTCAAATCACTCATTATTAGTTAGGTAAATACACAAAATATTTTATAAGGGAAAAATATAATTTAATAGAAAATACAACTCTCCAAGAGTCAAAATGCAAACCTGATCACCACATTTAAACATTTTCTCTCTGTATTCCACTAATCTAAACTCTAGAAACATGACTAATGCATTTCAGGCTTTTGTTCTGACCAGTTAAACACCTGAAGCTTGTGAAAGGAACCTGTAAAATATGAACAAATTACTTAAAGCATTTTTCAGCAAGTGTTCAACTATTTTCTTCGTTTGGTAATGGAACCATCAGTGAAAGACAAACAGAAAACACCATCCAAATAGAAACTATCTAACATGGCAAACAGTTTTCTTGATACCAGTTTGTCTGACTCAGAGAAACTGATTTTTAAAACATTAACTGTTTAAAGTTGAATGTATTTTGTTAAAATTGTATTTTTAAAGCAGACCTAAATAAATTTATTTAAAATAAATAAATGGATATTACATTAAGTTTGCACAAAACATTAAATTTATTGCAATTGACTCAAATGACTTCAATTAATGGAAAAATATATTGAATATATCAAATAGCATATGTTTTGCCACATATGTTTTGAAGAAAATAAAGTCACCAAATTGGTAGACCTTATTGACTAAATTGCAGAGAAACACTTATTGAAATGATGTCTACTTGTGGAAAAAAGGTGCAATTTCTGCATAGCTATACCAATATGTATTAATTATGGTATTCAATATTTTCAATTAAATACTTCAGAAAAATATGGGAGGAAGAAATAAACCCCAAACCAAGTAGAACCAAAAAAGCCACCAAATAAAGAAAGCTGCCTCTCTTTTAACCTGTGAAGTGGTTATGGAAGACTGAGGACATTTTACACCTGGAACTTGAAATTACACTGGTTAGAGAAAATGGGTGAAACTTCACTAAAGCTGGTTCATTTGTTTTATATACAAACAGAAAACAAATTTTCCCATGTATGTGATGTCTAGGTAATTTAGTTTAGATAACTGAAAAATGTCAGAAAATGTGATTTTGCTGTATTTTAATTGAATTTTCATTTTCATCCAAGAGGAATTTTGCAATATGAGATGTTAAAAATAATTTCTCACCCAGTAAAAAAAAAAAAAATCAC
>VXBZ01010319.1:195128-218416 GCA_013399135.1 Heliornis fulica | reverse complement strand
CCCTCCTTCCTCCAGCCCCCGCCGAGGATGCCCGCAGACCCCCGCAGGCCCCTGTCCGAGGGTCCCTTCCGAGGGATGGGCGGGGGTCCCGGCGCGCCCGTGCCGCCGCGCTGCCGCTAGGGGTAGATCTCGCCTAAGGAGACCCCGGTCCCGGCTGCTGGAGGGGCGGGGGCGACGGCAGAGCGGAGGGGAGGGCAGGGGAGGAGAAGGGTAAAGAAAAGGGGGAGGGGAGGGAGGGGGGAAGGACGGACCTAATGGTGAATCCGAGGAGCATCCTGACGGTGCTCTATTGCCAGCTGGGATAAAGCACACACAGGACACATCTCCAGGCTTTGCAGGGGGGTCCTTCCAAGCCAAACCCCAGCAGCAGCTCAGGGGATGTGGGGGAGGGGGGATGTGACCCCCAGAAACCATCGAGTGCAACCCCCTGCAGGAGCAGGTTCCCCAGAGCAGGTCACACAGGTGGGTGCCCAGACGGGTCTGGAATATCTCCAGAGGAGACTCCACAACCCCCCTGGTCAGCCTGTCCCACGGCTCTGTCACCCTCACCATGAAGTTCTTTCAAGTGACCAGTTTGCTCCCCAAGTGCGTGGTGATGGCAGCGGGGGAGTGGGCGCTGGCTGGAGGATCCTCTGCCAGCTGGCCTGAGGGGTGGGCTGGCACAACAGGGCTGCTGCAGTCCCTCAGGACAGGGAACAGCCCTGCTCACTGCTCCAGGGGTGCGAGGTCGCTCTCTTTCGTGCCAGCCAGCCCTGCCTGAGCTGGGCCTGTCCCGGAGTGCTCCTCCAGCACACGGGAGCCCCCAGCCCTCTATCCACAAAGAGACAAAACTCCCTCTGCAGTTTCTGAGGCCTCACACATGTGTTTGTTGAAGGTGTAATAAGTCACAGAACTGGAGGGAAGACTTCCCCATATACTTATAGAACTGGGACCAGTAGGAAGAAGAGGCAGCAAGCAGGACAGAAGAAGCAAAGCCTGGAGGGACCTGGAGATGGGTCCTGGAAACCCATCCTGCCCCTCTGGTGCTGTTCTTTGCCCCCTCAGTGGCAGCAGGGACCTGAGGACGGGGGTTTGCTATGGCAGGCACGTTCAGGAGGAACACTTTGTGTGTGTCATTGTTGAGGAGCTCCCTAACCCCCATCGACGGGGTCATCAGCAATGCCTGGAGCTTGCCCTGCACCAGGAATGAGGCCACCGAGGTGCTGAGCAGGGTGCCCAGGCTGTGCAAGGCCAATGTCCCTTAGTGGTCTTGCAAGAAGTGCTGGGAAGGGCTTGGAGCACCTTTCTGCTTTTCCAAGTGGGAGAAAGGGTGCAGGGCCCTGCCCCACGGGTGGCTGCAGAGCTCTGTGTGGGGATGGTGCTCCCTTCCTCGGCTCTCCGAGCCCGGGAGCGGTGGGAAGGGAAACTGGTCGAGTATTAAATGACTCTCGAGTCAGGTTTGTTTAGGACTTCTGGGTTTGAAGGAATATATTATTATTTTTTTTTTAGGAAGGGTTAAGTTTCAGCTCAAATCCCATTAACAAACGTCTCCTTGGCTCTCCTGTTGAGCTGATCTGATTTGCAGAGTGTGGAGGGGACTGGCCAGAGCGATGCACACAGCACAAGCCACCTTCAAGGAGCAGGCTGAGGGCAGGGAGCCCGGCCAGGGTTTGTGAACGCTCCGTGAGGCTCCGTCTGTGACGATGGGGCTGGACGGGGTCCTGTGCCTCAGGGACACGCTGGTTTGGGTGTGAAGAAGCATCTGCTCTCCCCATGGTCACGTGTAGAAGAGATTTGCAAAGTTAGCTCAGCTTTTAAAGTCAATTCATCAGCGGAGATGCAGGTGCCGAAGTGGTTTAGCAGAAGAAAACCTCAAGGAAATAAGCAGATGGGTGATGAGCGGAATGAAATCACCGGAGTGTTGTCTTGCTTTGAGGAGCAGCTGATGGGCTCAGAGAGCATCACAGCACTGGTGGATGGATCCTGCTGCCTGGTCATGGACAGGAGGGGGCTCAGAAAGAAGGTTTTGTGGGCTTTTCCCCCTCCATAATGCGGGAATGTGTCGCTGTGCTTTGTCCCAGCGTCAGGACGTTGTGCCTGGGCGGGAGCACGACTGCAGCGCTGGCTCTTGGTTTGAAGTGTGAGGGAATTCAGAAGCATTTTTTGAGGGTCTGAAGGGAAAAAAAGAAAAGAGAGAAAGAAGAAAGGAGGTGGATGTAAGAACTCGAGTGTTTCTATAGCAGCAGCAACGCCCCGTGATCAGTGCTGGGAGCAGGTGGGACCGTGTCCACGTCACTCATCACAGCGTGATGACAGTGCTGTCGGCAGGCAGATAAGAACCAGTTCCTTGTACAGCTGATGTCCCACCACGTGCATCTGGGCTGGATCCCTTCCCCACAAAGCTGGTGGCGACGGGGGGAGGAAGAATGTGTCTGCCTGGGGAGGAGGAGGAGGGAGGAGGAAGAGCCGGGAGGGATGCTGGACAGCCAAAATGCACCGTGTTTCTGCTGGCTCTTCCCACCTGAAGGACTTTCCTAGTGCAAGTGGCAGCTTCTCCCAAAGAGCCAAGTCCCTTGAGAACCCAGTGGGTCATGAGGGGAGGAGGGACAGAGGGTCTGCTCTCCCCATGAGAGCTGAGCTCCGCAGCGTGAGGGGGAAGCTCCTAGGGGCAGCGGGGGTGGGGCCTGAACACAAACCTTCCAGCGCCCACCACTCGCAGCAGAAAGTGTCCTGAGGACAGGAACTACGAGAGCTGGTGGAGAGTCAGGAGAGCAGCTGAGAAAACACATTAATGCACCATAAAGTATGTCTGTGCCTCCCAATGATCTGTTTTATTGGTATTATTTATTCATTTATATGCCGCCGCTTTGCTCTTTTTTTTTTTCCTTTCCTTTTTTTCTTTCTTCTTTTGCTTTCATTCCACCAGGCCTCTCAGTGCCTCACACCACCCTCTTCACCCCTGGAGACTGCATTTCAACACCATCTGACCCTCAGGCTGGCTGGAAGGTGGGTGCAGGGGAGACCACAGCATGCCCACCCCACGGGCCTGGCAGCGCCACGGCCAGCGTGCCCGATCCGGCCACAGCTCCTCCGTCGTCCAAATATTTAGATCCGAACGAGGCTGGGATAGAAACACCAAGGAAAATAAATATTGTACAAACACTGTAACCAAAAACCTAAACAGGAACCCGCTGCTTCTCTCTGCCTGGTTCATGCTACCGAATCGGGGCGAGCTGGGTGTATATCTCACAGCTGTGGCACTGACACTTCATTCCCTTACGAAGGAATGTCATGTGGCTGCAGCACAACAGCAGGCAACTCTTACAGGGTTTGGGGAATGAAGCAAACTTATCTGGGGGTGCTGGACAGCTCGTGGGCGCTGCTTTGGCCCAGCCCAGACACCCCAGGAAGGCGCTGGGGAGCCCCGAGCTACGGGGCAAGTGAGCTCAGAGGGGAGAGGATTGGTGCGGGGCGCTGGGAGCATCTTGTGCTGGGACCCTGCACCCCTCTGCTCCTGCACCCAGCCTGGGTGCATGTGCCGGTGACTGGCAGTGTCTCCTGCTTGAGTTGGGTCTGTGCTGTGCTCTCCTGGCACAAGGGTCGTGGTCCTGGTCTGACATCCCGCTGCCTGACTGCCACCAGCACCACCATCGTCCTCACTCCTCGGGGACATGCTGAGCCCTGTCCCTTGGGCATTTCTCTGTGCAGTCTCTGCAGAGTGGAGGTGAGTGTGTCCTTCTGAGAGGTCCCTCGGGGCGTGCCAGGTGTCCCCAGAGACACACATCCCTTCCTGGAGGAGGAGGAGGTTTCAGAAGGAAGAGGAACATCATGTTGCTGAGCTCGCTGGCTTGGCTCACCTGGGGTGACGATTCTTCCCGGTGGTGCTGAGTCGCTCCCTTCACAGAGGGGTGTGGAGTGAATGAGCACACGGTGTTTAACTGGTCACCCAGCCTTAGAGACAGGATGGGACCCACCCTCGGGATCCTCCTCCTGCCCCCCTGCAGCCCCTCACCCAGGCATCGTGCCGCCTCCGGCCTGGGGGAGCGGTGTCTGTGCGCTGGCCACTCCGTCCCCAGAGCTGAGCTTTGGAGGTGTTTGTGATTCTCCTTTTGGTCTGACTCTGCGTTGGAGACAGCAGGTTGGAGAATCGTGCCCGGTGCTCCAAGCAAAACCTCTCAAGGTTGGAAGTGCCCCCCAGGTCCCGAGGGGAACGTGCTGCCTCCGGCGCGGCTCCGCTCCCTGCTGCAGCACCCCCCATGGCTGCCAGCAGCGTCTATTCCCTCCTGGCTTTGAGCCCCAAACCCCAGGCCCTGGCATGAGACCCCCAGGAAGGGCAGAGCAGGGGAAGGGAAGGGCCTCACAGCTCCACGCTGCTGCACTGTGCCGGGATCCAGCTGCTCAGTGGGACGGAGGGACCCCGCAGCGTCCATCCTGCCCTCTGGTCCACAGAGCCAGATGGGGACATGTCCCTCCCTGGGGAAGCCCAGAGGTCCTAGCTGGGGAGTATCCTGGGTGCATCGGTCCCAAGGTAAAATCCAACACCCCCAAGCTGAGAAACGCCGTGGGTGGGGGTGGGACCTGGCTCCCACCGGCCCGATGAGCACAAATAAACCCGAATGAAGTCAGGGGGGATGTCGCTGTCTCGGGTGAGCATCGTACCCCCAGCACAGCCCACAGCACAGACCCAACCTCCTCATCCCTCCAGCTGTGCTTGCCTTCTCCCTTCCCCTCCCTGCCCTGCTCCCTGTGCTCTGCTCAATGATGGGAGCTGCTCCTTCCTCCTCCTCCTTCCCACTGCACGGACAGGCCCTGCCCCCATTTGCAATAACCTTTCAGCGGAGCGTCTGCGTGCCTCCAGGAATTAAAAAACCCCAAACCCACCCCAGGGTCTCACTGAAAGCAACCAACTGGTGTCCTCCCATGGAAATGTTGCTGCTCTTTTCATTTCAAATGGCTTTAAGGCCAAGTTCATCTGCTAATTCCCCTCCTGCCCCTCGTGTATTGTATATTAGGAGAAATGTTGCTCTGTATCATGAGCAGTTTATTTTATCGAGTTTAAGAGAAAATCCCATACTGAGATGCTGCAGATAAATATTCATTGTCACATCTGTTTTGGTTTAAGATTGTTGCCTAAAACGTTAAAAATACAAACATATTTGGCAGGGGAGAGACTGGGGTGGAGGGTTGGTGTGGGCTGCCGGAGTCTGGGCCTTCAGTGCAGCCCGTCAAATATTTTATCACCAGCGAGTAGAGGAATCCCAAGGAGGGTAAACCTCACCCTGGGGAAAGAAGGGGAACTACAGCCCCGGTGGCACCCGGAGAAACCCCCAGTGGCACTGGAGAACCCCCCAGAGTCACTTGGAGAAACCCCAGCGGCTCACAAGCACATCAGTCCCCAGCGGGACCATCTCCCTGCCGTGCTCTGGGCTGAGGGGCTGCCCTGACACCGCTGGTGATACAGGAGGTTTCCCTCTCCCACCTGCTCCAACACCCTCCAGCACCTCTTAGATTGGCAAGTGGATAAACAATGGAGACCTGGGATGTTTCCCTGGCACCACCCTGCCAGCCCCGGAGGATGCTGTGCCGTGGGCTGGCTGCCCCGAGCTGCTGGCACCCAGCAGAGCTGCAGGGACTCAGCTGGGGTCATGGTGACTGGTTGAACTGGTGGTTTCCAGCCCGGCTCTGCCCGGCCGTGACCTCTGCATGGAATTGGTGTCACCCAGAGCTGAGGGATGTGCGTGGTAAATGAGCATCCCAAATGACAGCACCAATTAACTCTGCTGGTAGCCAGGAGCCAGACTGGGCCCTCCAGCCTCTAGGAAGGGTCTGTCCAGGCCAGGTGTGACACACGTGGTTGGGTCAACATCAGGGATACAGCGTGGCACAGTCTGTGCTGGGGATGAACACAGACCTCTCCGCCTGCCACTCCATTGCCTCTGCCCAGCACTGAAGTTTTATTTTACATTTAAATAAAATAAACTCAACTCTCTTGATCTTATTTTTTTCCTTCAAAGCTTTTGCAGCTCCACCAAATGCAGCCAGAGAATATGGGGAGGCACAGCAGTACGGGTAATGCTCTCCACTCACCGAGCACTTTGTATTCTCCAAGCGCTGAACAAACATTAACTAATTAAACGGAGCAGAGCAGCGGCCCCGTGCTCTGTCCTAATGCTGGGAAATGGAAACAAGGAAACCCTGAACCAATATGTCAATAACATCAAAGTCCCATTGTCCTGGCCTTGGCTTTGGTGCAAAGGAATCTGAAACCAACCGCCTCAGAGTTTCCAGCGCGGCTTCGGGCTCTTCGCACTTGGGAAACAAGTGTGAAAAACCCGTGTTGGGAGACAAACCCTGATCAAAGTTGGCAGAAGTGGCCGAGGAGCCCCCGGGGCTGCAGCTGCCCGCTTTGATGCCGCCTCATGTGGGAGCCATCCCCGCGGCGCTTGCACACGAACCCCGGAGCCCTTCCCCAGGGCTGGCATCTTCCTCGGGCCCCTCTCGTGCACATCTGGGGGATGTTTCCTATTAAGGATTCACACTCCGGTTGAGTTGAGTTCCTAATTGCGGAGACTTTAACGGCCCTAATAGGAAACACACCCGCAGCGGAGCCCCTCTGAGTCATCCTCCCATCGGAGGGGTCCTCGGGCCGGCTGCCACATGGCAGGGACACGCTCCGCACGCCGCCTGCTCACCCTGGGGACGCAGGACCAGGACCCCGTGGGGACCCCCGTCCCACTGATATAACCACGAGGTGCTTGTGCCATGGTGGGATGGGATCTGCATGGAGAGTGTGTCAGCCATGGCATTCCTTTGGGAGCATCCCAGGAGGCAGGAGGAGATGTGGATCAGCACCTGGCATGTGGTGGCACCAGGGAATGACCACAGACACGTTCTCCAGACCTTTGGGTTGGGCTGTGTGCTCCAGCAGACCTCTCTGCCCTCTCTGAGGAGAGGAGGGGTAACAAACAGTGCTGGAGGGGGTCTGACCAGCTCCAAGGAGCCCCAGCCTAGCCCCAGGCTTGGGGGTGATTGAGTCTCCCCTCCACAGCAGCCTGGGGCTGCAGGCTCTCCCCCCAAAGGGCAGCCACCCCCTTGTTCAGCAAACCGAGGTGACCTTCGGGTGATGCACATCCGTGCCAGCGCTCGGGTGTCCCAGTCATCGCTGCGACAACCCGCACGGCTCCGGGAAAAGGTCACTCCAGCTGTACCAGCCTTTCCCTTTCACATTTATGCTCATGCCACATTAATTCTTTGTCATAAACCCAAATGCCCCCGCTGCAATCATTTGATGTTTTCCGAGTCAGACTCCTTTAAGATGCCTCCATTATTGAGAGACACCACGAGGAAGCATCAGCCCGTGCATTTTTAAGACAAATTCCTTAATTCCAGGGATGTTCTGGCTGAATCTCAGCACATTTTTCTGTGTCTGCTTGACAGCAATACCTGGTGATGTCAGACGAACCTCTAGGGCCCTCAGCTCTCATTACCAGCCTGTCTAATTAAGGAGAGATGCTGTTGCTGTCTGCTTTTGGTGAGAGGCGGCGGGGATGCTACAAATGCCAATCTCTGTCACGCACCGGAAAGCACCAAGGGCTGTGGCTTTGGGCTGGTTATGGATCTTCACCGCAGTGGGTAGCCCTGACCCGTGCTACAGGCAGGGAGACACCTGGATCCACATCAGGAGACACATGGGGATCTGCATCAGGAGGCCCACAGCAGCAGGAACACCCCCAAAGTCTTTGGGAGGGGCTGTGGGGAGCCTGCAGCCTTATCTTATCTGAGCAGATTTGCTCCAGTTGCTAATCATTAGCAAGGGGCTGGGTGATAATTAAGGCAAAATGAACCACCCCCTGTCCCTCCCACCCTGGCTTGGAGTTTGGGTTGTGAGAATCAGGTCCTTATGGTTCCCATGACGAGTGCTCAGCCCCAGAGCCCCCAGTGCCCCCTGCTCTCTGCTGGTACTCAGGGGCTGAGGGTCCACGGTGGCCCCTTGCTCAGCTCAGCCTGTCCCAGGGCACACTCTCTCAGGTTGAGGAGGATGGGCTTGGGGCAAGAGGAGGGAACTCTTGTTTTTATTCTTCAACAGTGGGAATGTTTTTCCTCCTGTTATTCATCAAATTCTGCTGGAATTTAATACTCACCAGCTCTAAATAGCCTATTGCAATAACAGTGATTGATGGTTTCCAACGAGTCCATAAACGCTGCCCCTCCTCAGCCCTGCACTTTCCCTCCCTCTCTCCCTATCACTCCATCTCTCCTCTCCTCCCTCTCGCTCTCCCCAGCTAGAGGAAAGCCGATCACGCTGTTGTTATGTGGATTGATTTGTTTTCTGCTTCTGCCGTGTTTTGGGATAGGAAGACATCAGGGAGTTTTGAAAGAGCAGTGAAATGCCATGGCCAATGAAGCCTGACTAGAAACTCCTCAGGTTATTATCTCTCAGATTAGGGAAATCTCGGTGAGTTTCTGCTCCGGAAGGCTTTGGGAGAAGGAAATGGCAAAGCTCAGCAGCAGCTGCCCAGTTCTCCCAGTATAGGGCTGCCTGCATGGAATGGGCATCTCTGCCTGTGGGAGAAGGATGTGTCTCTTCATACTCAGAGCAGGGTGAGCAAGAGGACCTCCTGCTCCACGGCTCATGGTGATGAACAGAGGGGCTGCAGCCCAGGGGCAATGATGTGAGCTCTGCCTGGGTGGGCACGGAGCAGCCATGGACCAGGCATGGAGCAGCCATGGACCAGACACAGAGCAGCCATGGTGATGCTCAGCTCTGCCCTCAGTGACGTTCAGGGCACAACTGCCCGGGCACCGCCACTTTGTGGGGCAGAGACAGCTGGTCCCAGGGAACAGCGAAGTCCATGACTGAACTGAAACCGGGGGAAGTCACCCTTGATCCTCTCTGAGCTCTGGGTTGGGGAACAAAAGCCTTGAGGAGAACCTGCTGCAGGGTGGGCCCTGTGGGATGCATGGAAGGAGCTGTGATGGTGATGGTGGGATCTGGCTGCCTCCCCACTCCAAGCCATGACTGGGGAGTGGGGAGGCTCCCCCCGGAATGCAGCTGTCCCCTCCGGATGGTGAGCAGGGCTGGACCTGCTCCTGGGCCAGGTCTGCTCCTGAGCTGGAGGAGGGTCAGCCTCTGGGTCTCAGGAGTCCTGTCTCTTCCCTGGACCTTCCCACAAGACCCAGTAAATGATCCCCAGTGGGTTTCTCCAGCAAAGCTCGCTCCTACCCGGTGGGGACTGCCTGAGCAGCTCCAAGGAGCCCTCGCTATCCTGTTTGAATTAAGCTACCTGAGATAAAATCTGGGGAGCTCTTAGAGGGAAACAACTTAAAGAGATGTAAAAGGGTAACTTGATTTACTCATTTGTTACTGAACGTTTGATTCCTCCCTGAACAGCCACCCAGCCAGCTGGGTTATGTGTCAAAGGGAAAAACAACCCGGTGCAGGCAGATCCCTTATCAGATCCAGTGCGTTAAAAGGATTCGGGGAATGCTAATGCAGGGAGTGGGAGGCAGGGCTGGCTGGCTACCGGTGACCGGGCACACGCAGCACCTTGGGAACCCCCCTCCTCAGACAGCCCTGGGGCACCGCAGGGTCCTGGTTTCCCAGGGATGTGGTGACAGGGCTGGCAGGGACCTTCTCGAAGGCAATGGTGGGCTCCCAGCCTAGGGCCAGGCTCCACAGAGAACATTCCTCGTCCAGATTTGCTGACTGAAGTCAGTGGTGGAGGGTTAGAGGCGGCTGTGTGAGCCTGCAGCGCATCTCTTCCATCGCAGGGATTAGGAGAAGGCACTCTGTGGGCATCCTCTGGATTCCCACGGGAGGAGGGGAGCACCGTCCCACCACTGACCCACAAGAGCCAGCCCAAGGCAGGTGTCTCATCTCCGCCCCCCCAAGATCCTCAATCCCACCAGGACAGAGCCCAGGGAGCGGGATTCCACTTCCCATCGGAAATACCCCAAGGATTAGGACCTAATGACTGCGAGAATTGTTTTGCACATCAACAAACGCGATTTGTTTCCCAAACAAACAGAGCCGGGGAAGGGCAAGGTCAGGACAGCAGGAAACACGCTTGGCTCCTTCACTTTGACAAGTGCAGCTTTGTTTCAGTCACTGATGTGCATCCCCGGCAGCGGCCTCGGAGCAGCTCCAGCCACCCCTGCCACAACCACGAAGCCAACAGGAGCCTTCGGTGTGACGGCTCCGCTGTTAAACCTGTGCTCGGCGCGGAGAGAGACCGTGGCGTGTGTCCAGGTGATGAAGGGCAGATTAGCCCCGTCTCGGGGTCACATCCCTCTGTCCCCAGGGCTGCCTGCCACCTCCTGGCCCTGGGCAGGAGCCCTCCTGCCACCTCAGCCACCGCAAAGCCGCTCCTGCAGGAGCCGGGTTTGGGCCGGGATGGTTTGAAGGGTCTTTCAGAGATGGTTTGGAGGGTCCTGAGGGCTCTGCCAGGCTCCCTCTGTGTGCCAGGCTGTTCCCTTCCCTCTCCCATGGGCATGGACGGCCCTTGCTGGGGCTGGATTCTCATTTCAGGGCATGGCACCCTCTTGCTGCCCCTGTGCTCAGTTACACCCCCCTCCCACAAGGGCCTGGACCCCAGGAGAGCTCCCCTGCCTGCCACCCCTGCCTGCTCCCCCTGCCTGCCCCCCCTGCCTGCCTCCCCTGCCTGTCTCCCCTGCCTGCCTCTCATCAGTCCCTCAATCCCTGCACACACACGTGTGGCCCATTGAGAAACTGTATGGAAGTAAAAGCGTCCCCTTCCTGCCCCCAGCTCGTGGGGGGGCCATGCTGTTCTCCCACATCTCCCGGGAGATGCTCGGGGGTGCAGCCAGCAGCAGGTTTTACCAGGTTTGTGTTGTTCCCATACAGATATCCTGGGGAAAATCACCTTATTTCCCACATTTTACAAGGGACCCCAGAACTGGAGACCCCTGGCATGTTCCCCTCCTGCCCCTGCTGAGCCCTTCCCATCACCTTTCGGGGTGATCCCTCAGTACTGAGGCTGCAGATTCCAGAGAGCTGGATATCTGGTCTATTTGCAGGCACTCAGCCATTCCGGGGACTATATCATTTAAATAACAATCCCAGCGCGGAGGCATGTGGCTTTCACAGCCCTCCACAGCCCATCTTTCCACAGGGCTAATAGGAACCTCTGGAGAAGCTGACAAAAATCCAGCTTGTGCTCAGCAGAATGAGAAGCAAGAACAAAAAATGCTGCTCCCCCCCCACCAAACCTGTTTCAAGTCAACCAAAACGTTTTCCTCAGTGGTAAAGCAAACAGCTTGTTTGTTCTCATGAGCTTTTCTCCTTTTATTTTGAGCTTCTTAAGTGGGTTTGAATTAAACCTGGGCAAATTTTGTCCAAAACCATCTTTCTCAGAGCAAACCAAAACAAATCCAGAAAGCTTCCCTGGAAAAGCCTCGTAGCAGGAAGGTTTCAACCTTGCTGATTTTATCTGGGTCTTGGGGCTTTTCCCTTTATTTGGGGTACAACATCATCGCCGTTTCGTGAGTGGTCTCGGTTGACCTGCAGCTGCACTTCTTAGCAAACAAACCACTTGCCAGGAAAGCTTCTCCCAGCCTTGCAGCCTGCAGCCTCATTGGACAGCTGCTAACGAGGATGAGGATGGCTCCCTCTGACGAAGCCGCCGTCGCCCCGCGCCCTTCAACTCATGCTGCTCGCCGGTGAGCGACGCCGCGGCCAGCGCACGCAGCAGCCAGGATTTCTGGTTTCCATAAAGGAATATGGAGGATATTATCCAGTGAGATTTGAAACTGAGGTGGGAAAGCTGCCAGCGTGCAGCGTTTTCAAAGAAACTCCTGTATCTCATATTGCTGAAAACTGGGAAGTCCCGTGGGCTTAGGGAAGGGGGAGCCGGGAGGGGTGCGGGGAGGGTCCCCATAATGGACATGGGGGTAGAGGCAGAGCAGGGGGAAACTTTCTGAAGGGTTTCTGTTATATTAGAATAAGTCATAATTAATGCTATCAAGTGGCAGAAAGGCAGCTTTGGGTAATGTGAGAGGACCCTTATCTCTCCCTGAGGCTGCCTGCAGCCCAGGTCCTGGGGAAAAGCAGGGTATGTAGAGGATGAGGGTGCCCCTGCACCCGCTGCCGAGGGGCCTGGCCCCGATCCCCCTCAGCCTGGGGGAGCTGGGCAGGGTGGAACTGGATCCCCACGGATGNGGCCATGGCGCGAGCGGTGGTGTCGGGACGGCACAGCGCAGGGGGCAGGGGTGGGCACCCCGAGGGGCCTGGGGGCTGGGCTGCACCCTCAAAGGCTGTGGGGGGCTCTACTGGTGCCTGGGTCGGTTGCGGGGTCTGGGCTGGTTACCGTGTGGCATGAGCTCATAGAGTTATTTGGCAGTTCGTTAATTAGAAGCTGATTAGAGGTTTCCCCGCCTAGGTCCCACCAACCATTTGTCACCGTTTATTTACTTACTTGTCCCTCCTCCCACGGCTGGAGCCCCACGATGCCACGTGGGCTTGGATGCCCTCACTGGCGCTGCCCTCCCCGACACAGGGCTGTGGCACAGGCTGGACCGAGTCACCTGCCTTAGCACATCCCTGCTCATCGGGGGAGGGCTGGGAGGGAGGGAGGGGGTTCCCCAAAACTCCACTCTGGGGGAGACTCTCTGGCCCTGTGGCAAAAAAAATATAATTAAAATAAAGTCCTTAAAACCGTTGGGATAGGAAACGTTCGTCAGAATGCCTGTGTGGTGGGAAAGCCTCTGTGAGCTCAATTACCTTCTTCTGCTGGGATCCTCACATAGCTGAAATTGTTTAGCTTCTGAGCAGCAATGATAAAAAAACACTTTAGGTTTTATTTCCCTACTTTGGCTTCCCTCGGGAAAAGCGCCGGAGCGAGAGATTCTACGCGAGCGCACGGGCACACACAAGAGCTGTAACAAACAAAAACCCAAAAACTTGTTCCCTTCGTTCAGTTATTCATTTATTTCTGAACAATAACGTGAACTTCTCAGGGAAAACAAACCCCACAACTTTCTTGTTTTGTCTTTGTGGCCTGGCCTAGTTTAGGGGATTTTTTTTGCCCAGTTTGCAGACGGTTTTAGTCTTAAATTTCTCCTATTAAGGATAATACTAAAAGTTGCCATAAGCTGTTTCCCTTTAGAGGAAATACTCAGCAGGATGGAAGTACTGAGCAGGTGGCAGGTCCCCATGTCTCCAGCCACATCTCCAGCCCCCACCACCTCGCATGGACCCGTGCACAAAGGTGCTCATCCTGGGCAGCTCTCACAGCAGCTTCTTCTCGTGCCAGCCTTATACCAGTGGTGACAGGCACAGAGCATCGCTGCCATCTGTGGCAGGGGTCAGACAAGAGCCCCCATGGCCCATCCACTTGTGCAAGCACCAGGAGCACGGCCCTGGGGCAGTGGATGGGCCGGCTTTCCCGTGCTGACATCCTCCTCTGCACCCACTGGCTCATGCCTGTTGCTCTCACTCTTACTCCATCCGTGATATCCATAGGAAATGAGCTGGGAATGGAAACAGTGGTTAAAAAGTCCCGTGTTGCTGCTGTTGCTGAGTCCCCAGAGCCTCTCGCCGTGCAGAGGGTCCCCTGAGGGCAGCACTGACTGAATTCTCCTGTCTCATGTGGCAGCGGGATGCGGGGCGAATAACAAATGGATAAGTGTAGATAAGTCCTCAGTCTGGGGGAGGCACAAGGCACTGGGAGAGGCAGCAGCAGGGGCAGGATGCAGAAGTTTGCAGTGTCCAAACTGACAAACTTTGCTGGGGGCTGTGAGTGAGGCACTGCAACGCGCAGCGGTGCTGGAGCAGCATCCCCTGCCCAGCGCAGAGCCGCCCCAGGAACAAGACCTGCCTGTGCTCAACTGGGACCCTGTGCATGCACTGCAAGAAAACAAGTCAATGAAGAGGGATTTGGCTGCTGAGCATGTGAGCAGGGAGCCCAGGAGCATGTGGAGGGCTGGGGAGGAGGAGGAGGAAGATGCCCATCGTCATAGTCTGGCAGATGTTGCCACCTGTGGGGCTTGCCTGCTGCCCCCTGTGCTGGGACCCCTCTGCGCAGGGTGGGCAAGCAGCCCATCCCATGGCCTTTTTGGTGTGTGTGGGGAGGAGCAGTCCTGCAAGCAGGAGGAAGAGGAAGGGCTGGAGTGGGGAAGGCACGTCAGGGCCCGTCTGAAGAGGATGGTCTCTGCTCGCTGGGGAGGCGCAGGCAGGAACACGAGGCGGAGGTGTCACGGCAGTGACCTCCGGCACGCTGGGAGGGTGTCAGCAGGCAGAAGGGAGGGGAATGATTTAGAAAGGTCGAGGAATGTGCAATTAGGAGGATGGGATTGAGGGCAGGAGAACAGGTGATAAATTTCAGGGAAATAATCCAAGAGAGAGGCAGAGGAGTGAGCAGCTCATCCCTGGGAAGAGAGGAGACCGTCATCCTGTGGCACCGAGAGATAACTTCAAACAGAAAGCTGCGTGCAGTACAAGCACAGGGCTGATGGCTGGGGGGAGGGCTCTGCCTCAGCTTGGTCAGGAATGTCCTTCCCTACCAGGGGTGATGCCAATTCCCATCCAGCTGCTGCTTGCTGAGGCTGAGACAGCAGCAGGCCCAGTCCCATCCTTGAGATGCTCAGAGTCACTTCTCATCGGTCCCAGTGACAGCCAAATCTTGGAGCTGTTTTCTGGGGACACTGAATCTGTGCTGTGAGACACACTTTGGTCTGGGGTCGTGGGCATCCAGGCTGGTAGCTCTGCTGGAGAACTGGGGTGTTCAGACATCTCCTCTGGCCCCTGCACCCCAGGTAAGGTTTGACAGGGTGGGAATCAGTCGGGAAAGCTCCGAGGCTGCGAGCCTGTGCTTCCTCCACCACACACATGGGGCTTACTGAGCTGTCAAGCTGGGGCAGGTAATGTCAGGGTTAGGCAGAAATTAGAGACTGAAAAGGCTGATTAGGTCACTTATTTCATCCTCTTACCAATTAGACAGGAAATTATTTAACTGCTTTATTTATTTATTTAGGAATGTACCTCAGCAGGAAAAATTCCCCAATGGCAAGCCCCAGTCCTCTGCAAGGGAAAGGGTGGAAGTCCAACTCCTGGCTCATTGAACATGTGCCTCAGAAAAAGTGTCTTATAAAGGCAAAGCTGGGAAAGAAGCATCCCCTTACAAACCTCTGGGGGTGTATGGGCTCCACAGCATAGGTGGGGGTTGCTGAGGGTCCTGGGTAGCACCCATATGACACATCTTGTCTTTCCCTGCTTCACCTGTGACTTCTTTCGATGGCAGAGGGATCCCAGAAACCCTAGAGCCCCCCTGGGGCTTAGGGCTGTGGTTGCAGAGGACCATGGGGCTGGTTGCACGGGGCAGCCCCAGCCCCCCGTGACCCCTCTCCCCACCCGTCTGAGCCCCAGCTCGCCCCTGGCTGGGAAACGCTTTGGCCGGTGAGGAATTGGCAGCAGAGCTTCTCCACTGGGACAGGAGTGTTATCACACTGGGCAGCATTTCAGCTGAGAAGATTTATGGGGTCTGTAAGAGAAGCTCCCTGGAGAGAGCCCAGGAATGGTCCGAGATCCGCCCCAGGTCCTGCCTCTGCACCCCGTACCCCACGGTGCTGTGCGTGGCCACGGGCCGCAGGGAGAGCGGAGCCAGCAGCTCCCTTCCTGGCTGGTAGTCATCAACAGTTCACTCTCTCTTCAACATGATGACGAAAAGCAATTTCCAAACCTCAGGGTTGGGGTTTTTTTTTGTGTCTAAATGGAATTCTTGCTTCCTGGCCAGCCCTGTCTGGAAGCCCGTGAAGTAGAGGGATAGGCATGCTGCAGGAGGCTCCCCTTGGAGGAGGACACGGCAGAAAGGGCTCAGGCCACACCTCAGGAGCCACCACAGAGAAAGCCCAGGGTGGGGGGCACAGCACCCAGCAAAGGGAGAGGGGTCTCCCTTGAGGGTGAGCAGTTCCTGGCCTGAAAAACCCCAACCACGTAGAGCAGAGCTGGTGGAAGTGTCTCCATGAGGGAGGAGAGGAGATGCTGGGGCTGCCTTTGCTCTCCTCTTCCCTTCGCTGGGACAAGGGGCAGTGACTGGGGTCTGTCCCTGGGCAGTTCCTGCTGGAGTGGGGAGAGGCAGCGGAGCAGCCCCCCAGAAAACACACCCTCCACACAGATCCTCCAGTTCAGGGCTGCAGCTGCTTTCACAGCATCTGACAGCACCGTTGGGACCTCTTCCAGAGGACATCTTCCCCTGCCACCCCCTCCACTGCCCCCTCTGCTCCGTGATCGTTCCCGTTATTCATCTCCCCCCCTTCTCCTTCCCGTGCAAACAGCTTCACCGGGCAGATCCAAACGAAAGGCTTGCAAAGAGGATGCTCATAAAATATTTATGGAGAGCTGTGGTGAGCACAAGCAGGATAATGAGGGTCTGTGGGATGTGGGATGTGTCCAAACCAGCACAGCGACGGCCCCGTCGCAGCCAGCGGCGCGGCGGAAGCCGTTAGCGGGTCCTGTAGGCTCTTTACTCTTTCCCTGGCACACCGCTGCTGCGCCGCCACACGCTGCTTCTGTTTGGGTTTCTCTTCTTCACCTGGCCCTGAGCGTTTTTCTCTGTGGCAGCTGTGTTGTGACACCACTTTGGGAGCTGTGACATGTGGGTCAAGCTGGTGGCTGGGTGATGCTGTGGGAAGTCCATGGCTGGACTCTTCTGGGTTGTGGACAGGGCCACCGAGTCACTGTCCTGGGCTGTGGCATCCTGGCCCACACAGAGCATCCCAGTCCATGCTGAACATCCCAGCCCACGCTTAACATCCAGTCCATGCTGAGCACCACAGCCCACGCTGAACATCCCAGCCCACGCTGAACATCCCAGTCCATGCTGAGCATCCCAGCCCAGGCTGAGCATCCCAGCCCAGGCTGAGCACCACAGCCATGCTGCCCAGCCTCCCCCCTCTGCCCTGTGAGCGTCCCACACGCTGTGCCACGGAGGTCAGCGAGGCAGCTGGCGTGAGGGGGCACGGGCAGCCGTGTGCTGCACTGCTGCTTACAGAGGAGACCCAAGGGCAGGGGTCTGAGCATCCTCCGCTCGCAGCAGTTGCAGCGCTTGTCTGCTCTACTCACACAAACACACACGTGCTTGGCTTTAAGGCACACAGAAGACCAAGAGCTGTAGATGCCAAGAAGGGGCTCGGAGGCTCTGAGCAAGCTCTGGTAATGTGCAAGCTTATCCCATCCTGAGAGCAGAACCAATAAACATCCAGCAGCCTACCTAGCGCTGGGGGAGAAACGCCTTAAATCTGTGCTGTGCAGCGGCTTAGCTAACTCCTCCTCAAGTTACCCGAGGGGTGGGTGTCACACCCCTCCTGCGGCAGACGCTGCTGACCTGTGGGCAGTCTCACTGGGCTCTGACCCACCGTCATCCGAAGCTGCTCTTCCGATGTGGCCGGGGGGAGGGGCTCGGCAGCACCTCCGCTCGGGGGAGGGAAACCCTGGCTCACACGCTCCTGTTTCTCCCTCTGCTCCCCTCCAGCAAGCCCCAAAAAAGACCCTGAACTGCGGTTGGAGCCTCTATCCCACCGGGAGTCATCCCCTGGCAGATGTTTGCTGCGCTACAGGACACGGCAGCTTTTACGAGTTGTCAGCTGGAACACAATATCTGAGGGTCTGGAGGTTAAAACGGGAAAGCGAAGCTTGCACGCATGTCTGTGCCGGCAGCACAGCCCCCTGCACAGCCCAGGGCCTCCACAACCCACCCTGCACCCAGGCTCCTCTCACCACCTCACCCCAGCTCCCCACCAGCCCCATCTCCAGGGACGGGCACCGTGCCCCCGCATTGGCACTGCCCATACGGTCGGCAAGTGCTGAGTGCCAAACCCGGGCTGCCTGGCTCTGGGCACCCTCCCTTTCTGCCCCTGGTGCCAGACAGCCTTCCAAGCCACCAGCCCAACAGACTGCAACGTGAAGGGAAAGGCAAGCAAGGTCACACACAGATATTCTGTGAAGTCCAGAGGGAGTTTCCCACCTCCTCCCACTGGGAAACCACCAGCGTTATGGAATCATAAGGAGAAACTCTGCTCCCACTGCTGATGGGAGGAGCTGTGTTTACCCCTAGCACTGGAAGGGGCTCCTCACCTTCTTGAGGCTGCACAGAGCACAAAAAGCTCAGAGGAGATGGGTCTGACAGTTAGCCAGCTAAATAATGTGTCTCTGTCACGACACGGACCTCTGGGGTGACGTGGTGCCATGTGACGGGATGAAGGCAGAGAAGCTGCTTCCCCTCAGCTCCTGCACGAGCAGCATCTCACCTCACAGACGGCCACAGGACACTTGGCAAGTGCTGTGCTGGTGCCTGCCCCGTCCCTGAGGGATGCCCACCTTGCCCTCTCCCCCTCCATTCCCATCACCCCACAAGTATCAAAGTTCAAGTCCCTCGGAACGGGGAAGAGTGCTCCAGACATGAAAGGTAGTTTGGGCATGGCAGGAAGGAGTGATTAATCTCAATTACATGGTTGAACACTGAATAATCTGGAGCAGCAGATTGGGTTACGCTTCCTCCTTGCCCTGGCTATTGGAGGGGGTTTTCCAGCCTGAGGAGACATTTGAAAGATGTTTTGACTACTGAAGTGCCAAACTTAACCCCGGTGTAATTGGACTTGCGGTGAAACATGTATGTTGTTTTTTGCTTCCTGAGCCCTCTGGACAGCCTGACGTTTATGCAGCTGCCACCTCTTTACCATGTGCTGTGCATGACAGATCTGCCCCCAGCGGGCTCCTCCCAAGGTCACTGCTAAGAAATAAAAAGAAAAAATAAAATAAAATAAAATAATAAAAATAAGCCAGCAGAGGCCGGTGCTTGTAAAGCCCAGGGGCAGCACAGCAGCCTGGGCAGAGGTGGGAAGGAGCCACTCCCCCACTCACTGCCAGGCTTCCCATGGTCTTCCTCCTCCCAGCCCGGACCCTGGGACTCTGCAGGGCTCCCACTGCCCAGCCCACAGCTGTCCCACAGACCCACGGCAGGTGACCCAGCATCCCGGGGCTGTGCAGGGCCCCTCAGGGGTCTGTGTGCCGGTCCCCCAGGGAGGCAGCGGCTGCGCAGCGCTGTGATGAGCATGGTGCAGGAGCCCAGACAGACGGACAGGTTCCATCCAACAAGCCTCTCTGATCCTCCTGGGCATTTAACAGCGTCTTTTGCCCAGGCTGGAAAGCTGTGAGTGATAATACCCGGAGCTCTGAGCCCCTGGGGGACTGAGCACCCAGGGCACGCTCTGCACCCGCTCCGGATTCATCCCTGCTGCCACCCTCTGCGGCGGAGCCACAGGCCCTTCGGGGTGCAGGGCGGCACGCGGTTATCAGTGACGCCATCAGGCACTTTCAGATGGGAAGTTAAAAATAAATATATTCCCGGGGGGAAGCTGGAGAGGGAGCGAGCGAGGCCAGGGTGTAATTACCTGAGCTGGAGCGGAGCCAGCATCTAACTTGTATTGCAAATTCTTTGCATTACTTTAGGTACCTGCTAACGAAGTGATTATAAAAACCATATTTATAGAAGATTAGGAGGTTTGTAATAGATACACATACGTAATTAGCCATAATAGATCTGCATTGATTACATTGCCGTTAATCCTTCTCTAAATATGTGCACATTAATTAGCCGACATTTAACACACATACAATTATTTTAAGAGCAGAAACAGTCTGGTGGGTGCAGCAGACAACAGGGGGCTTATTCATCTGTTGCTGTTTATTTTTCCCTTTGCAGCAGCACCTACATCAGGCTGAGGCACAAACAGCCCCTGAGCCCGCTGGGCCCGCAGCCTCCAGCTCCCCGCCCCAGCATGATCGCTGGTGAGTGCCTGTGAAGGATGTGGAGCGTGAGGGACACCCAAGGACCGATGCTCCTCTGGGTCTCGTTGTCAGGAGCCTTGAAATGTGCTCACCTCTTTCCCACGGGGCAGCGAGCTTGGTCCAGCAGGACCTGAAGATGAGCATCTGCAGCCGTGGGGCAGAGGGAATGGCTCTGAGAGGCACCTGCCCTGGGGGGCACCTGCCCTGGGAGGCACCTGCCCTGGGGTCTGCTTCTCAGGAGCTCTTTATGCATGAGATACCCCCCTGACCCCCCCAGAAAGCTCTGCTGAGCCATCAGGAAAATGGAAAACACTCTCCTTGCCTTCATCCCTTTGTGTCCTTCATCTTCCTTCCATTCCTTCTCTGTCTCTTCAAACAAGGCGAGGGGAAAGGGTGAGGGGAGGAGGCTCTGCAGGGAGCCCCAGGACCATCCAGCACCCCAGCCTAGGCTGGGTGGGCACACACCCGTGTCTGTGGGACACACGTGGTCCTTCTCCAGCGATGGGGTGGTGGAGCTGGCCAGCCCCCTTCCCACCCAGCCACCAGCACGTGTCTGGGGCGGGGGCGATGCACCACCTCAGCAATCCTTGTCGTCAGCAGCCCCGGCGACGCCTGATCGCTAAAGCAGCTCGTCTCCAGCATGGCCTGCTCGGTGCACATGAATCACAGCACAGATCCTGTTTCATACAACCTAAAAACCCTCAACAAATCCAGCAATTAGCCTCCAATTTGCTTTCTCCATCAATGGGAAACGGGGTCTCCCCGGGATACTCTGACGAGTCCCTGTTTTCCTCATCAGTTCAAAACCTTTCCCACTTATTTATCTTTTTCCCCAAACGTTACTTCCCACCACAAAAAAGTGTTTTTCAGATCTTTGCAATTATTTATTCCACCTTTTCAGGCACATCCCTGCAGAAATGTGTCTCTTTTGGGGCAGGGGATGAGGCAGAGCTGGGCTCCAGCCCCTCCTCCCGCAGATGATGTGCCGGGATCCGTGGAGTCCTGTGGGATGGTGATCCAGGATGGGATGGGGGGTCCTGAGCACCTGCAGAGGTCAGATGGGTTGGGAACTTCTGAAATGTGGGGGAAAGGGGCAAAGGAAGGGCTGAGATGGCTGGGATCTTTTTCTTCTCCCCCAGTTCCTCATCTCTATACTGGCAGGGCTATGCCGGTCAATGGCAATGGAAATCTGTCCCTGCCCCTTCCAGCAGTGAGGATGAAAGGGAGCAGGAGGTGACACCGCTCCCGGTGGTGCTGGGCATCACACGGGCACCGAGCCAGCGGGAGGATGGGGGCACAAAGGAGGGTGTGTGAGGGGTCAGCTCATGGGCTTCCCTACTGCCCCTGGGCAGCGGCTGCAGGGAGCGGAAGGGACGGACATACGGCAGCACCGTGACATTCTGAAGGACCCACAGGCACAAGTGTGGCAAACTCGGGAGAGAGTGTTCAGGATGGGGGCAGGGCTGCTGCTCAGCACCAGGCTGGATGGATGCTCTACCATTCACAGTGCATTGGAATCCTGCCTCAAAATAATCCCGTGCTTGCTGGTCCTTGTCAGCTGTGCACCCTGCACAGCTCGGCCGGTACAGACCCCACTGCTCTGCTGCAGCCCTCCAGCTACTCAGCACCAGGGGCTTCATCCTGCCCTGAAGGCCCAGCACACCACAGCAGCGCTGGGGCCATCCCAGGCAGGGGACAATGCACCCACTTCAGAGAAGTGCCCTGGTGTCACGTGCTGGGGCTGCGAGGCGCCGTGGGGCTCCGCGGGCACATCCAGTCATGGAAAAGATGATGAGCCCGGATTAAACCCCAGGGGAAGAGCTCGGCTTCACAACACCACCACGGAAAGTGGAAACAGCTCCTGCAAGAAATCACCCTGTGCTTTCCCTCTTGGTCCCACAGCTCCACGGGGGCTCTGGGAGGGGAGGGGATATGGCAGCCTGGACGGTCAGCCTGGGGATGCGGCTGCAGTCGGACCCACTTCTGGCCGACAGCACCATGCGCTGGCTGCGGGGCGAGCGCGGCTGCAGTGCTGCTCGGAAAGGAAGGACGAGATCAGTCAGCGGAGGAATTACTCGGGAGCAGTAAGGGACAAGTGGGTCCCCTGGTATCTCTTGTGTGGGTGACAACGTCCCCTGGAGACATTATTGGAGTATCACAGTGTGACAGGCTTGGGAAATCAAATGGTTTGTGGGTATTTCTGGGAGCAGACAGACGCTTTTGCTGGAAGTTTGATGCCCAGAGAGTGAAACATCTGGTGGTCACAGATTCCTGGCTCAGGCCAGGGCTCTCAGTGCTGAGAGGGGCTGTGGGGACCCAGAGAAGTGGAAGGGATGGGAAGCTGCAAAGGGGCAAAGGAAGGGCTGAGATGGCCAGCACAGCATGGTACGGCATGGCATGGCACAGCACAGTATGGTATGGTATAGCATGGCACGGCACAGCATGGCACAGCCTTCCTGCCAGGATCTGCCTGTGCACCCAGAGGGGTCCCCAGATCTAGTGCCTGCCCCTCACAGGGGTTGTGCAGCAACTATCTCCTACACCACCCATCCCACCTTCCTCCTGAAGCGCCCCGAGGCGCTGGCTCACAGGAGGGCTAATGAGCCGGTTATTGTTAATGAGCAGCTCAGACTCAGCTGGTTCCCATGTCGGGATTATCCAGCAGAACCGGGCAGACCTCTGGAGAAAGGAGCAGCCCTTTGCCCCCCCCCACCGCTCAGCAGCTCCTTAATGGCACTGCCACGGCTGAGGTCTCATTTTCTCAAACTCTCCTATCTCAAAGACTTCGCTCTCAATTAACGTCAAGCCTCTCCCTGCTGCTCCAGCTCTCAGGGCCCAGGAGCTGTTGGGGCTGTCCTTGCAGAAGGCACTGGGTGGGAGGAGCAGAGAGGTTTGGGGGGAGCACCCAGCACAGATGTCTCCCCAGCACATGGAGGAAGCGCCAGGTGATGCCTCCCCATCCACACCCTTGTCCCTGTCCTGATCCCCCATGGAAAATACAGCAAATCCAGGCACTTCTGGATGATGGAAATCCCTGTGTGCAGCCCTGTGGTCCTTTCACCCAGACAGGCAGACTTGGGAAATATTTTGGGGCTACTGAGGAAAAACCCAAACCCAAGCACAGGTTTGGTGTTTCCAACTCTGCCTTTCTTTTAAACAACATAACTTTCTCAAAATATTTTCATTTAATTTCCTTCCCTTTGCAGGGCAACTTGGGACAGGGAAGAACATCACCACCCCCAACATGCTGGCAGGTTTGTTTTGCCTTTTTTTCCCACCTGTGCCACTTTTCCAGACCAAGGGCACAGGAATCATGGGCAGAGGAGCTGAGGGACCAGCTGGAAGGGAGAAGAGGGACCTGACTGTCGGCAAAGAGGAGCCAGCACCGCTCAGCCTTGAAGCACCATAAAACTTCAAGCAAGGAGGTTACAGGACAAAACATCAAAAGGCAAGGGGGGGAGGGGGTGGAATAGCTGCCACTCCTTGGCCAATTCCTATCAACCTGCAC